>JAPDSC010012745.1:239116-332849 GCA_026290005.1 Latrodectus geometricus | reverse complement strand
AAGTATTACTTTGTATATGTATACTTGTATAGTATTACTTTGTATATGTATTACTTTATATTTAAAATATATTAAATTCTTTAAAATGATCAATAATAAAGTTTTTTTTATCCTTCAAAAATGTGTATAAAAAGGTGTGCATCTTATATTCCGGCAAATACAGATATGACATGAAATAGTAAATTTGAACAAACTAATACATAAAGTAAAAGTAATCACCTAATCATTATTTGTGGAAATGTTGTTGGTTCTCCTAGAAAATAAACAGCTTTAACAAAAACAATTTAAATTCAATGGTACTACTTTTTAAATTACTAACTTTTGAAAACTTTTTTGGGATTTTTTAAAATTGATGTTTTAAAGAAAATTTTTAGTAAGGTTTAAAATTTGCCCTTAATTTAAAGTAAAAACTTTTTGAAAATGAGCATTCAAGACCCTATAAAATTACATAAACATCTTATAAAACATGACATTTAGCTGACGAACAGTACAAGTTTTATTATCCTCATCACACAAATTGAGTACACTGTGATTAGATTGGTACTCAATTTGGATTAATGATGCCTGCATAAATCTAAAAACTTGTTTTTCCTTTGAATTGTTAAGGTTTCAAAATCAAATCTGTTGATATTAGTAGTAAAAAACTACAAATTTTATATTATTTCATCATTAGATTTAGATTAAAAACATTGAAATATTAATTTTGGAATTTATTGAAATCACACTAAATCTCTTACATTGCTGATGGAAATAAATAAGTTTGGGAGATATTTGAAAAAGAGGTGTGAATGGACATTTACATAATAAGTGGTGTTGGAAATTAAAAGTCTGGATGTTTGCTTTTGTGCTCAAGAAAAATAAATTATAGCAATCATTATCAAAATCCAAAAAAATCATTATCAAAACAATATAAGAATTGTTTATATATAAAACCCTGATTTTAAGATATCTCATAGATGTTTCTCAAAAACCTAATTAGTCATCAAACCTTTTGTATGTAATTAACCTACTAATCACAAAGGAATTAATTATCAGTACATTTTTTAGTAATAATACTTTTACATTTACTTAAGCTCCAAAAATTATTGAGCTCATCAGGCATTGGCTAATGATAAATTTTGTCCACATTAAAGAGGGGAAAAAATTGTTTAACATACACATAATATGATTCCCTAATGACTTTTGTGGGTGTAGAGAAAAAAAATAAGTGTGTAATAAAAACTAATACATTAATAGTGTTCATGGAGTGCTAGAAACTTTTGAATTTTAAAACAAACTTAATTTACTTAGAACCATTAAAAATTGATTTTTACATATGATTGAAAGATTTTATAAATTAAATGATGTATTGATAAATAACTATATGAAAATTTTTATCACATTAAGAAAAAACTTAGAATGAGGTACATTTATGTAATGTACAAGTGTGAAAAAAATTGTGTCTGAACAGAAAAAGAAAAGTTTTTGATTAATTTAGGAAAAATGGTATTTTGATATTATTGGTCAACAAGAAAATAATAGTTTTAAATTTGTCCATAGATATTTTGCTGTGTTTTAAGAAATTAGTAAAATTTAAAGAATGTCTAAATATCCTTATTAAGTTGTATGGCAAAATATATTTACATGTCCGCACATCTGCTTATAAAATGCTGTATATTTAAATGAAAACTATTTGTGAATAAAATAATATCTCTCAAAACACCTTATCAGGAAACAACTGCATAATTGATGGAAAATTTACCACTTAATAATAAATGCTTGAGTTAGTTTTGCAGTAAATCCAAAATGCAGAAAAGAAAATATAAGCTTATCTGATTTTAAGAATTTAGTTGATGAAAAATGCTTCATTCTCATTTCATTCTCAAAAATCTTTCTTATGAAAAATGCATGTACAGTTTAGTTCTTTCATTGACAAAATATTGAAAATGATTACACACATCATTTTTGGAAAAAATGCTGCACAATTTATGTATTTAAATCTTATATTTTTAATAATGAAACATTTCTACCAAAGCAGCATTTATATGCATTTAAAGAAATAAAAATATTCTATAGTTTGTAAAATGGGAAAACTTGACGGAAGTTATGTGGAAATATTCTCATTAATACCAGGATTCAAATATGCTGAAATTATGTTGCATATAAAGAAATTGTGCAATAAAAAATATATATATGAGGGCTTGGAAGATTTGAATATTGTAGATTCTAATTTAATTCAAGATTTCCTATATCTTAATTCCAATAATGGAAGAATCACGTTTTTGAGGCTTCATGTGATATAGTAGTTTGCTGTTATTTTTGTTAATGAAAGTAAAATTTTCTATTTGCATTCAGCTTAATACTTTGTTGTTGCAAAACTTTTTATAACATGGCTACATATTGATTACTTTTAGTGAGTAAATGGAAATACATTCCTGAATGTAACTGTATTTTGATCATTCCTCATGTATAATTAACTTTTGACTTATGTATGTGTAAATGAATTTGGGAAAATGAAGTTCTTAGCAATACTCTACTTGTAATTTAATATAACTATGTCAAAATCATACTGTGTATATTTTTTCTTTTCACTCTGATGTTTTAGTTTCTCTTAAAATTGAATTTTATTTTAGGTATTTTTTCCTGAAACTGAACGAGCAGAGTGGGTCAATAAGGTATGTCTAATTATTTACTTTTTCTTTTACAAAGCGTTTTTGTATAATTAATATGTGATTTTATAATTGAATTCTTTAAAGTAATCTCATGTAAATTTTTAATTTAACTTTTGTTTGAAGTCTTTAACTTGCCAAATCATAAATGCAAAAATTTACTCCAAATATTTTATCTTTTGAATGATGAATTGGTAAAAATAGTAAACAGATCCTGATCACACAGAAAGGTTTTAACAGAAAGACAAAAAGATTAACACAGAAAGGTTGTACCTTAAAAATGTAATATTCAAATCTATAACAAATTTATATACATAAGAAATAAGGTTATTGTTCATATATTTGTAATATATGAAGTGTCATATTTATATATTTCTTGCTATGCTGACTTATTCAATTTTTTAGTATTTTATAGCTTAAATTGCTATTCAATTTTTATTCTCCTTAAACTCTTGGTTTTTTAATCACATTACTTTGTGTGAAAATAAAAGAAAAGCTTACTTTGTGTAAAAAAGTTATTCAATGGTATTTTTGAATAATACAACATTTAAGAATCAAAACTAGAACCATTAGATTCATAAATATCTATGGCTGAATAGTTGACACTTATTAAGACAAATCATTTCTAATAATAAATTTATTATTGGAAGCGCACAGTTTAAGTGCAATATACTAAAGGATTTTTATGTATTAGTATATTTTATAAATACATATTTAAGATAAAATTTTTGGTAATTTATATTCCAATTTGAGATAATATGATATACCAAATAAAACATTAAATTCACTTGCATTTAGAATTAATAATAAAGGGATACAAATCAATAGTTATAATTTCTGATTAATTTTAATATACAGAATATTATGTTTCAATTTAAGGGCTTTTATTAATGAAATTAGACAAGTAGGCAATGAAGTACTAGGAAAAAAACACCAAGAAATTTACTCTTACGAGGAGATTTCTTGAGATCCTGTAGTCCTGATTATGCCACTCTGATTATTATTTCTTCAATGGCCACTTATCACTATTTATTTTCAAAGATCATATTGTTTCAATGTATTCAATTCAAACAAGGGATTTGAAGTTTCAGCTTAATTAGGATAACAAAAACAAGTTTTTTACCAGTATTTGATTTCATACTTTGAGACCCCTATATATTATTTTTTGTATTTGGAAACAACTTCATATAATTATCCTTATTTGCAAAATCCATATTAAATTTTGGCACTGCATTTTTAAACTATTATAAAAGTTATCATTTTTGCTTAAAACTCAATGTGTAAGATTTGAAATTCCAAAAATCACTATTCACTCATGTATGGTGCAAGGAATGATAACACTTTTTTCAATTCACTTTGTACAATAGTTGTAGAACACACATTTTAGAGATAAATTTGTTCATATATAATTTTCTCTATGTGAGAGTAAAGAAACTTTTCTGTTGTAGACTGAATTTTACTAGTAATCAAAAGATTACGTTGTTACATTTGACAATAGTAAAGTTTGTTATTTCGAAAGCAGTGTATCACTTTATATCAAAATTAATTGGTCCATTTAATATAAAAATGTTAGGAGTTTATTTAAATTTTGAAATTTTAATTGATAAATAAGAAAAAAAAATTGAAATCAGTCAGGAAAATTATCCCTAGTATGAGAGTTAGAATAAAGTGACCTTGAAATATGAGAGTTAATCCCACTCTGGCTCTTTGTTTTTCAATGCTTTATCACTCTGCTTTAAAAATCAACCCAGTTTCATTTGTTACCACTTTTGTAATTGTTTTTTTTAAGATATTGTAGAGTTATTTGGTGCCTAGTTTTCTAGTTAAAATATATGTCATATAGTGTCTAGTTAAAGTATGCAATTTATTTTCTTACATATATTAAAATGTGGATAAAATTTTAACTCCTGATAAGGGGTATCACACAGTGAATCATTTGTCTAAAATATAAAAAAGTCAATCGCTCAACAGAGCTGAACAGAAAAATTTATTCAGTTTTCTTGTATTGTACAATTTCTTCCTGGTAAAATGGGTGATTTTATATGAGGAGACTTGTATGCAAATATTCATTTCCTATACAAATTTAACTACTTGAAGTTAAGTCATTAAAAGTATTTATTGTTAACCAGTTACAGATTTAATAAACAAAATAAATACTATTCTTAGAAAATCAAGTTAAAATTAACTTGTAGAATAGAAAAATCAAAAACTTGTTTCTTTTTATAAAATGAAAGTTTTGTTTTAGTGGAAACAGGAATACGTAATATACTAGTGAAGTAAATTTTAAATACTTAAAAATAGTCTTAATTTTTGATAAATCATTACACTAAAAATTTTAAGATAGGAATTTATTTTTAGTGTAAAAAATATTATAAAATAGTTGATTGCAAGAATCTTTAGTAATTGTGCGTTATTTTATGCAAGTAAATGTAATTTTCTGGATTTAGAAGGGTAAAGCAAATTATCATTCTATGGAAAACAATTGTTGGATTTTGAGCTTAAAAAGAAACTTCATTTTTGTAGTGCTACTTTATTCAATTTGTGTATCAAATGTGACAGACTACTTACTAATCAAGGTCAGCTTCAAAATTCTTATTTCAGTTAAATTTGTTTGGTTAATTTTTCCTCCAAATAAATTAATTTCTGGTTTTCCACACCTGTAAAAAAAAAAAAAAAAAAAAAAAAAAAAAAATTGATTTTATGTATGGTTAAACTTGCAAGCAAAGAAGTACAAAATTAAAAAGTGACATTTCAAAATTTACAAAACTATTTCATAATTATTAGTTTAATACAATTATCAACCAGTGTTATTCTTAATAATTTTGTGTAAAGTATCTAATTTAAACTCTAACAATTGCTAATTTCTTTAACACGATGCATTCTAGCATATGATATAAATTGGAAAGTTAGACTATTATTTCTTAAACAATTTGATGTTGCTAGCATTTTGCTTATATTAATTTAATAATAGAAAGATTATAATACTTTGTATTTTTTTATGTTAATCATTTTCTTATATAATGATTTCAATACTATAAGATAATATTTTTTTTTATATAATGTTAAAAATTATTTTATTCTTTATTTAGATAAATTTAATAAATTAAGTGCTGTTCTTGATTTTATTTTTCATAATAATCTGTTTTTTAAAAGCTCAAACTAAAGAAATACCTTTTCTATGTATTGTTCATTTTATACAATAAACATTTCGTATAATTCTGTTATTATTTACTTGTATTAACTTTTAAAATTCAACTTTTAATTAAAATTTTTTACATGAATTTAATTACAGGATATGTTTTTTTATTTCTTATTCAATGAAAAACAAAATTTTCTTGATATATTATAAGTAAATATTTCTAACATTGTTTTAGAATACCTTTGATAAGTATTAGTAATAGAAATCAAATTATTTTAATTTAAGCATTTATTTATTTTTTAAAATTTAGAAGAGAATTTAATTGTTTGATTTTATAATTTAATATTTCCACTTATTTAATTATAAATTGTTTAATTTTTTGAAAATAAATATGATTCTAGTGTTTTTGTCTAGCTTCTCTAGAGTAATGATAAAATAAGTAAAACTATGACTTACCTTTTAATATGTTAAATATGAGGACATTTAAAAATAAATTGTGAAATTTATGTAGTATTGATAAATAAGTATAATGCAACTAAGCTAGTTAAGTTTTAATGCAAATTAAAATATTAATTTGCCTTCATTAATATCTTAAAATTTTACTAGTTAAGATTTCTGAATAAGTGGACTTTATAAAACATTTATGATTCATTATAAATATAAAATCTAATCAATTTTAATAATAATAATTTTATACTTCAACATGTATTAGTAGCTAGTAAAGGTGTAAAATAAATGGAAATTTAATGAAAACTACCATATTTTAGTTATATATTTCACCAAGATCTCTTGCTATAATTCGAAGAATATTTGAATTTCTCTGGGAGGAATTTACACATTACATTTAATAGAATAATTTCTGTCTAATATTTTACTTAATAGTTTTGTATTCTCCAAAATAAATAGCATTTAATGTTTCTCATCATATAAGATTTTCTTTGCTTAAAATATTATTAATAATAAGCTTCAAATGCCATCCTATTATAATAATTCATTAGCAAATTAAAAATTTTGGATTTTTTATTTTGTACTTATTTTTAAAAGGTATGCATATCATTTTCTGGGCATGTAAAATTTTTAACCCTAGAATACTTAAAAAATAGTGGAAAAGTTTAAAAAAATTAATTGTAAGATATTCTATAGAAGTGGTTTTTGACATTTTCAAATTTTTAAAAATAATAGTTGGTAAAACATTTTTGTAGCTGTGTATAGATGTTGAAATATTTTTCTTAATCTAGTTTGAAAATTTATATTAAAGTTGTATAAGATGTAATTTTTAGTTGTGAAACAGTTTTCTTCTTTTTCTACCTGAGGCATTTGTTATTTCAAGACAAGAATTGTCACTTAATTGGTTATCAGTTGGAGAACTTATGTTGTGATGGTGCATTTACTTTCATAAATTCATTTTCTGTGGCCAGAATGACATCTCATTGATTCTCTTCCTTTAATTGTTCATTTTAAATAAATCTGCAGAAAAATTCTGATCATGAGTATGAACTTAGTCTTATTAAATGTTATATTAGTTGGTTTATATATAATAATGCTGTGCCTTCTTAAAATGTATAAGTAATGTTATGCTGCATGAGTTGCTGTCGAAAAGATTGTGCTTTTAAAAAGTCTAGGTGTACTTGCATGTTAAAATTTATACACTAGCACTTTCCATCTATTCAGTACTATTCTACTGGTTTTAAATGTGAACATTTGCTCTACATGCTTGATGATAGCTTGTAGCTTGTATTTGTCACTGCATGATGTCATTCACATAAAGAATCATGATGCATTAGTTGAACAGTATTTTTGTTACATCTGTATTACTTCATAACATTATAAGCTATAGTATTTTGTAAGAAAATGATAATACTAATTCTGTTTTTCATATGATAGAACAGTTTATCTCAGACAATTGTGTCTACTAAACATTGACAAAAAAATTTCTTTAAATAAACCCAATGCATTCATTTATTCTAATTCCTTGCTCTTCATTACTACTACCATTATTGAATCTAATGGTGGGAAACAATCTCCCTTATAATAATTTTCTTGTCATCTTCCAGACTGGAGGTAAAACTAAATGACAATTTCTAACTACCTTCGTTATCAGGGAATTAGGCAAATTGGTATTTACTTAATTTGCAATTGTTATGGAATTAATAACTAAGATTGAGAACATTAGAAAAGCATATCATAAAGTCACTAAAACAATCAAAATGCAGAACTAACAACAATTCCAATAAACTCCTCAAAACAACTCCTACTCTGCAAACCTTAAGGGAATGCTAAGCAAAAAATATCTTCAAAAGATAGGAAATTATGGAAATATTCCAAAGATATCCTACAATAGAAAATCTCATTTTAAAGAACAAAAGTATTTGCTTGCAAAACTCAAGTTCAAAATTAAAAGAATCCTTGTTTCACTATGTATCTTCAGTTGCGTATTCAACATCCAAGAAGTTTTTATTTAGGCAAGTGAAAATATCTAATGGTATTTAAAGGAAATTTTTGTACTGAAAACAGGAGTAGTTTTGTATTTGCTTCTCATGGATTGCCCTAACATCCTTGATGTAACATTTGCTATTTTCTAAAGCTCTGAATTATTGTGCTACATTTTTTAGCAAAAGTATAAAACAGAGTTTTGTGAAGTAAATGTGTATTCATTTTCACATCACAAATAAACGCTGCCCTATAACTGAATTCTTGTATACTTAAATTGAAGGAAGTGTTACTACAGGACAATAACATCTGTCTCAGATCAGGTGGAATCAACTGTCTTCTACATTTATACCTAAACTTTCAATCAAATTTATTTTGCTTGTTTAATAGGAATTGAACTTAAAGTGTATTTTGAATTCTGAAACTAAACTATAGTGGCTTTAGTCCTAAAGCATGGTAAAGATCCTTTAGATCCTTTGAATTATCAAGTTCTGATGAGTTTCTTATGTCAGACTCTTGAATGTATAGGGAATGCCTATATTATATGTTTTAGGAAAAAATTTATTCTTATTCGTCAAAGCAGTTTTCATGAAGGGAAGATCTACTTATGATGACAACACTTTTTTGAAAACCCAGCTTGACAATTCCCTTAACTGAGATGGCAATTAAATGGTAAAATCTTTGGCTTTCAAAAGACTTACTGTTCTTGTATTTGAGTTCCCACTTCAAATATAAATATTAGTAATGATTCAGAACTCCCTTAAAACTATTGGCCCAGTGCTTGTGTGCAAAAGAAATAGTAGAACATCCACAACCAAACCAAATTGTATTTATTTTGTACAAAAAGTCATCTGGTTTGTATATTCCACTCTTAAAAAGACTATGTAGAACTGCAATTCTCTGTACAATACATGATTTTAGTGAATTCTTTTGATGTCCTTGCCAAATTTTTAATGTTCCCATTTTTTAAAATCCATATTGGTTTTAGTTTTTCTTATACTTTTATCCAATTTGAGATTGTACCTCGAGGTAGTGTTGTAAATGTTATCTTTCGACCCTTCAAATCAGTAATATTTTTCTTCAACTACCTTTATAAACTACCGAGCAATCTTCTGTGAATGATACATTGTATGTTTCTGATTTTCAGTATTTTGTGTTTTGTTAATGATTAAATACTTGTCTAACTGAGACACAATTACAAACAGTTACTGTATGGTAGGCAAAAAAAATCTCCATATCCTATCACCATGCACAAGTAGTTATTTCAGCTGCTCTTGCTTAGTTTAGTGGAACTTTTTTGACTTAGGTACATAAAACCTAATTATAGCAAAACCTTATATGTTTATTCTTAAAAATTTAACTACTAATTCTTGAGTTTTTAATGAATTACAACAGTAATTTTAATTGGTTGCTGGAAATGTCATTTTTTTTTCAGGTAAATATTGTAATCTAAAATTTAAAGGAGTTATATATTCCTGTTATTAATTAATATATAAATTTATGTTTTAAGAGACATTAATTAAGTACAGAAAACAATAATATATGCTTGAAACAAGTTTTTATAAACTAAAAATTTGGAGAATTAAAAAGATATCTTAAAATAAAAAGCCATTCCATATTACACACTGTTTTTAATAGTTTTTAAGTTCCAAAATGTTAACTTCAAAGCTATGAATCAATTTTAAAATTAGCAACCATTATATGCATTTAGTATCTAAGCAATGAATTTATACTCAAGTGAGAAGGTTGAATATTTTTAATAATGGTTAAAAAACAAATGAATGCACTAAAAATATTCTTAACAAGAGATATTTTTTCATTTATAGAAATGTATGGCCATTACTTCTGCCTAATTTCCATGAATGATTTGAAAATCTATTCAAATTCACAGAGCATATTTTATCTATCATAAAAAAACGCATCTGCAGAGTGAAATTGATACATATTTTTAAAATTATCAGTAATAAAAGGAGTCTAAATAGTTGTAGCTTTTTAAGTTCCTATTAAACATTCTTCTGACCTATTTGTTGAACTATTATTCATACCTTAAGCAAAAGTGATTTTAAATAAATGATATCAGTTTTGAATGAAAAATAAATTCTTTTGTTATACACAGGCTTTCTGAAAAAAGTTGATTTAATGTACATTTTAGTGCAAATCATTCTGTATTAATCAATTATGTTATTCTGATTCAGTGTAATCTCTTTGCTTCAGAATTAACCAATTATTGCTAAAAATTATGCCTTAATTTTTAAATTATAACAGATATTTTACTGTTCTAAAATCATACAAATTAGGAAATTTATCTTTTCTATACTACTTTAAAATCACATAAATATTTGTGCTGCTACACAACTCAAACATATCATTCTGAAAATGTACTTAAATTGCTTTCTACCTGTCAAAATGTCTGATGATAAGAATAATTCATTCTTAAAATGTAAATTATTTTTGTCATTGTCATATCTGTAGCTAAATTAGTTCAGTGAAATTATTCTACTCAAACTAAACACAAACATTTTATTATATAGAATAAAAAATCAAACTTGATCAAATCAAAACAAAATAAAAAAATCTTGAAGTAAAGCTGTCCTGCATGTATTACCTAGAAAATACTGACCTCATCATTGTTGTCATTTCTCTCCCACTAAGTATAAACAAATTATCATTCATGAAAAAATGTGAATGCTATCTTTGTGAGGATCCTAATACAGAGGTATCACATACACTGCTGGCAACACCAAAAAAGGGAAGAGATATCATAACAAAATTTATTTTATAGATAACATGTTGAACAAATATCAAATGATTGAATTTATAGATTTCTGTGAAATGTAGTTCCTGCCAAAATCAGTAGCCAGAGTAGCCGCCATTGTTAGAGATCACCACTACAACATGCCTCAGCATTGATTCAAAGGGACTTTGGATGAGTTTTTGGGGTACAGCTAACCAAGCAGCTTCCGCATGCTGTCAAAGTTGATCTGGTGTAGCAGCTGTAGATATAATCTAGGTCAATCCTTGAGCAACGATGGACAACATGTTTTCTATTGGTGAAAGATCCAGAGTGTGAGCCAGCCAGGGAATCAATTGAATCTGGCGATTGACAAAGAACCCTTGGACAATACGTGCCATGTGTGGTGGGGTATTATCCTGTTGAAATATGACTGTTGGCAAGCCCTGAAGGTAAGGAAGGACAACTGGCTCCAACAGCTTGGAGATTTAGTGTTGGCTGTTTAAAGTACTGGCAATGCATGCTAGAATGAGTGTGATAGTGATATCCAATACTGGTAGTAATTTTTACTTTGCCACTGAAACTTTTTTCATTTTTCTTATAATCTACACATTTCTTTGCTTCCATTTAAAATATTCATATCTGTTTTTCCACTCTGTTCAAGAAAATTAATAAATGATACATTGGGACTTAATCTGTATAAAATCTAAATCTTCAAAAATTATTCCTACAATTAAGGAACATTGTTAATATTTTGTGATCTTGTTTATTTTTACATGGTTGACAAGGCCATTAATTTACTTTATAAGAATTGGGTGGATGGAATTGAACTATTTTACTAGGATCAGTCCATTTAACATAGATTTTACTACCAGAGTCTGTTTACAATGGTCTTTTCTTGAATTTTGAAATTTTGCATTAATGACTGACCATTTGTTGAAATAGTTACCGCAAAAGTTTTGTTCTTGAAATACTACAAAAATTTTTTCTGCAGCTTTCTTTATCTTCACCTTCAGTTCTTGAAAAATGACTTAACTCAGTGCAGAAATTATTATAAGTAAATATATTTCACCGAATCATGATAATTTTAATATTGCCAGGGGCTCACTCGGTTCTCTTCCCTACAGTAACTTGAATGGTGACATACTTATCGCCATCCACCTCAACATTTTATTCATTAAGCATAGAATACACTTTGTCCACACCAAGATTGATTGGATCTATCAAAATCAATATTTATAACTTGGGCAAGCAAATGGAGTGATAGGTGCTTTATCATTTATTATTTTATCTTCCTTTCTCAAACTGTCAACCCATAAGTAGAAATGTCCCAAATTGTCCAAAAGTTTTACATTATTCTTTAATTTATTTTCATTATTTCCATACGACCCTTGAAGACTGATTTATGTGTGAGTTTCATTATCCTTTCTACCATAATATATAGCAAAACTATTTGTGCTGTGTGTTCATTAAGAATTATTTCTTTATGACAACATTTAAAACCTCAATTAATGTGAAATTTCCCTTGTTTTGTTTTAAAAGTGATCTAATGTTTTCCAACTAAACACATTTCTTCTACTAATGCTTTAATTTAATTGCATTAAATAAAAATAAAAATAGCCTGAGAAATGTGAATTTTTGCTTGATGGTGAGTTATTTTTACATTTTGTCTCTTTCAGCAAATAATTCTCTTAAAATTTTGTATTTATTCTCACCTGCCATATAACAGTTTCTTTTTTTTCATTGTTCCAATTTAATTCGCTATGAATTTTCATTTATTGAGTACACAGACTCACACAACTGAATTGATGGCTTTATATTTAATTTATCTGTAATTTTCTGATGTTATACTTTCTAGTTGATGATTTATTGGTGTGTAATAGACAATTTAATTAATTTGGATTCAACTTTCTCCCTTAACACAAGAATTAACTCTTTGCTTTGTTAGGGGTTTCCAAATTGTCAAAGAAATGAGAATTTATTACAATCTCTTATGTTCCTTAGTTCAAAATACACACTTCTTCCTTGTTGATTAAGACTGTTGCTCCTGAAAATAGTCGAATTGCTACTTGCCAATCTTTATTATTGATAAAGATTTGCAATTAGCAATTAGAAAGAGACTAATACCTATCAATAATAAAGATTGGTTGCCAATCTTTATTATTGATAGGTATTAGTCTGATTTGTTTTCTTCTCAGATATCTTCTCTAATTAGAAATAAATTACCATTGTGCAACCAATCAACCTAGTGTGAATAGTGAGTGATACAATTTATTAACAATAATTTTAATGTTTTATAATTATTAACATCTTTCAAACTGCTGTATTGTTTTTATACTAATTGCTAATTAAAAGGTGGATTTAAGATGAGTTTCATTCAGCAATAACATCACTGAAAATTTATCAAACAAGCTTGTGGAATTGTTTCAAATTTATTATAGAGTATATTTTTTGTAACATTTTATATCATTCTCTTTTCTGTAAATAAGAATGTTACTTTATTTCCCCTCCTGTAAATTTAACAAAATTTCTTCTTTAAGTTTTTCTGGTGCATTTTTCAAGTTACCCTATTTTCCTGTATATAATCCGCGGATTGTGTGTTAAAAAAGTTCCAAATTTCGTTGTGTGTATTATACGCCGCCGCGGATAATCTAATAAGAAACATTCTCCATCAGAAAAGCTTACAAAAAAGATTTGAAAGAAATACTGTTTATGTTTCATAAAATAAATAACAGGTGGTACCAAGACACACCTGAGTTATTTACGCTATAATCAGCTTTGTCCAATTAAATTCAAATACGATTCGTTCCTCATAAAGATATTAGTTTCATGTCACTAATGTCATTTCGCAATTTGTCTTGACGTGAGCCTTTTCTTTTTGAAAATATTAAAATTCGTATATTGTAATATGGAAGCGAAAACTTTTAAGTTACACAGCAGATTTTAAATTAAAAGTTATAACAAAAGCAAATAAAAAAAATGACGGGAAACGTGTTAATGTAAAGTGAAAAACAAAGACGCGCAGTATAAAAGAAAAATGCATAAAATACGCAATTTGTAAATAATCTATTTCTTTCATTTAAATATTAACAAAGCAAATATATATATTTTTAAATATGTCTAACATCGTTTTAAAAGTTATTAAAAGCTAAATATCGATAAATTTTACAAGAATCTTCTCGAAATTATCGCTCTTGATCGATCTCGTGCTTTCATCTCAAATTTATCGCACTTTGCGATGTGGTGGATTCAGATAGATCTTTTTCATAATAAAAGTTTTTTTTTCTTCTGTACTTTATTATATTTTTAATCATACTGTGGATTTTTTTATGTGACATCCATATTATCAACTGTATATATTTTAAACTATTTGTCGAAAAAAAAAATTCTCTCTGATTATGCGACGCTTTGTTTCCTTTTACTCGAAAAAAAGCTCGTGCGGATAATACGCCGCTGTGCATTATATCCCAGATAGCAAACGGTGGTCCTCAGGATGTTCGGAGGACGTCCTTTCAGGACCAGGTGGACGTGAGAGGACGTCCGATGGAGGTCCGCCGACGTCCTACTGACATTCTCAGCACTTCCCTATGTCCGGAAGTGCCTACGTCCGTAGGACTTCCGATGAACGTTCGAGACGGACTATATTTGGACGTTCATATAACAGCTATTATTAGGTTTTTTTTCATAGAATTGAATTTTTTTTAAGGATTATAGGGAAATTATCATTATAGTATATAATTTTCATTCTAATAATTAAAAAATAATTCGATAACTACAATGAAAATTATATTTTTTAACTATGTTTATAATTTTTGTTTTAAATTATTTATAGTTTTAAATGAATGATACTTTTAAAATGATTAAAAAGTTTTATTATTATTTTTTAAAAGTATCTTGAACTACATTTGTTTATAAAGCACTTTTACTGATGTTATATTATTTTTGCATTTGTGTAATTAGATATCTAATATCTCAAGAAACTTTCCTTTTCTATGAGGTAATAATTATTTTTTTTTTATCTTCAATTTTTTGTATCAATAAGAGTACATAATAATCTGAAAAATAAGCTAATATAATCCACATCTTTACAATACCAATTAAAAACTTACTCAAAAGAAATAATGTTTCTAAATATATCCAATATTTTGAGGCATGTTTTTAAATATGAATTTTTGAATAAAAGTATACATAAAAAGTAGAAAAGTAAATTGCATATACTATTGCATTTCCATTTCCTATAGTTGAGATATTTAATCCTGGATAGAACCTATTATATAAAAAGAAAAATTTATCTTTTTGTAAAATTTTACAAGATCATAAGTAATATAAAACTTCATGTCAAGATAAAACATCGAGTTAAATTTTATTCAAGTTATGCAGTATTTAAAAAAAATTAAAAATATATCAAACAGTAAAGTAAAAGACATGTCTTTATTACTTTAAGATTCTCAAATGATAACAATTTTTTATTAGACAATATAATATTCTATGATATATATCAAATCCCACCAAGATAATTTTTTTAAATATTTTAAAAAAATGTAAACTTTTTAATCACGACAAAAGATAATAAAATCACTTTGATTAGTAAAAATTAACTTTTGAAAGGATTAAGTACTCGCCAAATTTGATGTTTTAAAAAGACTGAAAAAATTTTCAGACGCCAGTTTGTTTGTTTGTTAGGTTAGGTTTTATAGCGCAAGGTCCAAGAAAGGACATGCTGCGCCTCTCAGACGCCAGAGCAAGATCTATGACATTTTAAAGGATTGCCACTGTTAGGAGGTGACTAATTTAAATAGGAAGAGGGACAGATAATTATTTAAAAAATATCGTCATTTAACATTAAATGTAAAAATTTATTAACATTATAAACTATTTAAAAATAATTAATGAACCAAAAATTTAAAAATTATTTGTCACACAAAAATTAGTTTTGTAGCGGCTATATGTACTTTTATGTCCATACAATCCTAGTCCAAGACAAACTAAACAAACTGTTTGTATTGGGTTGTTCGGAAAGTTACTTCGTTTTTCCCACTTGAATCAGTTTTTTTGCTAGTGAAAATCAACCATTTTATGAGTATAAAATCATGCTACGACCAAAAGATAGGTAAAAGGTGTTGAACTAGAATTGACAGTATACAATTATATAAAATATTTATTCGCTATACGTTTTTCATATTTTTATAAAACGAAATAACTTTCCGAACAACCCAATAGATTACTTTTATAAAGCAAGTGTGCACCTATATATAAATAATAAATAAAATTTTCATAGAAAAAATTGAATAAATAAAAACAAAAAAATAGTTTCTAACAGCTGTAGAGATATTGCAAGCTTTATATAATACAATTTGTAATAGAAAATTTTAAAAATTACAATCATTTATATTACAAATAGATTTACAAGGTAAAGAACAGAAAGAAAATTCTGAATTTTTATTATTTATTTATTAAGGTTTTGACTACTGCAATTACTGCAATTCCAGTTCAAATGCTACATATACTTACATAATAAATTTTCACCATAAAATTTATTATAAAATAAAAAACAGTTATATTATTTATGATTAGTTCGTTTGTTGCTCAACGGTCAATTTTTGCAGACAAGGGATAATTCGACGGAACCTAAAGTTTAAAGAACATTCAAAACTACGGTACATATCCAAGTACATGGGATTCAGTCAATCCTACAAACTGTTAAATTGAAGGCAATAGCATTAACCATTTGGCTACCAGCTCGGCTTAATGAATTAAATCATTTAAACTTATGTATCTTTACTTCTCTTGCATATCTCTCATTTTAGTATTAACTTTAAAAATATATACAACTAAATATTAGTATATATTTTTGAAGTTAATTCAAAATATATTTAGTCAAGTTATTAGTGATTACAGATAAAACATCTAAAATTCTAAATTACTGCTCAATTAGTAATAAATATACTCTAGATAATATAACAACTATAAAAGAATCAAAAATATGCTAGGTATGTAAGATAGTGTGGCAATTTTCAGTTTATTGGAGGGTTACTAAGTTTCAAAAGTATACATAAAATGTGGAAAGGTTAGAAAAGATTTTTATAGTATGTATTTTATAATAGCAATTTTTGGCTTTGTGTGTATTTTATATATATATATATATATATATATATATATATATATATATATATATATATGTATATATATACACTGCTGTCCATTAAAATTGCTACACCAGGAAGAAATGCAGATAACAAAATGATATTTATTGGACAAATATATTATACTAGAAATAACAAGTGATTAAATTTTCAAAAAATTTGGCTGGATAGATCCTGAGAAATCAGTACCCAGAACAACCACCTCTGGCAGTAATAACAGCAGTTATACGCCTGGGCATTGAGTCAAACAGAGATTGGATTGCATGCACAGGTACAGATGCCCATGCAGCTTCAACACGATGCCACAGTTCATCAACCGTAGTGACTGGCGTTTGGTGACGAGCCAGTCACTCGGCAACCATTGACCAGACGTTTTCTATTGGTGAAAGATCTGGAGAACGTGCTGGCCAGGGCAACAGCCGAACATGTTCCGTATCAAGGAAGGTCCGTACAATACCGGCAACATGCGGTCGGGCATTATCCCGCTGAACGTAGGGTTTCGCAGGGCTCAAATAAAGGGTAGAGCCACGGGTCGTAACACATTAGAAATGTAACGTGCACTGTTCAAAGCACCGTCAATGCGAACAAGAGGTGACCGAGACGTGTATCCAATGGCACCCCATACCATCACGCCAGGTGATGGGCCAGTATGACGATGACGAATGCACGCTGCCAGTGTGCGTTCACCACGATGCCGTCAAACACGGATGCGACCATCATGATGCTGTACACAGAACCTGGATTCATCTGAAAAGATGACGTCTCGCCATTCGTGCGCCTAGGTTCGTCGTTGATAGCACCATTGAAGGCGCTCTTGTCTATGACGCATCGTCAAGGGGAACCGCAGCCATGGTCTCCGAGCTGAGAATCCATGCTGCTGCAAACGTCGTCGAACCGTTCGTGCAGACACTTGTTGTCTTCCAAACGACCCCGTTTCTTGACTCACGGCTCGTGACGTGGTTGCACGATCCATTACGGCCATGTGGATAATATGCCTGTCTTCTCAGCTGCTAGTGATAGGTGGCCGTTGAGATCCCGCATGGCGTTCCGTATTACCGTCCTGAACCCATCGATTCCATATTCTGCTAACAGTCATTGGATCTCGACCGACGCGAGCAGCAATACTGCGATAAGATAAACCGCAATCCCTGTACGCAACAATTCGACCTTTATCAAAGTCAGAAACGTGCTGGTACGCATTTCTCCTTCTTACATGAGGCATCACAACAACTTTTCACCAGTCAACAACGTTCAAATGCTATTTGTGTATGCGGAACCGGCTGAACAATTTCCTCATTTAAACACAATGTTGGTGTCGCTACTGGCGCCTGCTTTGTCTGAATGCGCTGAAAAGCTAATCATTTGCATATCACAGCACCTTCTTCCTTTTGTATAAATTTCACGTCTGTAGCATGTCGCCTTCTTGGTGTAGCATTTTTAATGGCCAGTAGTGTATATATAAGAAAATTAAAGTCTTCAATTTTTCCCAAATTAACACTTTGTTTTTTATGTTTATGAAATAAACTTCTAAGTTTAAATTAGTTACTAAATCTATTTTATTTACTTACTTTTTTGTGACTGAAGGAAGAATCAGAATTAACAAACTATTGTTGACTAGTAGTAAAAAATACTGAGAATTATTTATGGAATACATTTACTATTTAATATATATAAACAGTAAATTTTTAATTATTTTTTCAAAACTATAATAATGTAGATACTATTAATATATAATAATATTAATAGTATCTAAATTAAAATTATTATTAAAGTGAAACAATGCAATACCTTCATTAAGTCTTTGTATTGCAATCCATCATCAAACATCAGAATCGGGAATTCTTTAACATTTCTGAAAAAATGAAAAAATTCAAGAAAATATAAAGAAAAGCAAATCTTAAATGGAGTGAGTTTACGAAATATTTTTGTTTTTAGTAAAATGCACATTTGCATTGCCAGATGAAAACAAGCATTAAATACTAAACAGACATAAAATATAAAAAATAATACCTACAATTTTCTACATTATAACAATAGTGATACATTACTACTAAGGAAATAAGCATTAATATCATCTGAAATCCTGTTTTCTATTTATTAATGAAAACAGGACTTTCAAAAGCTTTTTAATTGTATTTAATATTGTAATTTTTAATTAGTTACACAAATTTTTATCACAAAAACATGAAAAAATGTTCAAAATTCAGAAAAATATCGAAAAAATTTAGTATAGAAATAAATTTATCTCAATTCTGTAGCTTTCTAAAGACAAACTAAATTCTTTCAGTTTTCTGACAAATTCAACTGGAATATCTTACTAATGGCAAAAATTGTTACCATATACTGCCAACATCTTTAAAAGGTATAGACAATTTGGTAAATCTTTTTTCACCAAAACATTCATTAATTTGTGCATTGCTTCAAAACAAACAAGGTGCATGTAGTCAAGAAGAATATAAGTCCGTAAATTGGAGTTACTTTTAGACAGCAATTATGCAAGTGATAATCCTTGTCAAATCCAATCTTATATTTTTCATCAGTTCTTTTATATGCGTCTTTTCCCAGAAAGCAAACTTTTTACTTTGGGTAAATTTCTTTTGTTTTACATTTTACATAGCTGTGAAAATCTTCCATGGCTTTTTATATCCAATATAAAAGCTTTTGCTGTTGAATTAAAAAACTATGTTTAACACAACAATATAAAATAACGTCATTTATATCAATCCTCTTTTGGGAAAGATGTTGTATTTTCACCATGTAATCCTTCAAATATTCATTTGCAAACCAAGGTACACCCATATTATAAAAATTTTACTGGAAATAATACTACCTAAGACAGGCCAATATACTAAAGGAGATTTTTCTAAAGGCAAGTGATAGTTTATCACCGGAAACTACTTCCAAACATTTAGAACAAAAGAGTGTTCATTTACAAATTAAATCATTCAACAAACAAAAAACAAAAGTTACATAGTTCAAAGAGTTTTAAAGAAAATATTATTGTCTTTCTCTCTAAGAAATGAAATTAATCAAATAAAAAAACAAATTGTATTTCAAAAGTTATTAAAAATTGACACACATTTCAGTATTTGTGCCAAAGTAAATATCAATAAAAAAGCTTTCTTAAAATTTAAATTCCAACAAAGTTAAATTAATATTAATTTATAAAAATCTTTCCTCGTATACAGATAATGAGCATATTCTTAGGTACCTTTATCAGATAAATACATGATTTTTAACAGTATTTTTGTTTTAGAGTTCTTAGAAAAAATCAACTGTTTTTAAAATATTCAACTTATTTTGATTAATTGATTGCTTTAGTTCTGCAGAAAACTTTCATAACTTCTAATTAAAAATGCATTATAAATTAAATTGTTAAGCAAAATAAATCTTCAAAAGGCTTTTTTTTATTTCATAAGTCACAAATTTGTTTCTGGAATAGCTGAGAAAAGGAATTAAATTTGAATAAACCTTCTGAACGTATTTTATACTTATAGTTTATATAACTTTTTATCTTTCAATTATGAGAAAATCATCAGAATCAGAAAAAATTCTAATAATTCAAAAGATTATTAGAAAAAATAAAAAGCTTACCTATAGAATTTCCTCTGTGTTCTTTGCATACTTAGTCTTTGCCAAATTCATAAATTAAATATATGAAGTTTCGATTATAATGATGAAATAAGCCACATTTTATATTCTTTAAAGGGTGCAAAATTTCTGAAACTGCACACTTTAAGCACATAGCAATTTCCATAATTTCCACACATTTATTTATCAAATGCAGTTTAGGACAAAATTTAAATTTTTGAACAAAATCTAACACCAGAAATATTGAATATTACTCAAAAGAAGTTTCCAGAACATCTGTAAGAGATTGGTCTAAAAACGGATGTAAAAGAACCACCTCAGGAATTGATACAGGAAAATATGGTAAATGCCCTTTCTAATGACAAAAAATGTATTCCATCATTTTGTTTTCTTAGAAACTGGAAGCATTGCAGTGTGCTTATATTGAATAACATTTTCATTTTCATTATTGATATTCTTTGAAACACTTCTATATAATCTCAAAATTAATATATATGCATGCTTTAGATTTTCATTTAATAAATTTATTCCCTGTACTTATAATACTTTTTTAGTTTAGCCTTTTCTAAATTTTTTTTTTTTACTTTCTAACTAAGATTCCTCCTTAAGTTTAGCTTATTCTAATTTAATTTTTTGCTTTTTCATCTGATTACACATATTTTCTTTTTACTTTCCCTCCTCTACCATGGAGTACAATATTTTCTAAAAAAATATCATCTTTCTTATTGGAATTGCTGTCTAAAATAATATCACATAACTTTATTACTTTCATATTCTTCATAATCATATTACCAATTTCTGTTATGTCCAACTCAAGCTTTACTTTTCTGGCATATTAAGGCATTATTTATATTTTCCTTGAATAACAAAATTCAAATTAATCAAGTTATACAATATTCTGAAAATGTCAAAACATTTCATACAATAAAGTAATACTGTCTGGCTTCAATAGACATTAACAAGAAACAGGAAGAACACAGATTTTTTGATAAATACCAGATTTGTATTCTGCCATTAGTGTGCCAGTGTCATATTTATGATCTAGACTAATTCAATGAAGTGAATCTATTGAAGCTGGACATAGACATTTTATATTGCACTGAATATAAAATATATGGAATTGGAATATAAAGAAAATATTATGCAGTCCTCCATGACCTTTATATTAATGCTACTCACCTATTTATCTCAGTTTGCTTACATCCCCCTTTCTAAATGTAAAAAAACCTTTCATTCCTGGAGAATAATCATTGCCATCTCTGAGAGGAGATTCCAGGGGATCCTTGTACTACACTCATTTTCATTTAAGAAAATAACTATTAATTTCTGAACGGAATCAGATAGAAACTTCATTTGTTTATCTAAGAAGTAATGGATTTTTAAAGTAAGATACTCACACATTTTATGTGGCTGTAAATATTTATAGAACCTACACTTATCACATGAGAAAGAAAAAGAGTTTGCAGAAATGATGTGTATTATGAGAGTTAATACATGTTTATGATGATTACATTTATTATTTTTTATGATCTTTAGGTAGTAAGACAGACTCTAATAAAAATGAAATTTTATTCAAAATAAATTTGATTTCAATGGCAAAATGGTTTTGGTAAATGTGATAATAAGTTTCTATAACTCATAAAAAGGGCATAAATTCATTTGAAGTGATTAAGGTATGCTAAAAAGTATAATTTTAGAACTAAAACTAATATAATAGTAAGAGTTGTGATTTTACAAAGAATACTGTAATATTTTAATGAAAAATCTAAATTGAAATTATTTTAATATGCAAATTCTCAAAGAGTAAAATATCACTTGAAGGCAATGAATGCTTTTTTGGTCATGATAATTTGTATATTTCTAATAAAAAAAAATTTGTATATTTGTAAAAACTGATTGACTATGACATAGTTTTTATTTATGTATTTTCTAACTCAATATCTTGTCTTAATGTGAATCTATAAAAAGATTGGAAGTTATAGTATATAATAATTTAATAGATTCTGTTACGTAAGTGATGATTGTTTTGTCATTTCATAGAAATCTAAAGATTAAACTCTTTAATTGGGAGTAAAATCTTGTACACCATTTATGTATTGATAAAGTTATTGATAAAAACCTGGTGGAATATAGAAAATTTGGTATTTTACATCCCCCTGCTTCAAATTTGTCACCAAGACAAAGAAAAAAAATTAAATGTGTGCAGCCATATTTTGGTGATTGTTTTTAGCAGTCTCGGATGAATTTCGTTGTCGCAATGTTTTCTGCCTCCTAAATTTGGCTAGATGTGGAGGTAGATGATGGCGAGTAGTTCATCTTTGTCTTTTATTCATCAACTTTGCAGATCCCCAGAGTCTCAATACTTTGCATGTATATGCTAGTAGTTTGATCCACAAAGTAGTATTTGTGGTTTATGATCATATACTGATATCCTTTTCTCCCCTTGGTAAATTGAAAATGCTCAGTATTCTTAGAATAGAAGATATTTCTGAGTTAAGAAATTAAGATTCATGAGGGAGAAAAATACTATTATTTTTCTACTATATTACTTTTCATCAAAAATTTTCTTTGCTGTTAAGTATATATATCAGAAATTTTTGTAGCATTCAAAGGGAAAGCTGTATAATTTTCAAATAAGGAATTTTGTACTATTATTTGATTTAATTAAATACTTATAAAATTATTAGAGATTTAATATGTTTAATGTGAAAAATTTACTGTCAAGTATAAAATATTAAAATCTATTTATTTAAGGACAATTTAATTGGAATTTATTATAGAATTTAGAGAAGGATTTAATTTAATTATAATATTTTTAACTTTTTTATATAATATTGTCAATGTAGAGTGACTTCAAATAAGTTCTGAGACAAATCCTTTATATTTTTCCTTATAAATGGAATAAAATAAAAGTATTTTGTTAATGCATTAAGATTTAAATAAAAGTCTTTTTTAATTATATTTGAGTGAAATACGCATTTCATATTTTCTAAACTAAATTAAACTTTGTGGCATGACAGCTCTTTACGTGGCCTAGGCTTACAATACCCATATCAGTTTTCTCTATCAAGGGTTCTGGGATGGGAAGCATTGTCTTGGTTAGGTGGTCAGCCTAACCTGAAACCCCCAATGTTTAGTTCATAAGCATGCTTAGTACTTGGCTTTTATCTACCCACTTAAGGGATGATAGGCTGAGACTCATATTTTCTAGTTTTTAAAAAAGCTTGATTTAAAAACTTAAAATAAATCATTCACTAAGTAGGAATGATTTAACTGCAATGGAAAAAAAAAAAAATTCATGATTTGAATAAAATCTCAAAAGTAACTGACTTTTAAAGGCAAGATTGGATAATGGAAAAAAAAAATTTATGATTTGAATAAAATCTCAAAAGTAACTGACTTTTAAAGGCGGGATTGCTAGCATCAGTAAAAATGTGTACAATCTTGCCAATGTGTGCAAAAATATCTATCATGTAGAACTTAGTTTTCGGAAAAATGTTTGGAAAATTGAGTTTTATCAAAATGATATATATGGAAGGGATTTGCTTTTTATCGTAAATTTTTCCTGTAGTAAAATATATTGTAAAAAAAAAAAAAAAAAAAAAAAAAAAAAAAAAAAACCCATGTGTATAAAGTGAAAGAAATTTGGTTTTGATGAAAAGAATATTTGCTTTTTTGGAATATTCACTATCTGATTTGTTCAATGCATATTGTTAATTTTTGTTGCATTGTTAAATTTAATGAAAATTAATATTTCTTAATACCAGTGCTGTAATTCAATTGAAAGAGTTAAAATAAGTAGAAAAGCAAGAAACAGAAAATTAAGAACTAACATGGTAGAGTTTGTCATTTTATTAAATTTCTAATAATGCTAAACTTTTGAATACTGAAAATACACTCAGTTATTTAAAAGCACACTTTGGTGTGCAGTTTCAATCACACACATATTGGAATGAAAATTTGTTGGGAAATTTTAGTCCTATCACAGTTTTTACATTATTGGATATTCTTTTTTAATTATGTAATAACAAAATTAACTAAAATTTTAGCTATTATCAGTTTGTTATAAGTATAGCAAATTTTATGCAAAATCAGTTAAATTATTTACGGACTGTATTTGTGTTCTCATATATATCGAATTTTACTACGATTATAAATGCCCATCTTTAATGCAAACTTATTACACATAGTTATCTGAGACTGATTTTAATTCTTTCAGCAGTAAGTCTTAATGAATGTAAAAATTATATGACAAATTGCCAAAAATGTATGTTCTAATCTTTTTTAACATTATCAAAAAAATTTATTTCAGTGGTTGCAGCAATACTAATGTACTAAGCAATGGAAAAATTTCAGTTCATATTTATTTGCCACATGAAACTAAAAAGTTTTTACTTGTAACGTAATTCTATTGATTGCACTTTTATAATATAGGTGTCCTGATAATTAAATTTGAAATTTTTGATCATGACAAATATTTCAGCAATTCAATCACTTTACTTAAATCAACATATTTTAGATTCCTCACTTGGAATATAAAAATATATAATAAGACTTAATTTAACATAAATGAGAATGAAGGAAAATTTATATGTTTACAACAAATAACTGCTGAAATGTACTTTGTACCATATAAAATTGATATATTAACAGCTAAATGTATGTATATTTCTCTTGCCAGTTTTAGATCAATGTTTTAGAAGGAATTTTCATTTCCAACTTAAATTTTAGAATTTAGACTTGTTTTCTAACAAACATCAGATATATTCATAACTCAAAAGTCAATATTTATGATGTTATTGACCCCAAAATCAGTGTTTACAATATCTACAAAATTTTTAAAATCTTGACCTTGTAAATATATTTAAGATATAGTATTTACAAGGTTAAGGTTTTAAAATTTTTGTTAAGAAAGTATCTTGACGAGAAAAGTTTTTGTATATTCTGTATGATATTTCAGTTTCTTAAAACCTAAAGAAAAATAAAGATATCAGTTAAAGTAATCAGCTTCAATATTTAATCACTGCTTTTTTTCTTTTCTTTTCATTGTGAAATATAAGTAGTATATCCATCTTCATTTATTTTTTATGGTTGTTTTTTTCAGCATAATTATATTCCATAAGTGTAATAGTAAAATTTTTGTAATTCTGAATCTAATTTATGAATAATAATTACTTAGAAAACTTTATACTTTTTAATTAAACTTATGTAAAAAGATCTTACAAAACAAAGTTTTAAATTGATACTATATAGTTCTCCAAAAGGAATTACCTACTTGAGGATTTCTAATAGAGATTTTTTATTTGTTTTACTTATTTCCCCTTGTAATTTGTGAAGAATAGCAAGTATAAAATTTGCTCATGGGGATTTGTTACATGAGTATGAATAACAACTATGATTGCTTACCATAGTAAATTTATGTGAATCAGGTTTGCAAATTTTCAGTATTATTTGTTTATGGTGTTTCAAATAATTATGTAGATAATCTAACTTTTATAAATTAGCTGTAAATTTTATGCATTTTTTATTTCTGTTTGCCATAATTTTTTTTATTAATGTGTTTCAAATTTTACATTTATTTTCACTTATTTATATATTACTCTCAGGTTCTGAGACAAATGTGGCCTTATGTGGGAACCTATGTCAAAGATATGCTCAAAGAAACAATGGAACCCAGCATCAGAGAAAGTTTACCATCTTATCTTCAAAGTTTTAGATTTGAAAAAATTATTCTTGGTGACATGGTGATGTACTGTTTTTAATAATGATTTTTAAAATTAAAAATTCAAGATTTGACAAATTTTATAATTTTACTATTACATATAGCTTATTATTTGGTGAAAGATAAACAGTTTTAATATTTTAAAATGAGTTAAAATTATTAAGTATATTTTTAGAAATAATTAATTATTTTTATTTTAATGTTTCATAATCATGTATAAAAAAATTGTATTTTATTTTTCTATTTTGTCTTTTCTATTTCTATTTTGTCTATTAGAACTTCTTATTTAAAATACCGTTTTCTTATATTTTCATCTCTTAAACTGTTGAAAGAAGGAGTATTTGTGTGTAGGATAGTTATTATTTCTTATTTTAAGACAAAATATAAATCAGAAACTGCAGAAACTGCTTCAGAAACAAGTTAATTAAGTACATTATTATTAAATATAAATTTTGTTGACCTCTTGGCAATTATATCATAAGAATAAATAAAAAAAAAATATTTTTCTGTCAAGAGTGTAAACCAACTCATTCTTTATGCGGATTGAAAATCTTACTGCTAAATATATCATCTTTACTTTGTTATCTCTTTGTATTTATGAAATAAAATTAGAAGTATCATAAATGAATTTCTGTATTTTAGTAAAAATAAATAATATTCCTATATATAAATATTTTGCATAGAAATTTTTGTTCCATTTCATTTTATTTGAAATATTAGCTAAAAATATTAAGAACAAAATTGAAGAAATTATTGTATCTGTAGAACAAACAGACTTGCATGTAAAAAAATTTTCAAGAATGTTTTGCTGCAATTCAGTTTTTTTCTGCGTATAAATATCTTTTTTTCACCCCAAATCACTTTGTTTTTATGAATTGCTTAATAATTATGTTAATTAAGTTTTAATATTTCTGATAAAAGGTTGGAAATTCTAACAGCAATTCTATTTCTCTTTGAAAATAATGTATTATTTGGTGTAATAAATTTGGCCATAAACATGTAAGTATTTTAATTTGAATTATTAAATGAATACAAAATGGCACGGATATTTTAATATAAACTGGAATGCAAGCTGATATATATCACAAATTTATTTCAAAACATTTTTTGATGTACATCTTTTTAAAAGCAATAATTTAGTTGTTTGTTATTCAGAATCCTGTGTTTTGCTTAGCAGTTAATATTTTAAACTTTTAGCTGAATTTGACTTTGTGAATAAATAGATATGAATTTTATAATTAGACGATTCTTTTAATGTAATTTACAAACATAATAGCATTATATTTGTAAATATTGCTACAAAGATACAGTAATCACAACAAATCATAATTAACTTTAATTTCTTACATATGTTTTGACAAATAATAATGAATTTTCAATCTCAAATTGAATTCTTTATTTTTAATTCGAAACATCTTTCAGTTAGGCTTTTATTTTTTAATATTATTTAGTTAGGTATAGTTTGAAATATTTCTAATTTTCTGAACACATTAGTGTCTACTGTAATTTCAATGATGAGAGCAATTAACTGTATTAATGTAGTTTATAATGTTAATGATATTTAATTCATATCTAGTTGTAAAATTATTTAAAGAATTATTCAAACTGAAGTCTTTATTTGGTTAAATATTGTCTAAAATTTTGAATATTAGCAGGAATAAAGCATTGTGTAATGATATAAAAAGATGTAATAAATTATTGACGAAACAGCATTTATTGCATGAAAAAATGTATATTAAAAGAAGGTACTCTTGTATAGATTCTTAGAAATATACATTTTCCTTTTGGGGAAAGGTGGCTTTTGTAAAGAAAATTGGTAAGAATTTAGTTATTTAACCAGAATTAGGCTTAAAAGGGTTTTCTTATTTTATTTCAATTGAAAAATAGTTTTTCTGAAACATACTCACTTATTGACTATTATTCCATATAATGCTTTCAACATTAGTGATGCATCTAGTGTAATCAAATTTAGTGTAAATAACTGTCAAAAACACTGTGACTAAAGATCATTTATAATTTAATATTGAATTTCATATCTTAGAGATGAGGAAGCAGTAATTGTCTTCATTAATGAGAAATTTTTATTAAATGCAATATGATGTATTAATGCAGATTCAATATTTGTATGTGTACTTATCTATTTGCAAAAAAGAGCTATTACATTATCCACCCTCTACCTATTACAATGGTATTTTCGAGGAACAAAACCGCTGTGCTTACACTTCTGATATTGGATGTTGGAATATTTAAGTTGGATATGTGTATTGTTTTTCTAAACATAGCATTGTTAAACGACAATAAAAAAATCAGTTGATTTCTCTGACTTCAATAAATTTCAAGTCGTTATAGTTTGCTTATTTAGAGTATCAATCTGAGAAACAGCATGTTTAGTTGACTGTTCATGTGCAGCTGTTGTAAACACACATATTGAAAGTAATATAAGGATTGTGAAACATCACGCCACTGATCAGAAATGTGCTGTCAATGTCTCATTGATTCCAGAGAAGAGGAAAGACTGATATGAATTGTTTGCCATGAACAAAGAGCTACAATCAAAATCACCAGCTGCAAAAGTTGGACCCTGACAGTTTTCCAGCACTCTGTGCAGTGTGCATTGTTGCATACAGGCCTATGGAGAATGAGGTCAAAGCATGTCCTTGTACTGATGACACATTTTCAGCTGCATCTGCAAGGGGCAAAAAAGCAACAGAATTGGAAATAAAAGAGTTTTTAGAAAGTTGCTTAGTTTGACAGAGATAACTTTTTCCAGTCCATCACATTAATGAACATGTGCTAATACACCAAATGAAACCCTGCCTCTCAGATGCTCAGTTAGAAATATACAAGCCATTGGCAGGAGTATTTTGGTGTTGGCAATGTTTTGATGGTTCCATTAAGACCCACAATCCTCATAGAATAATCCTTGATATTTGTATACTATGTGAACATTGTTGTAGACTAGAGAGTCATCTATTCATGACAGCATTTTTTCTAGTGATGGTGTTTACCAGCAGGATAATCAACATGTCATATAGGTCAAATCGTTAGAGATTGATTGGAACATTCCAGTGACTTTCAAATCATATTTTGGTCCCCAAATTCAGTTGATATTGATTCAATAGAGCTTTTGTGCTCCCACTTAACAAACAAAATTTGTGCTGCCTAGGTAACTAGTCATGCAATGTGCAAGAATTGCATGACTAGTTGGTGAGCTCTTGGTACTAAATACCTGACTATCTATTTGCTCCCTGCAGAGTTTACCATAACAGGTGCTGACAGTTTTAAGGGTAAAGATGGTCCTACATTTTATTAACATGGTAGTTATAATGTAATGACTCTTCTATGTATATATCAAACTTCATATATGTATTATAGTATTTTATAAAAAAATGTAGCCTATATCATGTATATTATAAAGGAGTTCAAAATGTTTTATTATTAAGTTTATGAGTTTTTATATTATTTTAAAAGGAAATGGTATGAAATCTGTAAATTCATCATAAATCTGATTTTAATAAGCTATAACTCAGATCAAAATATAAAATTACTATTAAAGAATTTTAGGAATTATCATCACATTATTTATCTTCATCTTCTCATTCAGTTATCTTTATTATTCAATATTACAGGTGCAAACTTGGTCTTTTGGCAGTAGAATGTGTGAGATTTGTAAATCATGGACAGAGAATAATTTTTTTAATTAATTTCTATCTCAGTAATCTTCCAAGTGAACTGGGAATCGATACTTTATACTATATTTACTACTAAAAGGAAGTGGTAGTTGAATGATGAGGATTCAACTGCTCAATTTAAGCTGTTCACATTTAAACTCCCATTTTGGTCATGTCAAGCCTTCAGAGGAATGCTTAGCAATCTGGTTTGTGTCAACAGTTTGAGGGTTATATTTCCAACTTCCTGATATTTAAAGTGAAATCCATTTTAAAATGTGGGTTATAAACAGTTTTATCCTCATATAAAAAGTAACCATTGAATTATACATAGACCAAACAAACCAATGTGCTTTGTTCATGGATATTCATAGTTCTTCAAAATCTCATTTAAATGATTTGTATCATTTGAACTGGATTTCGTTAATGGAAAGTGCTATAATGTGACATACCAAAATTTGTATAATTTAGAAAACTTTTAGATTTCTCATTATACTGTACAAATTAATTTGGACAAATTGAAAAATCAGCTTTTTCTGAAACATTAGCTTTTAAATATTACATACATTAAGTAGAGCAATAAATCTATTAGAGTATGAAGCTTGTCCTGCTATAGCAAAAAGGACATCTTTAACGAGTTTTGCCATTGACTCCACCAGAGTAGTGCATATGTTCTTGTCTTCATCATAAAACTACATTTTCATCTGTTCTACTATTTGTTCTGTTGTTATGCAAATCATCTTATATAAACAATTCTTGAGAATATGCCATAGATTTTCAAGGAGATATAGGTTAGTGTGATATAAGCCAATCAAGCATTTTTTTTTCTGATAAAAGCTTGGATCAGTTTGCTATTGGGACAAAGGACTAAGTCATGTTGAAATGTTCTGCTATATATTTTCATGAATAAAATAATCCTAGTACATAATATTTCTATATATTTGACAGATTTCATGATGCCTTTAAGGGTGACTAAGTGCCATTCCTTGTAAAAAAAAAATCTAAAACATGTTAAGAGAGTGTTTTACAATCTGTTAGATATGATCTGGTTGTATATTTTCACCTTCACACTTTTTTTTACACTTTATTTGTATACATGCAGTAATAAATGTGTTTCATCACTGAAAATTACCTTTTTTTAGTCATTAGCATTCCTTGATTGGTATTTTTGGCCTATGCTAAATAATTTTTTTTATCATTTTCTGAGTTAGAAATTGCTTTATCATCAGTCTTGTTGCCATATTGTCAACTTCTAAAAGACTTTTCTGTACAAGGTACTCACTTCAATACCATAATACAATAAATCCTTTCATAATTCTGTTTGGATATATTTTGCTTACATTCATTAAGAGCGTTTATTTTTGAATGCTTCCTTGGAATAATATTTATCTTAGCACAAACAAAATAACATATGTAACTTAAAATCATAGTCACCTGTTGTGACTTCTTTAGATTTACACCTGAGCTACTAATATACTAAAACCAATCAAATGAGTAAAGTGTTTTCTACTTAAGCATTAGAGAAAGCATTTTAATGCAAAAATGAATACAATGCATAAAGTATGAAACCAAACAAAAAAAGCTTTATGGAACTCATTATCATTGCATATGATTGTCTAAGACGAGGAAGAACAAATAAATGCTTTATAGTATGGGATATGCCCCTCCTATACGCAATAGTTTTTTCACATAGTCTGTCCATACTCAACTTTTGATTGACCAACAGCTCTTAAGGTTAGAATGCCCATTACTAATTTGGCACCCATTTTAATTTTTGGGTGCTTCCTGAATTATATAATTGTGTCTTAAGTCATCTCCTCAAAGCATCCCATACATGTTCAGGGAAATTTAAATCAGGGGAATATGCTGGCCAATTAGTTTAGTGATATTTCTCCTTTCCAGTTGCTACTGAATAGCAGGAGTCTAGTGTGGTAGTGTATTGTCATCCTTGAAAACAAAGACTTTTCCAATGGCATCTTAAGCCGAGCTGACAGACTAATGGTTAGTGCTCTGGCCTTTGGTTAAACAGTTTAGATTTGAATTTAGATAGGTTCAGAATCCATGTTAAACTGTAGTTTATGGTCTAATTAGCACTTTTGTGCAAAAAATAACTGCAGAGTTACATACAAACCGAAGCAATAGCTCCTTAGAATAAATCACATGGGGAAGAATCATCTGTTTCAATAGTGATTTCTGTTTGTATAACTGCTGTCGATAATGTTGATCTTAGTTTGTTTGTTCAGCATACTGCCTTCTCAGGTGACTACTCAATGGTCTCTGTGATGTTACTGGGATGAAACTGTGTCCTGATTTATCTCTGAAACAACTGATGTTTAGAATTACTTGTGGCACTGAAACAAATCTCATCTGTTAAGACACTATGACTCCATTAATAACACGTTCACTTTTTGTGCTCTTTACATCAATCTAAATGGTGGTACTATTGGCCAGCTTTCAAAAAGATGCAATGTTCTGGATGGCAAGTTAATAGCCCACTTTTGTGTGATGGTATCTGGATATAGTAAAGAGTGACACTTATGACTGTTTTATTGTACACAGTTATTGAGCAATGGTGCTTGCTGACTGGTTTTGGGCTTTTTTTGTCTGCTAGATGATTTATAAGTCATCCACTGCTGCTATTTTGCGGAAGCAGCCACCACTAACCTTTCTAATAGCTATTCTTATGGTTTAGAAGCCTTCCAATCATGCAAAACGAAACTTTAGTTGGTTTCAAACTCTTCAACTACTCTAGACACATGAAAATGCTCCTTCAGCTTTCTGATTATTCTTCCATGTGTGAAGTCATTCAGGTGATTTCTTCTAGTTATAGATCATGAGAGATCTTACTTGCATTTGTAATGAATATTTTTAATTTAACTGTGCCTGCCGACCACACAAATTTTGTGTATTCCCACTTTCCCTATAATGTTTTGTTTATGACATTCGCTAAAGAATGACTTTTCTACTAAAATGCATGTTCATTTTACTGATCGTGCAATAACCTCTTTTCTACAATTGCATGGCTATCCACTTAAAATCTACATTGCTGCTTAATTTTGCACACAAATATATATATATATATATATATATATATATATATATATATATATATATATATATATATATAAGGTACTTAAATCCTAATATCATATATACTCGTGTTTCTCATTTGTGTGTTATTATATATGTATACACCTAAGTCTGTTTTTACACGGTCTTTTTGTACACGGTTTTGATATAACACGGTTTGAAAATTGAATATTTTTAATTTTTTTACACGATTTTATTCCATTTAGCACGATTTGAAATTTTATGTACTTAAATTTTTTTTGTCAAATTTAATTTTTGCGAAGTATGTTCATATCACAAAAAAGTATTTATGAAAGAAAAAAGTCTGAAACCATCGATAGTATCGATAGTTTGCGAACACTAGCTTAAAGATTTAAGTGAATTCCCCTTTAGCGCGTACAAACAAGTAGGGGAATTCCCTTTATGTGCATACAATAAAATTTACTGGTCAGAGCAATTGAAACGTGTTAATATTTTGTGAACTGTCAATGCAATAAGACGTGTTTGGTAAAGAAATTTTTTGCAGGCAAATTTGATTTTCCATTAAATTTAATTTTAACGCATTAAGATAAAAGGTAAGCCAAAAAATATTTTGTATTTATTCAGTTATTTACGAATAACTGATGACGACAGCAATTAAATTTATGTTGTTGTATTTATGATTATCACTTATTCTATTTTATTTTATTTTTTACCTTAAAAATTGAATTCTTTTCGTTCACAACATAGTTTTTTAGTTCCTGAACTTGCCATACATTTAATTTATATTACTTTTAAGATTAGAGTGCATATCTTTTTTATCATTAATTACTATGCTTGTGAAAATAAGCATTATATATTTGATTTAATAAAATAAACATGAATTCTTGTTCTTAAAAATTCTTGTTTTTCACTAATTTTAATAGGTTTTAGAGATTAGGAACAAATCACCCATTTTTGTATAAGATCAATGTCTTTTTTTACACGGCTTCTTCTGGAACCAATCTACCGTGTAAAAACAGACTTAGGTGTACATGCAAATATATAGTGGAAAATAGATGGTAAATAATTTGGGGATTTTAGTGTATTCAACATTATCATAGTAGCAATTTTTTTGTTTAAAAGATTTTCTTTATTTTAACAATAATTTTGTTCCCAAATTGAATGAAATATTGGAAATATTCTTAACTTTAATTTTTTTTATGTATTGTGTCAAATTTGAGTTTTATTTCTAAAATACTTCATTCTTAATTTCATAATGGCTAGAGAAAAGAATATACTATGTATATGAAAAGGTTAAAATAAATTTTTTAAAATGTTAAAATTTTTCTTTAAAACAAAATGTTTATAAAACCAATGGAACTATTATAAAATACTAAATTTTATTTGAACTCAGTCTAATTCCTATAAAATTTAATACATAAATTGAATGTAAATTATGTTTTCATGTTAATTCATTGAAGATTATTTATATTTTGATTCAGATCAGGTATCATAAAATAATACATTCATTTTGCAAACTGTTATCATTTTGATTATGTAAACAATTTAGCATCAACATTATGTTGTGTATCGCTTGAAAACTTAAAATTAGTATCAACTATAAGGCTTTTGAAAAATAAATTTTATATAGAAAAAAGTTATAAAAAACTATAAGAGGATTCTTTTTTCTATAGCCTGAAAACTCAAAGTTTAATAGTTATGAGGCTTTTGAAAATATAATTATATGTATCAGGATTCTTTTTTATAGTAAGGTATATTTGTATACTGCCTGGGAGGAAGCCAGAACTCACCTTAAATTGTGCTGAATTGAAGCGCTGTTGTACTTTCTCATTGTTCAATAGTGGTCTGGAATTCATAGGAAATTTGATGCTTTTATCAGTTCCATTATTATACTATAGTGTCAGCAAATAGTTTTAATTTGTTAGTAGTATTATAAACACAATATTAATGCTTTCAGTTTTTGAGCTTGCTTAAAGTAAATATTCAAGTGTTGACTGCTCCTAAACTGCTGTACATGCAACTTAATAATTGAGACAACTTTGTAGACAAAGAGATAGACATTTATTAAAGAAACTTAGTTTTATTTGCCTTTGATTATGTATGTTGTGGTTCTCATTTATGCTTCATTTTTTTGCTTTTGAACGATTTTGATTTCGTTTTAATGCTATTTATAGAATTAAAATTTCAATATATCAAAAGAAAAATTAAAATTTGAATATTTTAAAATAATATGGAAATTTTTTTATATTCAAATTCTGTTGTTTTCTATGATACTTATTAATTATAGACAATTTTATGAAAAAATTTCTTTAAAATAATGTTCTCATTTTCCTGTATGTAATTGTATTTAAGATGATTCCTTTGATTCTTGAAGAACTAACCCTCTGACTGCTCAATTTGTGGACTGAAATCATTGAAAAAATGTAATGTTTTTTATGCATATTTTAAACCTATATATATATATTGGAGAATTGAAACATGAATATTTTCTTTTTAGAAGATTTTTTTAGATTTTTGTCATAAGAAATTACGCTGTCAGAAAAACCAACTTCATGTGCTATCATCTAAAATTGGTTTTTAATAATATTTTTTTTTTGATAAATTTCAGTTGTATTACAGTTAATTTCTATTTATTAAATTTAAAAAGGTTAAATTTGTATTAAACTTGAGAAAAAATATATAAGCACTGTCAAAACTAAAATATATCACTGTCAAAACTAAAATCACTTCAATTTATCAAGAATATATACATTATCAATCACCGAACATTTATAGCAGCATTTTTGATTAGAAAAAGGTGTTAAATAGTGATGTTAGAGTGGTAACTACCAAGTACTTCAAATGTTGCTTTATAGTGAAGTACTAACAGCATCTATTAGCCAAAATTTAAATTAAACATCTAATATTGCACATAATTTATTTCACTGGTTAAATTGAAATGTGCTCCTCAATAAATGAAGAATAGAATATGCCTGTAAAATTTATAGGACTCATAAGCTTTGCTACATCTATATTGAGCATGGAAATTGCAGGATGAGCTATCAGAGGGTTAACACCTAAAACTTTTAAGTAAACATTTTTGTCAAGTATTATTATTGCAAATGATAATAGACATAAAGTATATTCATTGAATACTTACAATATGTTTCTTTTCTCTGCTTTTTAGTCTTATGCTTGTTAATTTTTTTTAGTAATATGCAATCCTAATTACTTTTATGTTGCTTGGAATGCATATTATTTCAAAAGTTAACAAATAACTCTATTTACTTTTGGGCATTTAATAATTAGAAACATTTTTTAATGATTTCTGTTTTCATATTTCAATAATATAATGAGTAATTGAAATTTTTTGACAGCCACCTCGTATTGGAGGAATAAAGGTTTATCAAGAAAATGTATCACGAAATGAAATAATAATGGATCTAGAAATTCGGTGAGAAATATATACTAAATCTCACTTTTCACAAACAATTTTCAGTATTCTATTTGTGCATGTAATTGTAACATTTTAGTTTAAAATTGTTGATAGTTCTTTACTAATTATAAGGAATGGATACAAATATATGACTTCAGGCTACACTGATATTATTACTTATTATTCCAGTTTCATATATTTATTTTGTAATATTTCAGCTTCATTGTGTTTATATTATTTTAAATATCAGTTAACCAGAAAAGTTATGTTGCTTTTATTAAATAAATCAAATTGCAAATGCCACTTTGTGTGTGTGTGTGTATGTGTGCATGCATTAATTACCATTTATGCAAACTTTGGTATTCTCATACTATTGATATATAAGAAGTTTTATGGATTTCAGTTTAATTGGGAACCCGAAAAGAAATTTATTAATGGCTGTAAACAAGGGCATTATTAGAGCATATTTGTTATATGAGTAAAGACTGGGCACAAAAACTCTTCTTAAACATGTGGAAAAATATGCATGGTACTCAGAGGGGATACATTAACTAAACATATCATATAAAGGTGGCATTAAGAATTCCATTCTGATGGTGAATTGCTTGAAAATGCTCCATAATTAAGTGTATGAACAGTCTTAAATGTACATGATTTGAAATATACTATTGTTGAGGATACTTCCCAACATGTTTAGAACTTAATTAAGTTCAATGTCATTTTTGGAATTATTCCTGCACACTTACATAAACTGGGAAAAGTGGAAGCTAAGCAAATGTCTCTGTTATGTACACATACTTAATTCAATAAACTTCAAAGGTTATCTATTTGTTAATATTTTCCCTTAGAAAAACGATTTGTTTCTGGATTATTTGCTGGTATGTGATGAAAAATAGATCCAGTAACCAATTACAAGTATTCTCATAATTGGTTGTTATGTAAAGATTGGATTTTCAGGATTTCAAAGGCTCCACATCATTTACAGAAACTGCTGCTGTGTATGGTGGACATTGGCTGTCATTGTCCACCAAGAGTTCTTTCCACATTACCATACCATTAATGTTTCTGTCTACATATAGCAAATGGAAAGTATGTAAGAGTCTTTGCATCAGAAGCAGCCAGCAATGGTGAACAGGAAGGAGATTTAGTTCTTTTAGGACAATGCAATGCCACACATTGTAAATGTGATTGATTACTGCCTTTGAAAGGGAACTTTTCTCTGATCTTCCCTAATCTCAAAACATTTCCTCAAGTGATTATCACTTGTTCCTTGTACTGGACAATCACATGGAAACAAGATGGTTCTGTGATCTTGAATTGGTCAAAACTGAAGTCACCCATTTTTTTGCTTCTGTAGACTCATTTTATCTCAATGGTATACCTGAACTTGTATCATGCTTGAGAAGTTTGTCACATATATATGAGATGGTTCTCACATGTACCAAAGTAAGCTTACTTCAATAAATAAAGTCTATTTTGTCATATTAATACTATGTCTGGAATTTTTATCTTACACAGCAAGAAAACTTTTCTGGTTGTTTGATATTTTAACCATATTATAAGTATAAGATTATACAGAAAATTGACATTCAAAACAGATTCTTAGCCAGTCTGGTAGTTGAATGGTTAGAATTCAGAGATATAGTTTGGTTCTCTCCTCAGGCACGGGTATTATTTCAGCAGTTGTTGCTATCAGAAATATATACTGATTCTGAATCCATATACTTTGTTGAGACCTAGTCTAATTTGCTCTTATGTGTAAAAAGTGATTGTTGATAAACAAACCACACAATAAATGGATTTTTTAAAATACTAGGTTTTTCCAAATTATCATTATGATTTGACCTAAACATATCACAATCTTAGTATTCATAACAAACTAAGAACTATTTCCTTAATAGATATTAAAAGGACAACTTAGAGTAAAACAAGGTCTAATAGATACTAAGGAATTTGATTATTATTTATCAAGTGTTTCTCAATATATGCACACATAACTACCATCACTTTTTTAACTTTTGGTAGCCAGTGAAATACTATTGAATCTACTATAAATTTATTTCATATTTTATAGATTATTGACATTTATTTTAGTCTTTATACTTTCTACCTCTTTATACCTCTAAAATATTTTAAAATTCAGAATTTGAAATTTTTTTGTTATACTTATGTATATAATATCAAAAGTATATTTACAGAGATGTAATTCAATATTTTCGTAATGTATGTGTATATATACATTGTAAATCCTTCAGAATAAATTTACTTTTCTAGCAAACAAATTGAGTGAAGAGGTTTCCAAGTGTTAATATTAATTTATTTTAATATTAATTTATTTTGTATTTTTTATTTAATTAATCTTTTATATTTGATTTAAGTGAAAATAAAAAATATATTTTCATCTAAAACTTTTATTTTTTGAATTTTAATTTAATTATTCTTTACAGGAATATATTTGTTTAATTTTTTAAAATTGTTTCTGCTTTGATACTACATGATGAGGCTTCATTCAATTTCAAATTTAATATTATTTTTCATTTCTCATTAATTTAAATTTTTATAGTAATTTCTCTATATATTCAAACTAAAGTTAACTTACCTTTATGTATCTTTTGTTCATATGGTCAGTCATACATTATTATTATATCTATATTTTTTATGATATATATTCATGATAGTTTTCTTATTGTTGTCACCACTGAACTGAAAACTATAGACAGTTTATCATGAAAGAAGGTGGGAGTACAATACTCATATGGTAATATGTTTCCAGATTTAACAGGAAATCTTTCTGTTTTTAGATGAATAGCAAGACTTCTCCAAATATTATTGCTATTTAGGTAGCCCCTTATTTTTCTCATATTAAGGCATGATGTGTTACTGTTGTCATTTTATCTTTATAAATTTAATTTGGATAATTGTTGATCCATAATTTTAATTTTAACCAAAAGGCAGTCAGATTGAGATTATTGAAGAAAATTTTACTTAGCCAATTAAATATCCCAGATTGTGTACAGCATATTCTGGTTCTGATAAACTTACAAACTTAATCCTGTCATGTTGTATAGAACTTGTGATATCAGGAAAATATAAGAATTGTAGGTTGTTGAGTTTTTTTTTATACCCCTATATGCAAAATATGTATTCTGCAAAAATTAGTGACTCCAAATATATTTGTATATGCATAATATTATTGATATATTTCTGATTATTTTATTACTGATATACTTTGCATTCACATGTATTTTTTTTTACAATTTTGTGTTATTTACAGGTATTCTGGTGATTGCAACATTGTTGTTGGTGTAAAAAAATTTAAAGCTGGAATAAAAGATTTGCAGGTAATACAACTTAAATCTTTGATACAGTTTATATTTTAACTATCATTTTGTTAATTTTATTGTAAACTTATAAAAAAAGTTTGTTATTTTTCTAGTTTAAAAATGAAGCTATTACATTTCACCTTATTTTATGTTGGTAGATTTGATATATACACTAATTCTTTTGTAAATACTAATTCTGTAGATAATATTTTTATAATGACTTAACAGTTTATTTTTATACCAGTTCCAGCAAATTTATTTTTATCTATTGTTTCACTTAAAATAAAAACATGTAATATTTTAAGGGACAAATGTGTTATTATACACAGTAAATTTAATAAATGATTTATTATATTTGCCATACTCTAACAGATATTTTTCTGATTTAATAAGTCTTAAGCTCTTAAAATATATAAGCTGTGTATAAAATATTTTCTTTCAAGAACAACTAGAAAATTCGATTCTTCTTGTTGAGAAAGGAAGTTGTTCTTTTTATTCTCCTGCATGTTTAGAATCATGGTATTAGTTGCATTTGAATCTGATGTAGCATATATTTGTATTAGCTATTGAATTCTTGAAGTTAGATTTTGACTTTTGTTCTAGGAGCATCAAAATTTAAATGTTTCCTTTCGAGGTCAAATTATTAAATCAAAAAGGGAAAAGTTTGAAAAAAAATTACAACAATTACAACAACCATACAAGAGGCTTTTGTATGGTCGTTATAATCTTTGTAAATTCTTGATCAAAGTGTAAGTGAGTTCAAGATTAATAAACTATAGATCTTTTGGAGGGTTTTGTTTCCTGCTGACAGTTTGTATATTGATTCATATAATGTGTTTTCAATTTCAATAAACAATTTTAATTTATAAACATTTTGTGTGTACAGTTTCCTATGGAGTAGAATGTAACAGCTTTTACTATAATCAGTTTTTATTTTAAATAATTATAATTTTCTCTGAAGTTGATGCCACCAGGGCTCGGAGTTGTCCTGATATTCCTTAAATTCCTGATTTTTTAAAAAACGTCCTGAGATGTCCTTATTTTGAGAAATAAATCCTGGAATTCCTTAATTTTTTATTATATTCCTTTGAAAGTTTAATTTTAATTAATTACTTTGTATTTTTCAGTAGTAAATTTTTCTTTCATCTGCTTTCTACGCAAAAAGAAAAAGAAATTCTTTTTCCCTTTTTTGTTCTCTTTCAAAGAGGGCCAAACATTCGTCTCCGCCTCATTTTCGGCCATTGGTCACAAATGTCTAACATCAAAAAAAATTTAGGTTTGGGTTAACCATTAAATTCTATTTTTTGCCTTTACAGTCAAAATATTCTATTTTTAGTATTTATACAACTATATTTAATGTTGGTGAAATTGTGAGAATTATTTGCTCACGTTTATGCGCATGTGTGAAATGCTTAACGCGCCATTTTAAACGATTTTGATGGGTGTTTTGAAGAACGTTTATTAGCAAGTTTAGAATTTTTTTTAAAAAACAATTAATTTTCTTTTAAAAATGCCAAGGATAATAAAATTTTTCCGATAAATGATTGGAATAAATGCCTGATTAAGACAAGGTGCCGAAGTGTTGACAACATGCATTCTGTGGAGTGCTACGTATGCAAATGCAAATTCAATGTTTTAAATATGGGTTTTAGACAAGTGCTTGCTCATGTAGATGGATTAAATTAAAAAAAAAAAAAAAGCTGTGTGCTGTTACAAAAATCAAACACTATTTACTATCAAGTCATCAACTTCATCTGAATTCTCGACATCGACTGTAGTAGTGAATAACAAATCATGGCTTCCCAAAACGACATCAGAGAAAACAATTTTAGTTTGGGGTGCAATAGAAAATATCCTATTTCTGATAGACATCTTCAGATTATAAAACATTTGAAAGACCCTAAGACTCTGGAATATCGGCATTTTGTTTCATTTTTGTAAAACGTTTTAACCATATTTACTTCTAATGCAAGAAATCAAACCTTTAGTACATGTGATATAGAGTAAGTTAAATGAATTTGTTTGAAGTATCATTTTTAAATTTTTAAATCCAGAAGAAATCTGGGGAAAAAAATGGAGTATAGTTACAATAAATTAATGTTGATTCAGGAAAATATGGTTAAACTTAAAAACAAGGTTGAAATAGATCATGGTGCAACAGAAATAGTGGAAAAGCATACAGATAAAATAACATTTCTACAAAGTGTCAGAAGTTGCTACATAGCAACTTCTATGCTTTTGCTTCAAAAACTTCCTGTAACAAATCCTTTACTACAAGATCTCCAGTGTTTGTCTCCTCATAATAGAAAAAAGGAAGAGTCTAGGAGTTCATGTAGCAGATTAATTCAACATATTCCTCATGTGAATAAAACTTCTTCAGACTTTGATAAGATGAATGAATAGTGGATTCTTTACATGTGTGAAGATGTGACTTTGATTGTGAATGACTATGATAATGATCAAAATATCTGTAAATATTATAATGCGGTTTTCAATATAAAAGATGCTGGTGGTTATATAAAATATCCTACTCTTTCTAGAGTTGTTAAAGCATGTCTGTCGCTATTAAATGTAAATTCCCAACCAGAAAGAGGTTTTTAATAACAATTCTGTTATGACAAAGGAGAGAGCCTTTTTATCGGAAATAACAGTTCATAGTTTACTCATTTGTCATAATGTTATTGGAATGCATGGCGATTCTGTTTCCTCCATTCAATATACCAAAGAAATGATGCATTATATTCAGAAATCTCATGCAAAATATGTATAATATATGGAAAAATCAAAAGATGCAACAAATTAAAGTAAAGAAAGGAGGAAGACATAAAAAGTACTCGTGAAAAAAAGTTTAAAAAGCGCACTTGTTAGAAAAATTAATGTATTTGAAAAAAAAATTGCTTGATAATAAGTGTGCAGCTCAAAAACTTTTGGATGATGCAAATAAAAAAATAGCATGTGCTATTAGTGATGATAATGAGTGATGTGAAAGTTGGACAAATGATGCTATCTGCTGTTAATTCAGAGACTGCATCTGTGAATGATTAGTTGAAAAAGAGCAGTATTAAATTATCGGAATTAAATGCTAATGCATCCAGTTCAAAGTGAATATTATTAGTTATACATATAAGTTAACTGTAGTATAAAGCATTTATCATGTAACTTATTAATTTTAAGAAAATGTTCAGCATAAAAAGTTTAAATTTCTACATCATTTTTCATATTTTTGTATTAAAAATTAAAAAACTCAGAATTTATTAAATAGTATACTCTTTTCTAAAATGTGTTATATTTATAAAACAGAAATTAGTATGTAAAAGTAACATTGGTTTTGTTCAATTATTGACATATATATGTCCTGAAAAATGTCCTGATATTTCTTGAAAGTATTATCCTGAAAAAAAAAAATTCAGTACTCCTACCCCTGTGCCACTGATCATTTATAATGTGTTTAACAGTGTTTTGGGCCATTACTAGTGATCAAAATTCATTTAGAAACAAAATATCATCTTTTTAACTATGATTAATCATTAATTATTAGTGAAGAAGATATGTGAGAAGATAGGCTTATTGGAATCTTTTAGTAATCTTGCACTCTTTGAAATGAAAAATTTCAGGTTTTAGATTTATTGTTGAACAACAGCAAATTGATGTTGTATTTCTGTTTCTCACCATGCACACCTGACTCAAGATGGACTCTATAAAACTTTTTAAGGTATACTCAATAAAAAAAGAAATATTTATCCAACAGGATATTTATTCATTGTTGTTAAAGTTTTTTAAAATAAATAATGCTAAAAAAATGGAATTCAGCTACCTGTAAAGTGGTCCTTCTGCTGACATACCATCACAAAATTTAATATTCCATATGAAATGAGCATCTATATTACTATCTGTGGCCTCATCAAGTTGAACTGATAACAATTTGTAGTGCAACTTCTCAAAAAGCACTTGCACTGCACATCTTCAGCTATATTATTATATGATAGGCAACAATTTCATTTGACATAGGTATAGACTGACACTGTTTACTAAAGAGAACATAGTTTCTGCAAACTCGTATGCAGCTTGCAAAATAAGCTCTTCCCCAATAACATTGCTTCTATATGAGACTTTGTAAGAGTTAGTCAATTTTTTTTTGTTCACTAGCCAAAATTTTTTGCTTTTTATATTATTTTAATTTTAATTCAAAGAAGTATTACTTAAAGTATCTATTATCAAAATTTAAAACTTATCTTTGCAATTTATTTAGTTTATAATTAAGTAAATATGGATTGAGTTTTGAAAGTTTTAGCATTAAAGTACATTATTATTGCATTTAATAAATTGTTATTGTATGAGGGTTGTGAAGAAAATTGATATTAAATTTTTTCGCAAATATTGAAAAGAAGTACTGCATCAAAGCTTTATATTTTGATGAAGTTAGTGTGAACATATTTTTTGATTCTGAAAAATCTGAATGATGTCTGAAAAATTGTCTTTCATATTTCTGTGAGAATCCTGTAGATAGCAATCTTTAGATTATGATATCATTAAATATTTTAATAACAAAGAACAATAATTATGGGTATTTTGGTGTCACTGACATCTTCATCACTATAATTTATTAGTTTCTATCAAATTAATGAATCTTCAAATTTACCAGAATTATCACAGAATGATACAGAGTAAAATATGTTATATAATAGATAAAATCTGCTTAGAGAACTCTTATTAATCATATATGAAATTTTTTCTCTATCTATGCATGACAAATATAAAAATTAAGAACCAAATTCTGCCATTGAATAAAAGGAACAAAATTGTCTTTAATCTTTCTACATTTATTTGTATTGTGGGTAATCCAACATCAATTAGCTCAAGAAAATGCTTGAATTATGGAAAATGAGCAAGATAGGTCAAAATGCTCTTAATTTCATGATTTTAAATGGATTTTTTGTATGCTTTTATCAGCATTTACTCTTTCCTTACTAATTTGCTATGATCTAAAACTTCTGTTTTCAAACAATTCAAATTCTGAGTGATTTGAATGATTAAAATCCATCAGAAATCATCACTTTCAAATAGAATTATAAAATACATTTTAAATTAAATAAAATCAATTAAAATAAGTGAACAACATGTACTAATTGTTTTCATATACCAAGGAAATCATCAAGCCTACAAAAATTCAGTGCAAAATATTCTAACAACTTTTTAAATGACCAGCTTGATCTTTAAAATTATTCATGTTATCATTTAGAATTTGTTATTTAAATAATATTTTACCAATAGGTATATATGAGCAATATTTCTAATTGACTGTCTGAATTACTCTTTTCGGTTCATTTAGAAATGCATGTACATATTTCAGTTTTCATTTTGAGTGCCTTAATTTTTGTGTATTTCTGTGGAAAAGTTTCCATATGTTTGTGAAGCCATTAAAAAAGAACACTTACTTAAAAAAAATTTTTAATTGACATTTTTTAATAATTATAAGTACTTACTTTTTGAAAACCAACTATTCTCTACATGAAATAAATAAAATATTTATTAAAAGAAGAGAAGTGGGAAATTTATATGTTTTTTACATATTTATAAATTTTATGTGAATATGTCATCCATATTTTCAGATTTATGGAACAATGAGAATTGTGATGAAACCGTTAGTAAAAATCATTCCTCTAGTTGGAGGAGTTACAGTGTTTTTCTTAAATCGACCTGTAAGTAATAATTTTTAAGCAAAATTTTATGATTTACTTGCATTAAAATTTTATTTTAATGAACTTTATTTTAATGTTTTGAATTAATTCACTGTTTCATTTTACTATTGATTTATAAATTGAGTAAAAAATTTTGTGATCATTTTTTTTGTTTAGCCTCAAAGTAAGTGTTTTTTTATTTGAAATATAATTGAATTATCCTTGTCATTTGTAATGACAAATTAATGTTCAGATTAAAATAATGAAGGAACTTAAAAAAATACCGTGGTTTATAATTCTATAATGGATATTTATATTAAATACTATAAAAAAATTCTACATGAATTTTTTCTTTTGGTTAATCCTAAACTAGACAAATGATTATTCATACATTTTAGTACTTTTGGTTTTTTGCAAGTGTACTATTTGCTTTTAATTCTTACTTGAATAGTATTTGGTTGTTATAGAATTTTGTGACATAAAAAATGTCCTTCAATATCATTGTATAATCATTCAGAAATACTACTTTTTTATTATTGTTTTTTTGAGAGTTGTAGATGTTTTATAAGGAACTGCTGTTCAAATTATCATGATTTTTAAAATTTGACTTCTAAAAATTTTAAAAACAAATTTTAATTGAAAATGGAATATGATTTTGGAAAAGTTATAATATAGATTTTATTTAGGATGCGTAATATTCATTCATATTATTTAATTTAAAACTTACTATTATGTTTGAGTTATTTGTATTATAAAAATTATTTGAAAACAAGCATATAAAATTCTCTGTTTTGAACTTCCTATTTATAGAACTCTCAAAGTTTACAGAATAAGGAAAATGACTAAATTTAGAAGCAATTTATTGATATGAATCAAAATAATTGTCTACAAAAATAATTTGTATTATCTTTAGTGTTTATATCACTTTGGTATTTAACATTTTCTAATAATTTATATTAAAAAAATTAATTTTCCTTGAACTTATTTAAATTTTTATGTAATTAAAATTCTTAAAATGTTTCTTTTTTCAGTAAAATGATTATATTGATTTATTGTAAATGGAGGCATTCATTTATAAGATTTTTATGCTTCTAAAGTTTACTTCAAAATGAGAAATGTATACTTTCAATCAAATATTAATTATATTATTTTATTTTAGAGAATAGATTTCAACTTGACAAATATAGCTAATGTATTAGACATGCCCGGTATGGGGTAAGAATTTCTGTTTTTCTTCATATAAACTTTTTAACTGTAGATATTTTCATAAATGTTGCATATTCATTAGTTAATTACATAAATTTTTTGTTTCTTGTATAAATTTTGGTATTGCATTTTAAAAAAATAAATCATATGCTCTAATAATGCTTTTTATTGAAAACATTTTCAAACTTACATTGATTGATTTTTCACCTTCATAAAAGAGGAGACAAGTCGACATCAGTGCTATCAATTTGAGCAAAATATGTAGCATATGTAAACATCCTTGATTATTTTATTGCCTTATTTCTAATTTTTACATATTTACCATTTATAATGTTGCATATATTTTTGTTTTGAAATTGGTTTTTAAAAATACCAGTAATTAGTTGATGTGCAAACCATTGATGTCATATGAAAATGTGGGACTTTAGAATGAAAAATGCTATGAGTTCAGAAAAATTATTAATTTCATTACTTTTTATTATGTTAATGTATATTTTAAAATGTTACATGTTGGCATGTATCTACACCTCGCTATTTCTCTATGTGTTCTTATAGTTTTTTGATATTAAATTTGAGTATAATCATATAAATTGTTGACATTTTAATCAACAATATTATGCACCCATCACTATTAAGATTATATTGAAATTTTGCTAATGTCATAAGGTCTTTGGCATAAATGTTTCATAGTACTTGTTATATTGTGGTTCTGATTTTTAACTCGACTAGTAAGGATCCTTCAGTTTTTTTGGTTTGATTTTTCAAATTGACATTTATGTTTTGACCATTAATCAAGTTGGAAATTTACTGTCAACTCAAATTGTTTTCTTCCCAAAATTACAGTATTCTCAGTTTTGTCTTATATTAGCTCAACTGTTTTTTTATTATTGTTTTCCTTGATGTTTAATTAGTTGATAAAAAATTTAGTTTTTAATATTTATTGTGGCAGAAATGTTGTGCAAATATGTATTTACGTATCATATATCTTTTTACATGAAAAAATCCAATAATTTATATGGGAATTCTTTGCAGTATGATATATTAATGTTTGTTTTCTGGATTAAATACATTTTAATTATATGAAAATAAATCATTGAATTTTATTTCCTTAAATTTTATTAACTTTCAAAATATTGTAACAAAAATAAATTCAATTTTTTATTTCTTTTGTTTTAATGAACTCTTTAATTTTGTATTTCCACTTAAAACTGTACGTCCTGATTGAAGTAACTTATGTGTGCAAAAAGATTATAGAGTGATAAACCAACCAACCATCCATTTCATTCTATTTTCATATAAATATGAAGTTTTGACTATACGTTTTTTGTTTATAATGATATATAAGTGAAAGCAATGATTATCTTAAATTCTACTTAAATTCAGGAATTTAGCTAACTTAGTGAATGTTGAATATTTTTCTTTAACTTTGTTGCCATTTTCTTACTAGATGCATTTACAGGATGGAAATATTTAAATTATTTTTACTTAGATTTCAACTTATAACAAATTTCTTTTTTTTTAAAAAAAAAAGAAAAAAAAATTCTGTGATTTATGAAACATTTATTGTAAATTTCTCATTGTAGTAGGATTCAGGTTTTTATTTTTGCAAGAAAAATGAGCCACTGTAAAATTAAAGCATTAGTAGGTGTTTTTTATCATGATGTAATAACCTAGTAAAGATATATGATCTATCAAAACAAAGGTAATCTTATATGCAGTCATCTGATAATTGTTAAAATTTTAATTAAGATAGCAAGCAATCAAATCATTATCATGTAAAGAATTTTTCAATTTTAGTACAGGGTACAGTAAGTTAGATTTTTTTTTGATATTTTACCTTATAAGTCAAATACATGTTAAAAATAGAACAGCACATTCCTGTGTATTTTTCATTATTAAATTCTTTTTTTCACGTTTATGGTTGAACAGTAAAAACAAAACATGATTATGAAAATTTTATCGTATTGGCAGCAGTAAATTTATACTTGATAATACTGATAAGTTTCATCTGTGTAATGAGACGTCTTTATTTATCTACAATGTTTAAGGAAGGAATTTTATAGATTGTCATACATTTCCATCAATAATAAACTTGCAAAAGTATTATGTAAAAGATAAAAATTCAGTTATATGATGTTTTCTAATTTATGACACATCTTTATATTACAGTGCTATATGAGGTGCATATTAACAAGTGTTATTTTTGAACAAGTGCTAAATTTTTCTGTGAAATTGGAACATTCTTTTTCTCTTCCTTTTTCTCTTTTTTAAAATTGTTTGATTCTTTTTCTTCCAGTGCGAGATCACTTTGTCAAAATAACTGCAGCTTATGTGTAAGTTGGTGTTGAACACATTTTTGCAGTCATACGAAAGGCAGCCAATTTTTTTTTCTGGAAATCCCACTTGCTTTTTGAGCAATTTGCTGTTATGTTTGTAGTTTCTGAGCTTTTCCCTTCTCTAACTTCTAGGTAATTTTAAACAAAATGATTGAATTAAGAGGAATTTTCTAATAGCTATTATATAATATTATATAAACTAATATTATATAAAATCACATGTTAGCAAAAAATTGGAATAAATAGTTTTTACTTCATTTGATTATCTTGCAAATAAGTATGGGATCCAAAGTAATACATTTTACATTAAGTAATTGGTAAAGTAATACATTTACCAGATACATCTATGAAGCATAAATTTATTTCAATTGACCATTATACTAGAAAGAAAATGACTTGGCATGTGATAAGCTTATAACATCCATTTCATGAACCATAATTTAAAGTGAAATGAATAATTTTCTATATCAAAATCAATAGAGAAACATATTTGAATAAATCAGTATTTTAACATTTTTCTGCTAGAATAACTGAAGCAGAAAAGACTTTTTTCTATGTGAAAGACTGAATGAAAGGCTAGCAATTCTTCAATTACATATTGAAACCAATAATCAATCAAACGTTTGCTATGGTCAAAAGTAATGAAAATTTGGCAGTAGCTCTCAAATTTACTAATATGAAAACTGTTTTCTATTCCAAGACTGCCTACTAAATTTGATTCCATATTTAATTGGAAGTTTTTACTTAAATTTTATTGAATTCTGTGCAATTATGGCCATTTTCTTATTGGTTTCAGAAATTTTTAAATGACTTAAGAAAACATTTTCTAATTTCACCTTGTTTGTAATTTTTCCAATTATTAATCTTGTACTGTATTGCAACTTTGTACTTGGAAATTATCTCAATCTATTAGCAAATTTTATTACCCTTGAAAGTAACTTAAAAACTTCAATTTCATTTAAATACTTTACTTTTTGTTTGTTATACTACTCTTATTTAATAAAATGTCTGTATTTGTTATATTTTGCTTTTTGTATTTTATATTGTATTATTATATTTGTATTTGTTATATAAAATAAAACATTATATAATAAAATGGCTGGAAAATCTTCATAAAGTTCAGAGAGAGCATAAGAAATTCTATTAAGACAGTGATCATTGTTATTTCTTTAAACATGACTTTAAAAAATGTTTTATTTTGAAAAATAATTCAATAATACATTTTTTATATTAAAAACTATTCTAAATTTTTATAGTGATATTTTAAGGAAAGCTATTAATGAGCAAGTTGCAGCTATGATGGTGTTACCTAACAAATTTCCCGTCCAATTAATTCAAGACATACCACTGAAATCATTGAAGTTTTCTCCTCCAGCTGTATGTATTTTACTTTTTATAAAATTTTGATCTTTAAAATTGACAATCATTTTGTAAAAAGTGAAATTTTTTATGGTTAAATTCGTAGCTATAATTTTTCTTGCAGTGTTTATTATATTTTTTATAAAAGCAATTATTTTATTTATGTGAGAAAAAGTAAATGAACAAATGGGGCACAATACTTCTGGACAAAAACATGCTTAAAGTTATCTACAGTTCTTCCGTAAAAATCACTTCTGAAATTCTTAGGTTCCCAAGAATGAAGATACAAACAATTGTGGTGTTCATCACTGGGCACTATTATTTCAGAAAACACCTTCATAAAATGGGACTCTTTCAACAAGAACCAAAGTACAGGAAATGCAACAAGGATGTGGAATCAGCACACCATATTATATATAAGTGTGATGCTCTTACCCTTATTTCATTTACTACTTAAGGCAGTCCTTATTCTAAACAGCTATACCTGAGCTCCATTGAGAGATTGTTAGACTTTATAAACAAAGTAAATGACTCCAAAAAGGCGAACTAGGATTAATTGGTTTTGGTGCACATGGTACAAAACACTTTTAAGAAGAGGTGCCTTATATCAGTATATAAATTATTATGTTGATCACAAAAAATTAAGTTTTGTTTTGACAAATGTAAAATTTAATATCGATAATTTTCTTCATTTTTACCATCACTTTGAAAACTTTAGTTTTCATAAAATTTGATCAAAATGTATAAATAATAATACACATAGTTTTGGAAAAAAAAAAATGTTTGAATTTTTAACTCTAATATTACAATTTGTGTTTTTATTTTTTTCCTAGGTTCATATTCAAACACAAATATTTGAAATTTTCTTTTTTAAATTCCAATAAACAAATGGCAATATCATTGCATTAACAGTAACATACTTGCATTAGTAGATAGCATACTTGTTAATGCAATATTATCGCATAAAAAAGTATGTTATCTACTGATGCCCCTAAGCAGTCTTAAAGGTTTCCTAATATTAAATCATCTGAAAATTTTCTAAAATTTTAATGTAAATGAAGTTTGTGTAATATATGAAAATTAATTTTGCATGGAAGGTGGGAAGCATGTTGTATGCATAAATTGGAATTTTAAAAATATTTTAGCATAATTTAGTGATTCTTTTATTCTATTTTATTATTTAAATAATGCAAATGAAAGAATATGTACATTTAAGAGTAGTGAATATATAAGTATATTATTCATTGTCTTGTCATGATAGTTTTTGATTAATCAAATCTAATCAAAATCTCTTATTACTTGAGAAAAAATATTATTTAGGAGGTATATTATTTAACTATTTCTTCTTTATTTAAAAGTTCAAATTATTAATAATAATTGTGCATGTGTTTCCGATCTTTTTTTCTGAATTTCTTAATACTTGATACTTCCATTGTTACCATTCCCCACATAGTATTTAAAGTTTCCACTACCTTTGATGTATGCTACAAAACACATAATGAAACAATAAACTCAATTACCATCTGAATGTTCAATGAGGTATTTTTGAAAACAAATTTTGAAGTGCAAAATGCCATTTTCAGGTGATGAAAAATATACTGAAGATTTCTTCCAAAGTAGGATAGTTTTTCTGTTTCAGAAAATATTGATTGTTTTGCATTGTAATTATTCTTATTCATTGTAATTATTAATTAATTTTCAAAATTTTCAGTTGATTTCTATAATGTTTATGATTCTAAACTGTTAGGTTTGTGGTGGTAATTTTTCTAGTATTTTGAAATAAAATTTCTATTTTCCTGGAATTAATTGTGTTGAAAGACTATGCATACTTAGAAAATTGTTTAACAAGCTCTATTTTATGTTTGAATAGCATTTTTTTAACATTTAAGGCGAACATCTCAAAATTTTAAAATGGGCACTATGTTTAGTGATACATAACTTCCCCCTTTGCACACCCCCTTTCATATCTATAAGTAGCTTAGTGAATTGGCTGTCATAGAAATTAACACAAGTTACTTAGCCTCTATTTTCCATAAAAACCTTTTATTTTAGCTTATTGGATATAATCATTATTTTAAAAAATAATCTGAAATTATACATTCAAAAAGAAATCAAGTTCATATTTTTGGTAATGCTTATGATATTTTCTTGTATTACTTCCGTGTTTGTTTACAACGATTGATTATTTCTTAATAACAGATTTATCAGAAATATAAATTGATTTTTTATAATTTAATTCTTTGTATTTGTTTGCTATTTTAATGTTTCAGGTATGACATTCTGTTGGTTTGTTGAAGGCATAGTGAAACTATATGAATTTTCATCCTTAAACTTGATTCATATTTCAAATTAAATCTTTTCAGGGTGTGCTTCGCTTGCACATAGTTGAAGGGCGTGATTTAGTGAAGGCAGATGTTGGTGTTTTGGGAATGGGAAAATCAGATCCATATTGTATTATATCAGGTAATCACATTGCTGCTTTATCTTCAATTTCTTTAAGTAATTATCTGTTCTGATAATAAGTTAATTACAATGATAAATTTATCAGATTTCAAAGAATTTACTGTGCATATATTTTAACAAGTACTCCGAAGCTTTTATTAAATCAATACTCTGTTTCTAAAAATATTTTATGTGGGGAAATGTTTAAGATATCAGCAATTAGAACTCATTTTTTATGCTATATACATTCCTCCATTTCCATTTTGTCCTTTTGAAATTTTTTTAGTTAATTTGGTTACACCATTCTTTTATATTTATGCTTCCTACATTTAGCATTTATAATTTTTAATCGATTTTGGTTTTTTTGTTAGCTCTGTTAAAATTAGCTGCCATGTAGAAGAAATGGTTATAGAATAAAAAACTATCAAATCTCAAATTTATTTTTAGAAATTGGTACGAAATTTATTTCTTCAAGAACAAAATACTTTGTTTACTTCTAGTAATAAATATCTTACTACTGGTAAATATTTTAATTAGTTTAAGTTTATTTTATAGGATTTCAATATTTTGAAATCCTGTAAATAAATATTTTGATTTTTAATGAGAAATGAATTAAACCTAATTTAAAAGATAAGTATAGTGGGTACAATGGTAAAATTTTCCTTTGTATCTGCTTAAACCAAGAAAAACTGCAATCTTGGTTTTTTACATTTTCTAAAATATCACATGTAAATATTAAATATGATATTTTCATATTATTAAACAGCAAATTTTAACATATCACCAAAAATATGTAAAATTGATTATAATTCAGAAAACTGTATTTCTGAATAAGTTTAAAAGCACAATAAAAATACATTTATTTTTTAAATGGGAAGATTGATATACACTGCCAATCATAAAGTCAAACATTTGTGCAGAATATCTGATAAAAGGTGTAGCACTAGCAGTGTAAATGTGTTTACTTAATGTATGCCAGGCAACTGAATTCTGATTACTTCTATTCCTTTCCTTATGTGGATTGTTTAGCATATTTTTCGTGCATACTCTATATAAACGGTGCTGAACAAAAGAAATCAGAAATTTTAATAGGTGGCAGACTAAACAAAGAGCTATATTTTCCCACCAGTGTTAGGCATAACATTTATTGTTATCTGCCATTTATACTCTTATGTAATCATTATATTTGTAGGAAAATATTTAATTACTTAACTTAATCAAGATAAAAAACCACTTAGTCATTAAAATTATCACAAACTGCTTTAATTTTTATCAGATTGTCCGAAGTTATATATCTGAACAATTTTAAAAATATTATTAATGAACAGTAGCCACATTTTAAATAAGTAGATGACACTTTGTTAATAAAAACTTAAAAGCGATAGTTGTTCATCCAAGAAAAGAAAAAAAATATCTGAGAACAATTGTTAGTTTTAAGTGACATATTAACTAAGTAAGAACATATTTGTTACGTTTTAAAACATTAACTAATGAAGTATTAAAAGAAAGGTGAATTATTGAAAAATTATGCTTTGCAAATCTCATTTGAAGATTGACATAGATTGTTGTTAATTTTAGTTTTATTTATCAAACACATTTTTAATGCTTATTTTTGAAAGTGTTTTAGAAAATAAATAAAAGGAAATAAATGGATTATATATCAAATGTTTTCATTCTTAAATATCATAAATTTTACAGTTTTAATATTAAATTTGGAAACATTTGCAATATTTTTTGCTGAATTTATTTTTAATGTGAAATAATATAATTTTCTACTGAATTAGCAATTTTTAAATAATGTTTTATAGATTTTATTCAAAGTTATTTTTTTAATGATGAATATACTTTTGCCTTTATAAGTAATAAATTATTAATAGTTAATAATTTATTATGTCTCAAAATCTTATTAATTTATATTAAAAGTATGTAGAAACTTTATTTTATTGAACAGGTCTTGCATTGAAATCATTTTTGCTTTATTTTTCAAATAAATAAATTTATATATTTTAATTTATTTGTACACGAAATGTAATTTTATTTGAATTCATTGTTTAATTTTAAAATTTCAGTATTTTGAGCTGATTGTCCTGTTTTTAAATTTATTTGTTTAACATCACATTTTAAGTAAGTGGAATAGAATACAAAAATGGGATGATTTATATCAATTTAATTACACCTTCTACTTCTGTTTCTAAATACTCATATTTTTGAAAGTTTAGTGTTTTTAACATTTAATTAGTACTTATTATTTTTTTTGCTCTTTTTACTTCAGATTTTTTAAAGGTTTACAATTACGTTTATAAATTAGAAAGCAATAGCACTACTGTATACAGTTACTGAATTTTTTTCTAGAAAATGTGCTGCAAATATAAAATACACTATGTATATTCTTCTGTAAATCAATATGCATACACATATAAAACACATTTATACATAAGCACTGCCACTTTATATATATACAAACACAAACACATATTTACAATAATTAAAATTATGCCAAGTTTTAAAACTTAGATCATAAATGTTCTCCAAGTTTTCAAAGTACTAATGAACAAGTGTTTTTTATTTTAACTTTTTAATATTTAACTTTTGTTGTCATTGGAAAAATACTTCTGTATGTCATGGTTTCAATTTTCTTTTACAAAGATGTTGCGAAACTGAGAATTAAAGATATTTTAAAATTGTAAACTGAAGTAAAAAAGTCATAGACTACTTTCAAATATCTTGTAAAATTTTTGTTGAAGCAATCTTTGAAATTTTTTTTGAAATAAATAAAAGAAAGTCAAAACTGAATACTGCATTTTATTAATAAATTGTTATAAATTCCCTGATTAAAAATTAATTTAGTCTGCTTCCACAGCCATCTATAATGTGTATACATTAATTTTTCTAAATTTATTGCCCTTATTGACTATTCAGTCCAACAAAGACTATTTATTTTTATCTCACTTGATTGTGAAAGAAGCGTCTCGAGCAAGTTCTTGAACCCATATGTTTTCAAACCAATGAATTATCATGGATTGTCTAGGATGCACACTACTTCAGGATGTCCAAGACTGAGGGACTTAATGCCTTTACAAAGAAATGAGAGAACTAAATTTCGTAAATCAATTTTTTTTAATTACAATGATAGCTCTTTAAATCCTTTTATCGCATTGATGCATTAGTAAGAAAGTGAAATATTTTACTATATTTTGAACTGCTATTTATTTATACTTTTTGTTAAGTGTAACTATGATTTTATATAAATTTAATTGGTATTTAAATTACATGCTTGTCAGGATTTTTTATTAATAAACTTTGCCTATAAAGTGTTCCTATAGTTTTCAACAAATGCATATCCTTGTAAACTTTGTTCAAGAAATTATTTTATTGGTATCTTTATAATAAAAAAACATATTAACCCTTCCACTTTTTAAATTCATTTTATGTTATGTAATTCTTGTTAATCGGTAAAATTATTTTCCCTATTGTTAGAATAATAACTGTTATTGTATTGACATTTAACCCCTTCGCGATAGGTAGCGCAAACGCGCGCTCATCGCAGAGGCCGGCAGTGTCTTACGTGAGCGTCTGTCCAAGGCCGGGGGCTTTTTTGCTCTTAAGCCTAAATCCATGAAATTTCCGAAATATCAACGCCACATTCTTTATGATCAGAATATATCACAGTATCAATATCAGAATCTGTTTAAGAATCAATATATGAAATATTTTGCATCATTTCTGCTATTTCATGCACTGTTAAACATTTTCGACGCTTTGACATTGCAACGGTAAAAACAGAAAGAATTCACGTCTAACAAGATCTAATAATTTTCTAAAAGCTGCAAATCGAAATACCCAATGCTTTAGCGAAAATAAAACTTCTCTACTTACAATAAACAACTACCACCTGCGAATTTAAAGAGACATCATAAAGCACACCATTCGAAAACATTTATTTCTCCTTTTGTTTATATAATCAAAAACATGTGTATGTGAGTCATGCTTTTCTCATTTCGAGTAGAAGGTCTAATGTACATGTATCTTAAACCATATGGACATACAGTGCATCTTGTGGCCGAAATTAGAGTTTTTAAAACGTTCCAGGACACTGGCACAAATACGTGACAGTTGGGACTGAATGGGAAAACGCTCTGGCACGCCTGCGTGTAGCCCGGGAAGTGAGTGTGTTCGTTGCTGGCACGTAGACGTGACAGTCGGCGTGAAGGGGTTAAGGATTTCAGATACAATTTAGATAATGTTCATGTTTGCATAACATTATCTAACATAAATAATACATTATAATGACTAATCAAAGTTCAGTTTAGACTAATATAATATTCTTGACGTACAGTTTTTTTTTATTATTAGTGCTAAAGATTTCTATAATTTCCTGAATATGCAATCTGAACTCAAATTAATAGCTATTAAATTTAGTCATATGTAATAATTTAAATAATGTTAAGTTTTAAAAATGAAAAATGTTTTGGTATTGACAAATATGTGTTTCAGTTATTATTTTCCGAACTTTTTTTCAACTAGGCAATTTCTTTTCTCTGAGGGTAGCTGGTAAAGATTAGCAGTTTTCTGCTTAGTTTTACCTCCTATATAAAGGCGGCCCACTTTAGACAAAACGATCACATATCTATTAGGATAATTCCTTTACAAGCTGGCATGTTATCTGGTCTTTGTTGTTCCAAAAAGGTGTAAAAATCTAGTGGTGACTCCATCAGCAAACAAAAATATAACCAAACATTTTACTTATTTTGATTTCTTCTTCAAATATTTTTGTTACTTTCGTTCTCTTGAATTGAATTTTTCAATTGCTACTGTAAAGAAAAAAAAGGTATGTTGTGAAGATGGGATATATGTGGAATTTTTAAAACATCTTGGTCCCAATTTCTACATACAATTTAAAAAATATTTAATGAATCTTGGAGAACAGGCACAGTGCCTCCACAATGGCAAAAAGCATTGGTAATTCCAATTTTAAAAAGGACACAAATGACATGAAAACCTATCGTCCAATTTCATTAATAAGCATTTTGATTAAAATGATAGAATTTTTTTTTCCATCATTTTATTCAAAATGCTTATTAATGAAATTTGGCATTAGTATTTAATAGACTTAACTGATATCTTGAGTAGAGAGTTACTTGCTGATGAACATGCTGGTTTTAGAGTAAATAGATCTACAAACTAACAAGTGACATTATTAAGTCAAAATATAAAAGATGCATTATACTAAAGTAACTGCTGAACAGCAGTTTTTGTTGACATGCATATGACTTGGTTTGGAAGTAAAAGTTACTCATAAAATTAAAAAAGTTCAATATCACTCGAATATGTTCAACTGGTTACTCTCTTTTATTAATCAACATTTATGTAAAGTAGAATGAGGAGTTGATCTGTCTAAGTACAAATTACTCCATGCTAAACTGCCCCAGGGCACAGTTTTAAGTTGTACACTATTTACTATTGTACCACGCTTCAGGGTTCGTGTTGAATAAAACAACCAGTTAATTAACACAAGACTTTTATTGGTAAAAATTCCAGCTGTAATAATAACAATTAACACAGCACAATTCTTCAGATACGATAAGAAACAGTTCAAAGGTCTCAAATACCTCAGACAGCTTCTCTAGCAGTCACGACTAATCGTCTTCACAAAACTGAAAACTCAACTAACTCACTTCTATGTCAGGCTGCGGTATTTATACCTGACTTGGTGGAGAAATCTACCAATTTCGCAAAGGTTCTGGAAGCTTCGAGGCTATCTCGCTAAATATTGGTCCTAGAGCTTAAGTGATGGATGTTTCCAGAAGTATCTTTCTCGCCAAGTCGCCAAGTTTCTCACCAAAACATCACCAAATTATTAGAAAAACCGCTTTTAACGTACAACACTTCTAAATACCGCACTTTTTGCCCAAAATGTGAGTATTTCCGATCTGTCTGAAGTATTTTATGACAAATACAATTATTATCTTTAAATTTGTAACACTATTTATATCAACAATTTGATCCAGAAGATTAAATCTGTTCCAGGTATTAAATGCCTTGCTGATGATTTGTTCCTATGGATTGAAACTAAAAATATGCCATTAAGAATATCAAGAAGAGACATAATAAAGCTATAGAGATTTAACCCATTGGTGCAAGAATAATAACGTGTCTATAAATGCTTAGCAGTTCAGATGTTTTTGCTTGCACACAAAAAAAAAAAAACTAAACTTGAAATAAAATTTAAACAGGAAATTCTTACTCATACTGATGTATATGACTATTTGGTTGTAACTTTTAATGCTAAATATAATTGGAAAATGCACATTGGGAAGATTGCTAAAAAATTTTGCAAATGTCTGAACATATTAAAACATCTGGCAGGCTGCAAGCTGGGCTGTAACCATAAAATTTGAAATTATGTGTATTTAACATTTCCTTTCTTAAATTATTGTTGTGAGGTTTTGGGTACTGAATCAAGTAGGTTTTTAGATAGACTTGAAATCACACATAGCCAAGCACTTTGATGTGTAACAGGAGCAGTGAAATCAACTCCATTGGATTTGTACTTTTTTTACTAAATTTATAACAACAAAATCATACATGGAGGAGAAAGCTCTATTCCTTTTTGAAAAAAATTCTAAGAACACCCTCTAATGGTGAATGTAAAGTAGAGGAGTACCAGAGGTCCCTCAAAACAGAGGAAATTTCTGGAATTTGCCTTTGAAACGAAAACAGCATGATATCTATTGCAGTAAACAGTTTCTTTCTTTCTCATTAAATTTATGTAATATTTAAGGGCTGAATATAATTTAAATTTGCTTCTGCCTGTTTGGCTGCCTAAAGGACACTGGTGAAATAATTCTCAAATCTCTAGCTCCAGAGAAGATCTATTCTAGATACTGAAAGTGAATGGCTGCATATATGTACTGATGAGTCAAGAGTAGACAACTATGTAAATGCTGGTGTGTATTTTTTAAGCAATCTTTTTTCTTTTTTATATTCCTCTTGGGAGGTATGCTTCTGTATTTGATGGAAAGGTGAGGGCTATACACATAGCATTAGCACAATTGAAATACTGTGGATATCAATTTAATGGATGCATTATTTTGTTGGATTCCCAAGAGGTTGTTGAGGCAAAATCATCAGTGAAGAGCTGTATGTCATATGAAGTCTTTGAATGCAGCAGTTAACTGAATGATTTGGTAATGCAGAACACAAAAGTGGTATTGCAGTAGATTCCAGCACATAGTGGAATTAAGAGAAATTAGCTTCCAGATAACTTGGCAAAGAAAGGAGCTACAATTATTCAAGTATCAGACAAACCAGTTTCACTTAATGCAGTAAAGCTATATGTAAAAAATAAATCAAGGTATGTTTTTGGAGAAGCTTAAAATCTAGAAATAATGATAAATTGTGGTTTGTGAACCACAATTTTATATTAGTATGAAATAGAACTGAGTAAGTAGCTATGCTGAGACTCTTAACTGGTCATGACTGCCTGCCCAAGCATCTGTATTGGTTGAAAATTCTCCAGAGTCCCATTTGTTTATTATGGATATCATCCAAGAATAAGTACTTGACATTTGCAGACATGTATTGCTCTTTCTGGTCAATACCTCTGTGATCAATATTGAGAAGCAAGAAAGTATTTGCACAGCAGATTCAATACTTTGTAATTTTTCTTGTGCTCTCTATTTGTCCTGTGTTTTTATCTTTTCTTGCTACAAGCCATTGGAAATGAAAAAATAATACATTTGATTTTGGATTTTATAATGAATCATGTTATTTTATTTCCTACTTACAATTTAACAGTGGCCTTAGATAACATTTTAAAGTGAATAACTAAACTGACTTGGATAATATGATTTTTGTTGTTAAAGGCAAATAAATTTTTTAATATTCATACACACAAAGATTTAGTTATAATATTAATATTCTGCCTATAGTATGAAAATCAAATACCTAATTTTATTGTTTAATTTAAGATTTTCTCAGTATTTGAGAATCTAGAGATAACAATTTCATAATTTAGTGGAATATTTAACTTGTAGATACTTCTTTTATGGTAAAAATTAGTTACTGATTCTGGCTAAATATTGAGGCTATTATTTTTAATTATGAAAAAAAATAATAAAATTAAAATAATAAAGAAAAAAGTTCATAAACACTGTTTTTGATTGACTTAAAATATTAAATCAGAAAAAAGTTTCTATTGTTAAAAATATTTATATGGAATGTAAAAATTTAAAATAGCTTTCCTTATAGCTAGATTTTTACTTAATCTATTGCTACTACATTTAATATGCCATTTACTGAAAAATTTTATTTATCACTTCATAGCAGTGCCCTGATGTTCTGATGTTTTAAATGAAAATATTCAGGTTCATTATATGTATTTCTATAAATTATTTCAAATAAAATTATAAAGTTAAACTTTTTAATTACTGAATTATTTAATAATTTTTATTTATTTAATAATAATTTTTAATTAAAAGAGCTCTTATGCAGAATTTTATATTCTTTTTCTAACAGACAAAAATTTTTTTAAATCATTTTGCTCCCTTTGCATAAAAATATTAAATATATTTTTAATATTTATCTAATATACATTCTAACAAATATCATCAATAGAATTGCATGAAGGGCAACTTTAAAGTTACTTTATGCAAAATTAAAAATTATAAAAATTAAATTATAAAAATTAAAACAGTAAAATATTAAATTTTATTGCCATCCAAGTTTTGAGCAGCACTCTTAAGAAACGCCCCATTTTGTAAGGACTTAAACTATCGCATAAAACCCACAATCGCATAAAACAATATTCTATAATAGCTAATGAATCGTGAATTCATTAGGAAGAAAATGATCTTTCTTGCACAACGGTGGTAGAGTCCTCACAAAATGGGGCATGCCTTAAGAAAGTGCAAACCCTGTAAATTTGCTTCGAAAAATTTGTTTCAAAATAAGTGCTAAATTTGTGAAAAGTAAAAATTGAGATTGAAAATACCAAGTTGTGATAATTTTAATTGCAAATTAAACAATTTTAATTGTTATTTAAGGAATTTCTTGCACATAATATAGCTTCGGGTTTGCATGCCAGGTTTCACGGAAGAAGATTTTGACGACGAAGTTTTTCCTTATTGAGATGGGTTATTTTGTACGAGTTGCCTCCGCCTGACATCATACTATTTTCTATACATGTTTGTAAAGTTAAAAATACATTTTCAAGCTTTTCTACTTCTATATTTTGGAAAGCGACTTCAACAGCATCAATTAAGTTGTCAATATTCTTTGTGGGCATTTGATGTTGCAATGACTGTATTGCGTTAAAAAACCCGAGATCAAGTACATTGAAATCCGGACTATTTGGAGGTTGATATTGTAGTTGCAAATTCCATCCATCTTTTGTATTATAATTTTACTGGTAGCTATTTACTAAACTGCATCAGAAGTTATTTATGACTCCACCTACTTGAAATGTAGCAACTAATTTGGGACAGAGGGAGTATTTTTTTGATTACTATATAATTTGTAAAACTTAGTTATATTTCCAGAAATGAGTTTTCTTGGAACTTTTTATAAGTAAAATGTATATTAAATGAAGCTAAAATCAGAAGTAGAGCTGTAAAGTTGTCTAATAAAATATTTTTCCGATATCATTGATTTTGTAAAATTTATCCAGCTGAATGCTATACTTAGATGAGGTGTCTTATGCATACTCTTAGTAAGATCTGAATCACACTAGTTATATTTTCCCACGTAACTTCTAAGGCGATGTGATTTATTGTAAATCAAATGCCTTTTGATATAGATTCTTCCAACACACAAGACATAATTTGAAGATTTGACTAGCATGTGTTACTATTTTATTTGTGACAATGCTCTGTTTCCTTTTAAAGAATATATGTATTTGTTAATATGATTTGTTAAAAAAAAAAAATCTCTAAATATTGGGCAAATTTGTTTTTGCATGAAATCATTTGGCATTTACAGTTTCCTTAATTAAAGTCTGCACAATAAACCATGCTAATTTATTTATAAAGAAAAACTATTTTGTTAGTGATTATATATATATATATATATATATATATATATATGAATAGTTTGAATAAGGAAAACCAATTTCAGTCAAAAAAATAAACTCAGAAGAAAGGAGTTGCTTAATTTGATGATGTCAACAGCCTAACTGATGTCTATAATTGATTGTCAAAATAAATTTTTTCTCTTAATTTTTATGAGTTTGATTTTTAATTTTTTGTAGTATCCAATTTTACCCAAAAAATATTGTGTAGTTATTCATTATTAATTGCTGAGAAAAGTAAAATATTTCTCGTATTCATTTATTATATAAAAAGTTTTTCTTAGAAATGTATTTTCATTACAATAACAATTTAAGAAAAATGTTAAAGGCACAATCTATAATATGCATGATAAAATTGGATGCTCTAAATTTTTTCTTATTTTGAATTTTTTTTTGTTTAAATCTCTGCAAATATAATTCATAGTTTTTGTATTATATGTATTTGTTAACTAGTATAAATGATGCTTTCATTTTAAAAATGTTATATTTTCAAAAATGTAGCACATATGCATGTAAAATTTATGAAAAGAACCACAAACACTCTATGTTTATACATTCTTTGCAAGTTTTCATTTATGTTTCTTTGAACATATGAGACGATAAACACAAACTGCTGCAAATGTTGCTTTTAAATAGTTTAATATATGATCACAACTTCACAGGTTGATTGTTTTCTGGAAGAATTTTGTAATAATATTCACTATAGGGCATTAGAAGTATTATGAGAATGATGTCCGACTAATAATTTGCTTTTGCTGCTAGTATATTAGTTGATTTTTTTTTTACCTCCTGTTTCTTGTTATGTTTTTTTTTATATAAAAACTTACTTGTATATTAATTGTGAGTAGAATCAAAACAAGGTTTTAAAATATATGAAGGCTACATACATTTTTAAATGTTTGAAATTAGAAAGAATGATAGAAATGGAATTTCAGGATGAAAAAAGGATTTTATTGGATGTTTTAAATTATAATATAGTGCCTTTAATTTTTAGGTAATCTTAGAGTTATTTTCTTGAACATACAATAACTTTTATTCTATGACTTCATTAGAACTTTATAGCATTCTAATCTAATGCTACATATTTTAAAAGATTTGTTATTGTAATTTAAATAGATTCTCTAATTTTAGCTGAAACAGTAATTTTTTCTTGCATCTCATTGTATAGATAATGAATTGATAATATTTTGTTTCAGATGTATGATTAGTACATAATTTTATGTTTATAAAATATCATTTATGTTTTATTTTATTTAAATTTTCTTATATGCCATTTTTATAAATATGTGGAATTTTTAAAGCTTTTTCTGTATACGCAATCTATTTAACTGTCTAAAAGTAAGTTTCTTTCTTTTCTTTTTTTTTTTTTTTGAAACAACTTTTAATATTTTGTAAATGACACAAATTTAACTTCTGAATTGTTATGGATGTTTTAAATCACTTATATTTTATATTTTTCTATGACTATGATTTTAGTTGGTGTTCAGGAATTTCGAACTTCAGTTATTAAGAATACCATATTTCCAAAGTGGAATTACTTTTGTGAGGTAATGCATAATTTCTATAATCTCTCATTCTTGTCATTATTTTTGTTTGTTCTTTTTGCTCTCATTTATTTTGTATGACATGTATATCTGGTTTTATGAAAGGTAATTTTTCCTTATTTTATTTAAATTTGTCAAAATAAATACATATCTGGATAGACACCAGATAAAAAAAAAGAAAAAACATTTGATTTATATTTTTGCAACAAAATATATCAAAATTATACTAACAAATTTATTTTCTGGATTTAAAAAATAAGAAAACGTTTCCTGGTACGACAGGATATATTAATGTTACTTTTACATGGTTTAATATATGATTGCAAAACAGGTTGATTAAAAACAATTCATAAACTAGCTAGAACTTTGCTAGAAGAATTTTGTAATAATATTTACTATAAATCATTAGAAGTGCTATGAAAATGATGCCTGACTAATAATTTGTTTTTGCTGTGTGAAATTCTCCTATATGTATTTTTGCTGGTTGTGTATTAGTTAATTTTCCTTATCTCATGTTCTTTGTTATGTTTTTTTATGATAACTTACTTGTATATTAGTTGTGAATAGAATGGGAGTATGAAGTAAAATGTCCTTAAAAAACAATTATGTTTAATGTCACAAAGTTGCTAACATGCATATGCAGTCTTCAAAAATGCCACTTGAGTACTCTAATAAGGGAATAAGAATAAACAAATAAGTAATTATTTATGAATTGTTTTTAATTTCATTAAATAAATATTAGCTTAATACAAAAATGATTCCTAAAGATATTATAGTTTGGTAACCAAATAATTTTTATGCATTATTTTCAAACACCTTAAAAGTTTTAAAGTTGTTCCATGATATTTTGAGTTATTGCAAATGTCAACTATTTAGAAATTTTGGTCGATTCCCTTGTAAAATCATATCATGCTAGTAATGATTCAATTCATCTTATATATATGTGTATATACATATGCACTTACACGTTGTGTGTAAAATTTAGGCAACTGCTTAAATTTTAAGTAGGCAGTCAAGAAACTGGAGAAAAAGTGTTCTGGCAATCAATAGAATGAACAAGCAAGTCAGTCATGCATATCCAAATGCTTCGAACTAAAGATCACAAGTGACGAGCATAAGTAAAATGCATGTGGTTGGCAAATACAGCTCAAGACTTAAATAAAAGAAATGATGGTGATGCAACTAAAAACATTAACTGCATTGCTTTATATTGTGAAATATGGCTGGAAGAAATCACCTGGTGATTTCACATGGGAATGAAGAATGGAAAACTGGAGGAGGCAGCTTATGCAGCTGGAGAATTCGGAATCTGTAAAAGTGTTATTTCGCGTACTTGGAAAGCCTTCTTAAACATGGGTACAGCTGTTAGAAAGGTTAGTGGTAGTCGCCCCAGAAAAATAACTGCAGTGGGTGACCGATATATTGACCTGCATCCGAAAAGATAGCAGTAACCATGATTTAGAGGATTTTACATCAATGAAATGTATTCCGATAGAAACATAAAATGTAATATTGGTGATGACGAATTCCTATAAAAATGTATAATATTGAGAAATATTTATTGAGTAATGTAACAAATGAAAATTCTTTTGAACAATTAGAAATAATAAAAATGATGCTTAACCCTTTAACGCGTGGTGGTCGCGCCGTGAAACCACCAATTTTCAAATTTTTTTCTAAATTCCTTTTCACGATTTTTCACTTAAATTTTATAGATATCTTATCTTTTACTTTCAAATAACTCTAGCAGATGGCAGCACCAAACAATTTCATTTCAGAATCCTTCGATTATGGCGTTATTTAATGTTCATTTTTAACAACACAAATTAACCTACTTTTTAAATATAAATAATGATAAATATCAAAAATTTTTTCTTCCTATATCGTTATGTCTGTCATAAACAATATAAATGCACCAGTAATTTGAACTAGATACGTAAAAAACGTTCCTTTTTTGATGGAAATTCCTGGTGGTTGCACCTCGCAACCACCGCGCAGCTAGAACACATGACTTACGTGAAGAGCAGACTATGTAAACACGGCCGGCGCTCACTGGCTGTCAAAGGATGGAATATTTATTATGAGTGGGAAATAGAGTGTTTAGGAATGTGGGAGAGGGGGATTTGAAACATAGGGTCATTTTACTTGTAAACAACATGTGCACTTTATATCCCCAGTGAACATGTACTTTTGCTATTTCTGTTTCAGAAAGACTTTTTCAGTTTCAGATTTTTCTTTGCGTTGAATGTTGCGTTTGCTCTCAGGCTAAAAATTTTTATTTAGTAGTATTTTGTGTGTTTTAAATTCAATGTAAATATATATATATATTTTTTATCGAAAATAGTATTTACATAAAAGTTTTATTTAAGTTTAAAATAATTAATAGCAATATATTTTAACTGTGTATAAATATTTTTTTTCTACTGCTCAAATTGAAAATGCCTCACAAAGGGCTAGGAATAGCTGAGGCATTGGCTTTATTTGAAGAACTTCCTTCAGATCCAGAATCAGAAATCTCGGGTGATGATAGTGACAAAGAAGAAAATGTGCCATTCACTGCTAATGATAATCTTCAGGTGGAAAGTGATGAAGGATCAGAAGATGAAAACAATATAGATGTAAATTTACCTGGTCCTTCCGAAGTAACCCAAATAAATTGGAATAGGAGACAGAAAGTGAAAAAATCAATTCCTGAATTTTCTGAGCAATATGGCCCAACAGAAGATCTTACACTAATGGATGACATAAATCCTATCAATATATTTATGTCTTTTTTTACGATTGCATTTATGGAGAAGTTAGTTTTTGAAACTAACTTATATGCGACGCAGAAAGGAAAACCATATTCAGCTATAACTCTTCAGGATATGATGATTTTCATTGGCATAAACATGCTCATGGGAATAAAAAAGCTCCCGAACTACCGTGACTTTTGGTGTTCCAACGAAATGCTACACGATTCATATGTGTCAAAGCAAATGGCAGTAAAGAAATTTACATGGATTCTAAGAAATTTGCATCTGAATGATAATAGCTTGATGCCAAAAAGGGAGGACAAAAATTTTGACAAACTATATAAACTTCGGCCTCTTCTAACACATTTGGCTGATAAATTTAAAAGTCTATTTAGACCAGGGAAAAACCAGTCAATTGATGAGTCAATGATTCGTTTCAAAGGCAGAAGTTCGCTAAAACAATATATGCCCAAAAAACCCATCAAACGCGGATATAAGGTGTGGATGCGTTGCGATGAGAGCGGCTATGCTTCTCAATTTGACATTTATATAGGTAAAACCCAGGAAGCCGAAAAAAATCTAGGGGAAAGAGTAGTGAAAATGTTATGCGAGGCCTTGTATGGTAAGAATCACAGGGTGAACATGGACAATTTTTTCACATCATATGAACTATTCCAATACTTAGAAACAAAAAATGTATATTGTTGCGGAACAGTAAATATGAAGAGGAAAAATCTTCCCAAAACATTGATGGAAGATAAAAAATTAAAACAGGGTGATTTTGACTGGGCAGTTAGTGAGCACAAAATAACTTGCCTAAAGTGGAAGTATAAAAGATGCGTGGCAGTATTATCTAGCCTAGAAGATCCCGTCATTCCATCTACTGTTGAAAGAAAAGAAAAAGATGGAAAAAAAGTTCAGGTACAGTGTCCACAAGCCATAAAGGATTACAATCAAAATATGGGGTATGTAGATTATTTTGATCAGTTGAAAAGCTTGTATGAAATTGATCGGAAAAGTAAAAAATGGTGGCATTGAATTTTCTTCCATTTTATTGATGTCACTATTGTAAATTCCTTCATAAGATATCAAATGCTTCCAGAAAGTGATCCAAACTTGAAAGTACTTAAGTTATTCAGAATGGACATCATTAGTAGTTTGATTTCAATGGGAAATAAAGTATCTGTTCCCAAAAGAAAAATATCAAGCCCCGTATGTATAAAAAGCCACAAACCTCATGTTGCAGACCAAAAAAGATTAAAGAATGCTGAACACATGCCAATAAAATGCAAACCACAGTGATGCACATTTTGTAGCACAAAGGATAAACCTCATAGAACAAGATACATGTGTGAAACCTGCAATGTTGATTTATGCATGTATCAAAAAGATAAAATATGCTTTGACCAGTTTCACAAGAAATAACTTCTTTCTAATTAACATTTTAAAAAAACTGTACCTGCTAAATGTGCTAAATGAGGATTCTAAATTTAGTATTGACGTGTTTTCATAGCAACAAAATTATATAAATGTTTAATTTTTCATTTTTCCTACTCTTTACTTTGTAAAGTATTGTAAAAAATGTGATATACTGCATTTTAAATACAAATAATCTAAGAAGTTTGCAATAATCATCATTTATTGAAAGCGCGCACGAAACAAGGTAAGTTTTTATCTCCCACTAACTCAGTAAGTTTCAAGGTCCTAGACGCGCGCTGGTTGCGCCTTGCGACCACCACCCACAGATAAATGGGGAGATATAGATTTTTTTAAATTCATATTTTATTTGTCTGTGGGATCATAACATTTAATTTTTAGAGTTATTTTGCTTAACATTAAAAAAAAAAAAATGTTGCGCACGTCAAAGGGTTAATGTCTATTTAAGTCTTATATTACATTAAGTCTTGTATAACATTTTCTTTTAATCTTATTAACGTTTTTTTATAGGCTGATATAATTTGACATATATATTTAGTTTGCAACATAGTTTCTGCTAAGTGTAAAATTAAATTAAAATAAAAACGTTTGAATTCACTTGTGTAAAGTCTGCTTAACTCATTATTTGACCATGGAAATGAACTTTTATTGAAGTTTTTCTATTAATATAATTACTTATATTCTCCTCAAACTTATAAATATATTATGCAAGAAAAGTTAAATTAAATGATTTCAATTTGTGAAATAGTTCAATAAAAAATAATACTGAAAATTGAAATATAATTCAAGGATATTATGGATTAGGTAATTTTTCTTCTTAATTATATTGCTATTGTTTTCATAATATTTGAATGTCACATCTTTTTCTAGTGTCTTTTTTACAGTGTAGAAACAAAACAGTTTAGTGTGCTCCAAATATATAAATTTCTAGCAAATCTCACGACTAAACCTCGTTATTCTAATCCATTTTTCTCTTTGGCAGTGTTTGCCTTTTTCTTTTCCCCTGACGTTTCATCTTCCACTTCTTCAATACCTAATTTTGTTTTTCTCTTTAGCTCTTTTAAATTTTAGCTCACTTTGTAGAGATGTGCAAGCTCTTTTCTCAACATTTTCTTTCGTAAGTCCATTTGCTAGTTGTCGCAGATATTTCCTTCTTCATAGTTTTTGAATGAATAATGTAGTTATTATTTGCAGCTACATTCAGTATAGAGAAAAAAATCCACAAGAGGCCAATGTCTGGTGTTCCTGGAAACATTGTAAGAAGGGTAGAGTTTGTCCACTGTGTCTTCATCAATTTCTACCTCATAATGAAGGCTTGAAATCAGTATAACATTTTTATTATGTTTTGGTACATATGAAAGAAAACTCCTATCTTTTCTAAAACCAAAGGAACTTGTATTGGGTTGTCGCTTTTTTGTCATCTTGAAGTAATCAGTATTTAAGATTTTTTTTAAAGTGCCAACAAATGATATTTTCTTTTCAGACGAATATCTATTTTTAATCAAAACTTGTGAACCAGTTGTCTTTTCTCAAATTTTTTCCAGTGTTATAAATAGGTGCTGCTAATCTTTTCATAGCATTTCATGGCTTGTTGCTTAATGAAAAAGGGCCATTTGGTTGCATTCCAGCATATATTTCTGTATTACAGTAGTTTTTTTTTTGTTGAAATTGCTTTGATTAGGGAACAAAAAGCCTAAAGTGGAATCATTAAGTTTGGAGTTGCAGCAAATGTTTTCATGTTAGTATCAATAAATTATTTCATGTCAACAAATTATTGCAAATGGTTTTTTTCTTAAACTGAAGCAATTTTTACTAGTTTCATCCATTTTAATGAATGAAAAAAGACTTGGAGATGAATATTAATGTTTTTTTCTGTATGTAATCTGCAGCAGTGTATTATCCTCAAGACCCTTTTTTATAGTAAAAGAAAAAAAAATCTACAGCAATGTTCATATAATCCCCAGTAATTATTTGACAAAACTTCGAAAATATATACAGTTGATAATGTGGGGTCACATAAAAAAAATACACAGTGTGATTAAAAATATCATAAATCATGCAGAAAAATTTTTTTTTTATGGAAAACATTTGTTGGGACCCACCTCATTGCAAAGTGAGATAAACTTCTCAGAAAGATCAATCATCAAGAGTATTTATTCCGAGAAGACTCTAGTAAAACTTGTCAATTTTAGTTTTTAATAGCTTTTAAACCGAGGCTAGACATATTTCATAAATAAAATATATTTGTTTTATTAATTATTTAATGAAAGAAATGGATTATTTTCAAACTGCCGATTGTATACATTTTTTCTTTTGCTCTGCTCATGTTTTGTGTGCATATTTCCAGAATGAAACAACTCAGGTCAAGACGAAATGCAAAATGACAATAATCAATACCAACTGTAATTTCTCTGAAAACAAAATTCGTTTTTGAATGTAACTGGGCAAAGGTGATTATAAGTGAAATAAGTCAGTGTAGTCTGGTGCCATCTGCTATTTATTTCATAAAACATAAAAGGCATTTATTTCAAAACTTTATTTTAAAATTTTCTGTTAAAAATTGTGTGGGCTTTTTTTTTCTTTTTTTCTTTAATACATAGATTTTTATTAATACAAACATTTTTTTTAAATAATACACAGATTATACACAAGAGAATACAGAGGTTGTTACAATGACAGTAGTAATATATATAAAAAATATTAAATTCTTAATGTAATAATTGCTACTAACTTTTTTTATTAGAGTTACAATTTTTTGGAAAGTACTGTTATTTCCCTTGTGGTTTTGCTGAATACATTATGTTGTCATTCTAGTGATTGGTCTTCCATTTCAATTATTGTAAAAATATCTCAATGGGATTAGTTTATAAAAGACATAATTTTTAGTTGCTTTTCTATGTTGCGAAATTTCTTGATAAATCCAATTTTATCAGTATAAGCAATTCTGTGTATAATAAAACAAGTCTGAAGCAACAGTACAAGAAGAATTAAAAACTTAAATAGTTTAATAGGTTTTAGATACTTTTTTATTGCAATTATCTCATCAGAAAACTTTATAAAAACATTGAATAACACATATCATATTAGTTGAATATAAAACTTATATTTGGAATGAATTCAGTATTCTAATGTATATCTTTAAAGTTTTATTTATATAAGTAATACATAACTTCTTAATCAACAATTTATGAGAAAAATGATGCATGTTAAATTTTGTATAAATGGAAAATAAAATGTTTGTTTATTTTCATTTATGCAAAATTTCTTTTTCTGCTAATTAGACTCTTTAAATATTATTTATTAATGAATAAAAATATTTGAATAGAAAATGATTAAAATTTAATGTAGCTGCATTAGTTTTTCTCCTTTTAATTTTGCTTGATTATTTTATCTTATTAGGCATCATTTTAAAGAAAAATTAATGTTAGTTATTTTAAGTTTAACATGTTGTTTGTGTGCATATTCAAATAATAGAGATACATAACCTATCAAGTACACAAGAGTGTTGATAATGTTTATATATGGTGCAGCTGGTGTGTGGCTCAGCTGTTAGATCTGTTATTGTTCGTACAGTGATAAGATTTCAGAAATCGTACAACTTCTGGAAATTCCTGGAATTTGAAAACTTCTTTTATGGATCCTTAAAACTCCAGGAATTTCGACTTGACTCCTTGAAAGTTGTGAATTACTTTTGGAATTTGTATTTTAGTTGATGCATTTTTAGTTTTTTGTTTTATTATATTGTAAATAATAAATTTTTAAGGAAATTGTACAAAAATCAAAATTAGATTATTATATTCATAAATGTTGATTAAAATATAGATCCAGTTAAGTCAAGGCACATAGTATTTAGATTTATGTGTGTGAAGTGAAGTGATCTCCAATAAGATCATTTTGTTGTGTAATCAGGCAGGCCATTTTAATTGATTCTTTGGTAGTATTTCCGAATCGTTATTATGATAAGCGATAAATATTTTCAAATTAAATCATCCTTAATATGTAAGATTCAAGTATATTTTATCAATAAATTATGCAGTTTACAAATGAAGTATTTAATAACTTTATGATAAAAATAATGAAATTTATTATTGTGAAAAATATCATGAAGTTTGTACAGAATTATTCAGGAAATCAAAACACAACATTTACTTTTAATGAAGTATTTCTTTTTTTACAATTCTAAAATATATTTTAATTTAAATAAATAATAATTTGTGTCAAATTCCTTACCAATTTATATATATATATATATATATATATATATATAAATTATTTCACCAATATTCATTCTTCCGAAAATAGTAATTTCATACTTCCTTGTTTTTACATTATTTCCTTTACATGTACATTTTGGTAGGAATAAAACAGATTTTGGAAATTATTTAAAAATTGTTAATCTGATCAAAAAATTTCTATTGTATGAAAATGTTAAATTAATTAGTCATTTTTACAAGCCAGAATTTTTTATAACTCTGGTTCGTAGATATATAACTATCATTGTTTATGGTATTTATATCTTTAGATAATATTCTAACATCGAAAATTTTTCATATCTGAAAATTTAAATTTACTTTTAAATAAATTATATATTTGCTTTATTTTTAAATAAAAATTACTGTGTTAAAAAAGATTCTGAGTACATATTATTTAATGAAATTTGTACTCAGAATGAAATTTTAAGTAATTGAAATTATTAAAAAGCTGTATTATACATAAATAATTAATTTATTTTACCTTCAACAATGAAACAAAAATAATTCTCAGTCATTACCAGCCTCAGGTGAAGTATAAGCTGGACCTGAATCACAATCACTGAATAAATTAAAATGACCTAAATTAAAAAATGAATAAATTTAATTTAATTTTTCTTTAACTCTTCTTTGCATAATGGTGGAAATTTCCATCATAACCTATAATGCCCAAAAATTATATAAAAGAACAAGTTCACTTTAAGTTGATCGTGTTTGGATACCTTTTTAATGTCCATTGCATAAAAAGAAACATAGCTGTCAAAAATAAGTGTCATTATCAGTGAAACGAGCTTAAAGTTGTCTCATTCCGCTGTTTGTTGTAGTTGCAATAAACGTATGATTTCGTTTATAATTTTGTTTTATTATATTAGAGTTTCTATTGCTAAAAAATTTAAAATGAGTGGAAGAAAGGTTTGTAACACGTGTTTCTGTTATTTTCCTCTTTTATTTCTATTTAGTACTAAGCTAATGATCTAACTTTGGATGATGATGGAAATTTTTAGAATATTGTTTTTTGCTAAATTTATACTATAAATATATACTAAGATTTTTTTAACCACTTTTCCTTTAATTTTGAACATGAATTATATCAACTTGATTTATTTCACCAATAAAGAAAAAATCATGCAAAGAAGGGTTAATGATGCCGTTTTTCATTGTGTATTTGTTTCAGATGCATAAGGATCATATTTGGTTTTTGGGTAAAATTCCTATTTTGCCTCCCTTTTAAAAATAGTAGTTATATAATGTACAGAAAAAACTCATAATAAGAATACAAAATAACCTACTTTAAAATATAGATAATTTTTAAAGAATCAAGTTATATTTCTTAAAAATTTGAGACAAAGAAAATTAGTTAAAAATCAAAATTAAAACTGGGTATTTGGAAGTGTGTCAGTAGAATAATCAGATTTGTTGTAGTTTAGAATTTAGTTAAAAAGATTATTTATTTTATATATTAATATAATTGTTTTAGAAAATTCAATTTTTAAGCAATGAAAAAATTCTTAAAAAGCACATTTATTTAGATTTAGATTTAAGTAAATATGAAGTAAATATTTATAACAAAAATTTTTTACAAAGGAAAAATTTCTACTTATTGTTAATATAATTAATAAGATTATCATTTACTTAGATCATAGATATAAGTAAATATAATTTTTAACAAAAAAAATTTGATATATTAATTATACTACATACATTTTTCTTGTCTTATTTAAAGCAAATTAACCAGTAATTTCATAAATGTTGATCACTTCAAATTTTTCTAGTTCTTCACTTAAATATGCTAAGTCATTTAGAGAATCTTATCTCATGGCTGAACTTAAATATGTCAGAATTAATTTTAATTTACTGAACGAAGGTTCACAACTAGCAGTTGGTATTCAAAGATTAAAGGTAATTTGAAATGTGATTCTCATATTTAGAAAAACAATTTCATCTTGAAGTTAAATAGCTTCAGTATTGTTTGATGTGTTTATTTTCATTAAAACATATATAGTTGTCTACTTATATATATATTTTAATAAAATCAGAAATGTTTTCACCAGATCGATATTAACTTATAATATCTTTCATTTTTTTGAAAAGTTATACACTCATTTTTTTTAAAAAACCAAGAATTACAGATTGAACTACTGATCCCAGTCCAATTAGACTATATGAGTAAAATATGACTGCTGAATGACAAACAAACTGAATCAAACCAAACCAGTAATTACAAATATTCAGAAATTTTAACATTCATATCTCATAATTATACTTGGAGGAGTTTTCTCAGTTGCTTTTTTTTTCTTTTTACAAATGGAAAATTTCTATTTATTGTTAATATAATTAATAAAATTATTTCTCTTGATTTTGTGAAATATATTTCCCTATTAAAGTTAGTGCTTATTTTTATTCTGAGTTATTTAGACAATTTTTTACACAATAGTAGCCATGCTAGCAGCCGAATGTTTAGTTCTCTTGCCTTCATTTCAGCAATTCATGTGTTCGAATTCCACCTTAGACTTGGCTTTGTGTAGTGCTTATGAAACCACTTTAAACTTAAATCTAATTAACTCTCGTGTGTAAAAGATGAGTTGCAAACATTTACCCAATGGTGTCTTTTATGATAATAAATTTATAACATATATTATAACTTATACAGTATAGAATAATAATTATATGTCAGAATTCATTATAATCTTGTAGAATGATTTCTTTCAAGTTAAAATGTGGTTTTATTAATATGTTGATTGAAGTAACTATTTAAAAATAATTATCAAAAGGCATTTTATGAGTATTCAAAAATAAAACTTTATACAATGTTATTTTAACTTTCAAAAAAAGAACATTTCAATATAAAGTGTTCCTAGGACATATTATAAGATCTTTATCACTTTTATGATTTCTTTTTCTTATATTTAAAATGTGATTTAAATATTGAAACATAAAATATTTATAACGTATTTTTAAAAATATTTATTTTTTATTAAATTGAATTTGTGTTTTGAATTTGAAAATAATTTCAAGTGGATAGACAAAAGATTAACTGTGTAAAAAGCATTATTTTATAAATATATTCAATATTCTTATTAACTCAGATAAATATTCTATTATTATGAAACAATCTGGTGAAATAGAAAACAAATATTTAACACAAACACTTTGGAATTATAATAAAATTTTTTCAATAGATGTGACAATCTTTTGTTGAAATTTTACAAAGCATTCTACATTTACTGAGATATTGCTGTTCATTTCAACATCAATAGGAGATAATTGACGATATTGCGTTTGTTCATGCATTAATAAATATTTTTCAACTCTAGGGATTAAACAATTTGATAGATCTTATAGTAACACATGAAAAATATGTTTCTACTTAATAACTTTTACTAATAGCAGAACAATAGCATATTTGTAGAATATGTTGGTGTGTTGCCTATCCCCTCAGAGGATATATAACATGAAGAAGAACAATTTAAATAAATGAAAAATAGAAAACAAATTAGTAATACTTCAAGCAACATTATTCTCTCAAATTGGTTCCATTTTAAAAGTTACTGAAATAGACAATTGATAATTATTTAATTAATTCAAGTGAATAAATATTTTTCAAATCCTATTAATATTATATTTTCAACACACATACCAAAGCTATTTTTCTCGATTTATACATTTTTAGAATTCAACAGTTTATATAAATTAGGAATTTATTAAAAATATCAATTTATTCAAACTTCTTTATTAACAGCGAAAAATATATTTATATGCTTTTTTGATAGAAAAATGTAATTTTTTTGTTTATTTAAAAGCATTAAGGTACAAATTTATTAACTGCACTGCTTTTCCTCAACTCGAAACTGAACAACCTTTAATAAAATATCACTAATCATATTTTTCATAGAAAGAGGAGGAAAGAACTTTATTTGTTAATTTGTAATCACATGAAAATTTAATTTTATTTGTATATTTGAATTGAAATATACTTCAATGCATGTACTGAGTAGCTTAAATTGTTATGGTCAATTTATTCGCATATTAATGGAAGCTTGTTTCTATAAATGCATTACTTGAGTTATTTTTTAAATATTATTCTAGCATTTATGAATTGAAATTTATATATAATTAAAAATAAAAACAATAGAATCTTAATTATTTAATTTAACAAAGTGACAGATTTATCTGGAGAAAAAGGATAAAATTATAATGAGTTGCTTTCTATTGACTTACATTTCAATACATATAAAATAATATAAAACAATTACATCATTCTTCTTTCATTAAAAAAATAGTATTTTTATGAAAAGGCATTGCATTCACAACACAATAATATTACAAGTGCAAAACATTTAGATATTATATCTCTTTTCAAAGTCTCCTAATTAAAAGGATTTTGTAAAGGAGAATATACTCTGAAATTTCTTAAATAAAAATTTGAATCTTAATTGAGAATTATAAATTTTCTTAGCATATTTATTATTTTTTTTAATTCATTAGACTTATTTTACTGCCATTCATAAAAAAATATTCCAATTATGTTTTTCATAAAAAAATTTTCCTCTTCTTTAATATCCTTATAAAATATGTGTTTGCAGTTATGAAAGTATTTTGTTATTTAAAAAAATAAGCAGTGAGTTTCATAGCAACTCACTGAAAACAATATTTAATTTTGTGTGTGTGTGCGTAATTATTCTTCACACATTTACTTAGATTCTTTAAACATTACTAAATTGAGACACTACATAAGAATGATCAAATTCAATTTATGTTAGTAATAATTAAAATTTTCATGTAGGAGATAGTGAAATATGAATGGTAAAATATTATATATTCAATTCTTATAATATGAAATATGATACATTTTGCATTTTTAAAATTTGAATAAAAGAATCATAATATACTGAATCTTTTTAAATATTTGTATAATTATCACTAGCATTACAAATTACCTTTAATCTTACATTATTTTCCATTTTGAAAATGTTTTAAGTAAGATATATTACTTAAAAGGGCATTTTTGAGTAATACATTAAAAATGCAAATTAAGCTAAGTTCTATATAAATATTAAACTTTTATATTTACCATTAATATCATAAAGCGTAATGAAAAATTCTGAGATACTTATCTATAATAAATTATGCAAAATCAAAAATAAAAATCAGGAAAAAATAAAGTACATTCATAATGTAAAAATTATTTTTTTTATCAGTTTAGAATTTTATTTATTTATTTATTTTATAAATAGAGTACAAAAAATCTACTTAAGATTTCCAGTTTTGTTCATTACGAATATTTATTTTTTACTTAAATACCTTATATTATCATTAGATTATAGGTTTTCAATATGCTTTCCTAATCTTGACCAAAACAGAATTTCTCTTGATTTATATTTTCGTTTTTCTATACCTAGAGGACTAATGGATTCTATTCAACATATCCTTTCACAAATTTTTAGGAATAACCACATAAGAATTTTTTAAAATCAATCCATTTGCAGCACTTAACTCTTCTCTGAATTTAAAATAAGGTTTTGCCAAATCTGGAACAAGTTTTTTATCGTTCAGTTTTTCAGTGGCAGACTGAAATTAGCATACTACTCGATTTCTTTTTAAAAAAATGATAAAGTTTTTCAATGAACAGTCACAGTAATGCATCAGCGAAAAAGAGCTCTTTTCCAAGTTTATAAATAAGATTAAAATCATAAGGCACATTTGTATTTGCTGTAACTTAGCAAGACATTGGTCTGCAGATTTTTTAAAAATTGCTTCAAGAGGCTTGTGATCAATCTCAATTGTAAACGATTTACCAAACACAAGGTAATTAAATTTTTCACAGCAAAAACTATTTTTAAAGTCTCTTTTTACATTTGTGAATAATTCTTTTGTGTATCACTCAAAGCTTTTGATCCATAAGCTACAAATGAGTTATTTTGCAGCACAGCTCTTAAACCATCTTTAACGGAATCTGTCATCAACAGATATAGATGTATGGTTTGAAGGATGAAGATTATGTAAAACTAGAGCTGACATTAAAACTTTCTTCAGTTCTGGAAATCATTTATTCGTAGTCGGCACCTTATGTCTAATGTTATTTTTTTAGTAAATCTCTTAAAATAGTTAGTAATTGGGAAATATTAGGGATAAATTTAAAAACCAAAGCTATTATACCTAAAAATGTTTTTACTTTTAAGTTTTGTGGAGGTTTCATTTTTGTTATTGGTTTAATTTTATCCCCATCTCTTTTAAGGCCATCTTTTGAAAAACTATGATCTAAATATTTTGTTTCAGCCTAACGAAATTTATATTTACTGACATATAACATTTTTATCTGTAACTCTAATACTTTTTTCAATCACATGCCATGCTTTTTTTTATTTCTTCCTCAAATCAAAACATCTATATAAGTTTGTAGTACTTCTGTGCTAGAGGATATCTGTAGAACATCTATGAAAAATTTCAAGTGATGAGCTGAGTCCATATTATAGTCCATAAATGTAATATCTATCAAATGGAGTGTTAAAAGTTATTTTATCATTTGCTTCTGATAATAGAAATTTCTAAAACACTTTATTATCTTCTAAAAACTTTTGTTCCTGCCAGTGAGCCATTTTGGAAGCTATATCTACAAAAATAGGTAAATGAAACTGTTTTCGTAAAATATTTGCATTTAAATAAAAAGGATATATCTTCAATTTCTTAACATACTATCAATTTTGCAACACATAATAATAAATTTACAAATTTGGTTAAGTTTATCAATTTTTCTTATTATATTTTTGTTTTCCATTTTCAATAACTCAATTTTTAATGCTGCATTAAGATAACTTTTCTATATGGCTCCATTATATTGTTAGCATCAGATTTTAGTTTTATTCCATAACTCTCATATATCCTAATCAGTAATGTTAAATTCTGATATTAGATAATATACTCTTTTTATTAAATTTTATGTAAACAAAGTAGGTAAATGCAAAACTAAAATAATATTAGAATTACATCAAACTATTTTGAAAGTTAAATTAATTTTAATTCCTTTAACAAGTTCATGCAGTAAAGCACATTTTTTATCACCTAAATTTTAGAACAAAGAATAGTATTAAGTATTTTAATACTAGTCTTTTTTAAATTTAATTCTTTGTATTTCTTATATGGGAGTACATTACGCTGAGCACCAGTATTAAGTTTTACATTCAAACATTTAGAATTATTTTTTTTCATACTATCTTTTATTTATATTATAAATTTTACTCTTATTTATTTCACTTAAAACATATTCATTATTTTTAAAAACTTTCAATATATCAACACCATGATGAAAACGTGAATTGTTTTCATTTAAACATTTTTTATATTCCTTTTAAATTTGCACATTCATGCAAAATGATTCCTTTTCTTACAAATGTATTTATTATTAAATGCACTACAGTTAAATTTTAAATGGTCTTACTGCATTTATCTCATTCTTTAGTTTCATTTTGCACTAGTTTTCCAAACACTGTTACGAAACGGAAAATCATCTAAGTAATTTTGATAATCCAAGCACACTTTTTCCTTGAACCCAGCATGCTGCCATGATTTCTTTTGTGCTGTCCCACAGCCTTTTCGTTGTTAAGAGCTCTAAGTTGATTTTTGTCAATTTCATGGGCCTTATATATTTTAATACATTTTTCTAAAGTAAGATCACTTTCATTTAATAATTGATCATTTAGTTGTTTATTTCTAATTGCAAATACAATTCTGTCTTGAATTAAAATTTCTTTTAGATCAGCAAAACCGTTACACTTAGTTTTATTAAAGCACAGATGAAATCATCAAAAATTTCACCAGCTACTTACAGTTGGTTAAAAAATATATGACAATCTTTCATTACTTTTAGGAAAACAATATTTCTCAAATTTCTTCAAAACAATTTTCTTTTTCTTCTCATCTATCAACTCGAAAGTATTGTAAACATTAAGAGTGTTAGTTTCAATAATGTTTAATAAAATCACTGCCTGTTCCAATTTCTTTTTATCATTTCCATTTGCAATCGTAAATTTCAAAGCTTCATTTCCATTTTATGTAATTTACAGCTACAGTTTAATTAAAACTTAATGGATGTGGGAAAATGAATCCTTTATTCATTTTCATTATTTTATTATGTTCTAATTTGGTTTTTTATTATTTCACTCAGAAACTTTTACTTCCAAAGAGTTTCTCTTAACAATTCCTTTTTACCATATCATTTTATGCAAATTAAGAGCAAATAAGCCTATAGTAATTTTTTATATTTACAAATATCCTTAATACTAGTACAATACATTAAATTTTGTTAATGACCTGAAAATGCAGAAAATCGAGAAAGCATTTTTTATTATGATAATATGGTTACATGGTTACAGTTATATTATTGAGATTTACATATATGACAATCAATAAATAAATTTAATTTCAAATAAAATATAATGCACACTTTAATGGAAAAGAAACTTTTTTTTTCTTTTTTTTAGTTTTGTCCTTAATTTCATCGCAAATTTTATCTATGAAGTATGTTTGCTCACTGATTACAGATAATCAATTTCAGAAATCATATTGCTTGAAAACATTGATCTCTGTATGCAAATATATTTTTGGATATTTTTGCCTATCTGTATCAATTTTAAATAGAAATAATTTAAATGAATTTTATATAATCATTTATTAGTATTAGTGTAATTTGCAATAATATTGTTTCTTTTTCTCAAATCTTAAAAGCTGTTCATGTTTTATATTTTAGCCCATTATAGATCAATTTGTGGGTCAAAATATTGACATTGAAGTAATGGATGAAGATCAAAGTAGTAAGGATGATTTTCTTGGCAGGTATATTACATTTTGTGTAGCAATATTTGCCTTTCTTTTATAGCAATTAATTTACAATGTTAAATTTTTCAAATATATACAAGTCTCCAAAGTCGAATTTATTTGTAACATTTTACTAGATTTTACTGATATTTTTTTGTTTGCAGCAAGTTATAGACAGAATTTGGGAATTTTCCTGCAGATTTTTGTTAAATAATGTCCTAGTATAATATGAGCTAAATATGATGTTAGTCAGATTCATTATAGTAATATCATAACAATAAAAATTTAAGATTTTATTTAATTATATATTGATTGGAATATTACAAAGCGTGTTCTTTATTGACTATTTCTTAAATTTGGCACCTTAATAATTTAAAATTCTCATTTCCACAAATTTTGTACAAAGAATTGTGTGTATTAATGTATAAAGAATAGTCTAAAGACATTAAAAAAAGTGCTAATAAAAAATGAATGACTTACCTAGTGACATAAAAACAAGTATATTACTATTGATGTAAATGTACAGGATAGGTAAAATGAAACTTACTGCTCTCAGATGGTCACTGCTGCATTCTACAAACGGTTCTGAATGAAATTTTATTATCTGTTATGTAGATCTGCATTGAAGAGTTATGTCAAAAAATAGTTTGAAATTTTCCCATCAATATCACTGCAATGAAGTAAAATCATTTAAAAATTCACTGAATAATTTTATTTATTTACTCTTTGTCTATCTCTTTTTTTATTACCATACATTTGTGTTCTGTGTGCATATCTAGTTGGTTAACAATACACTGATAATTTACTATATTATCAGTTTATTGTTGAAAATAATCAAAACTGCAAATGGTACTATCTTTCAAATCTGCTTCATTAGTGACATACCCTTGATAAACTTGATTGTTGAAAAAACCCTACAGCCAAAAATTACAAAAATTCAGATCTGATGATTTCAAAGATCATGCTTGTGTCAACATGTTTTCTTTAAAGTTTGCTTGCATCATATTCTATATACTTCTTGCCATTTGAACCCTTTCCCCATTTTGCAATATTGTAATAACTAAACAACATCTTTGCCATAATGATGAGTAATAGGATCTTTCTAGGGTATGCCATTTCACTGTCTAGTAACTAACTGTACAACATACAAATCTATTCACTGTGATATCCTTGAAGAAGAAAAAAGAAATATAGAATGAAATTCAAGGTGAAATCATGTTTACTGGTCACATGATGTGTGCAATGGTTATTTATTGCTACATGACATGAAAATTGAGTGGCACCCTCTTTGCTGCAATTCTATGTGTTCTCCAAAACATCTACCTGAATTTGTATATCCATAAGATATACAGTTGTTAGTATTTAAACATTGTGTCCTTGTATTCCCTTGTACACAAAATGTATCTTGTTGCATTATAATTTCAAAGTTTTACTTAAAGTCATGTGTCCAGTTATCCACAGAATGTTCAGAACTTATTCTGCTGAGCAGCCACTTATGTTACCATTTGAAGGAATTGTAGTTGCATTCAATGTTGCAATTGCAGTTTTCTTCACAATCTGGGTGATTTAATATACTCTTCCCATGGCAATATATACAGAACTCATTTATTCTAGTGTTTGCTGTGGCTTTAGCTGTTCTTATGGACATATGTCTTCTGCTTATGTTTTTCATTAACTGATAAACTCAAAGTACTGTCTTAAGTATAGCTTTCATTCTGACTAAAGTTTACAGATTTACAATGAATGTATGTTCCTTCTTCATCAGCAAATTCATTATACCCAAATGAATTTTTAAAATCGGCATATTGCTTTTATTCTAAAATTTCATGAGTATTCCAATTTTAAAATTCCTCATTTACATATATTTTTAATTGCTGTCTATCTATGTGGAATACTATCTATTCATTTAAATTCATATTATATCAGAAAATTCATAAAATATCAGATTTTAAAATAACTTTTTCTTTTTAATATATAAAAATTTATGTTCAAACATTATTCAGAATTAATAAAAGATTGCTGATGTTTGTGTAAATTTTATACAAACTGGTCAACTTGGAAAATTAATTAGAGTAGTACTATTTACTAACACAAAATTAATTTAAATTTATTTGAGCAAGAGTCTTGACTACATTTCGTACAGAATCTGATTATCTTTTATAAATCATTCCATATCATTTATATTACTTTTTGGGAAAATCGTTTTGAATGACTGGCCCATGAATCATTAGAATTCTGCTAAAGTATCTCTTTTCTTGTGCTTTGTATATTGTAACAGTCTTCGGATTTACACAAAAATATATAGTGGGTACACAATTTTTAATTTCTTGTATGTTTTATGTGTTTGGTACTAAAATACTGTAACTCTGAAATTTTCTTATTGACTTTTTCCTATATTTATCTTTCTATTTTCAACATAAAAGCACTAACTTCTTGACTTTTGAAAGCTAATAGATTGCTACTTGTCTTGTCTTACAGCTATTTTTCTACACCTTTATGTAACCATTGTTGTTAGGTATTTTATAGTTAAGATGAACCACAGAATTTTATTGGATACTTGTATATTCAGCTGTGTTACATAAATAATTCTATATTTCAATGTTTATTTCTTCTGGTTTTGAAATGAAATGCTTGTTTTACTATTATTTTAAATCGTTTTTCTGAACATAATTATTTTAACCATAAATTAATTTTTTTTATAGATCTTAAAAATTTATTATTTATTTTTAAATTTCTATACATTTAAATTATTTTTTTCAAATTTTAATCACTTTTAATGAAATTGAAAAATACTACAAATGAATTCACTTATAAAATATTGTGTTCCTTTAAATGATTCTAAATATTTTTAGGGTGTCAGTTGATATCTCAAAGCTGGTTAAGAAAAAAGACATTAATGCTGTAAGTTTTTTTTTGAATAATTGAATTTTCATTGAAAATTGTAATTATAAAGAATTCAATTTGTTATATATAACAAAAGTTTCTTTGTCTTGTGAATCCTTTTTCTTCTTTATTAAATTTTTCAAAAACATTTTTATATTGGTTATGTTTAAATATAACTATCAAATTCATGGATATATATTTTGAAGATTGTTGTGGCAAATGGTTTAATAGAAGATAAAAGGATACAAACTTTTTTTTAATTGATTTTAGCTTTGCTTTACTTATTTCCGTAGAAAAGCAAGGGAAAGGTAGAATTACCCTTTTTCTACTAATTATTGATTGTCACTCTTCATCAATACTTGTTTTTATAATATTTTATAAAATATACTGTTTAGTAAATAAATTTGATATAATTCTTTGCAAATTTTTTTTCACTAATTGTAAAAATATATAAATTTATGTATAAATAAATGCCGTGGAATATGTGTAAAGCACTTAAATTTTTACTTCCTTCCTTTTAGATCTGCGTTAAATCATATATGTCAGTACTCAATGAAAATTTGTTTTTTATTAAAAAGAAATTTAAGATTATATTTCTCCATTATTTTTTAATGAATATAATTTAAAAATAACTATCAAAATTAAATTATTAATCAGTTGAAATGATAAATGTTCCATGGAAATCAATGAACTTTATGCAATTTGTTTTGTGTTATTTAAGTATTGTTATGTGTTTTTAGTTATAAAATATTTCTTAATAGTGCCCATGATTTGGTACAATATTCTTCGAGATGAATATGTAATTCCTATTATATCAATATATTTATCTATTTTTTGTTAGATTTAATATACTGTTGTTTATTAATACAATTAGATCCAAATTAATTATCCATGAAGCATCTTAAATTATTTTTGACAAAGTGTCTTGTGTATATTTCCCAATTAAGTTTTCCTAAGTCTATATGAGTGTATAGATCATTTAGATGAAGTGTGTTTGCAATTTTGTTGAACTAATTCTTGAAAAGATGATGCTTTTAAATAATTACTTTTATTTCTTAAGTGCTAAATAATTATATTCAGTTCTTTTTTTGTTTTAAAAATTCAGTTATATTTCAATATAAATATTATGCCTTCATGTTCATTTGTGGAAAGACAATGATTTTATTTCTGTTTTGTTAAAAAGTTTAGTTAATGATTTTCTCTCATTTAGAAATAATTATTTATATGCATAATATTTATTTACAACAATATTCTATTGAAACCTAATTAAACTTAATTTTTGTTTCATAATTAATGCAGAAATAATTTTATTTTTCATTGCTTAGTCTTTCTTATATCCATTTCATTTCCAAAAAATTTATTCATTCATAATTTCTTAGATCTCTTTTTCTAAACATTTCAAGTCATTGCTAAATTTTTCCAATTTCTTTTAGTGATCTAATACTTTAAGAACTTTAAATAGATAATGAAATGATACCTTTTAAATTACAATTGCCATATTTGTTTATTCAATTTTTTGTTAGTTTTCAACGTACTTTTATAAAATTTACTAACTCTAAATTTTTCTATCTGTTTAAAAAAATATTTGCCTTAGTAGAAGTTTTCATATTATGTAAATCCTTCATAAAATAAATTTCTTAAATTATAAGAGCAAATATAAGAAAAATATTTTTATGGAAATTTAGCTTAATAAAAACTTTTTTTTTTCTATTCAAAAAAATTTCATTTATATACACTTTTCTTTTAAAAGAATACACAACGTTTTTGGTGTGTAAAGTCTTGATTTGCTTAGTTATTTTTTAAGCTTTTGAATCATTTGTTGAGTGTCATATTATGATATTCTGAAACTTTATTTCAAGTAAGTAAATATTCTAACATTAATCTTAATTTGTTTTATGAATTCATTATTCACACATAAAAGTATTTTGGATTGAAGAATAATTTTAAAAATTTAACTTTTTCATAAAATATGTGCTCATAATATATGTTATCATAATTCTAACTTTGATCAATTTTTGTTTGTGGGATTCATTAGATTATTGTTTTATGTGTCTTACTGTGTTATTACTGTATATATATTATTTTCAAAGCTTTGGTATGAAAGAATGATTGGTATGGATTAGTATAAATTATGTTTGGTGTAAAATAATTTTTTGAAGTACTAAGTTGTGTCACATTTATTTTAAATAAGAGAGATACATTTAAGTAAAGAAATTATTTAAAAGCTATTTTGCTTAAAAAAATGTTTTCATTTTGTACATTTTGAAATTTTCCTTGGAATATATTAAAATAAAGTAGTATTTAGGTTTCTTATTTTCCTTATAATAATTTCTTTTTCAATAGTGGCTACAGCTGGAAGATACTAAATCTGGTTCAATAAATATTCAATCTACCTGGTTAACTTTAAGTGATAATCCTGATGATCTGCCTCAGGTAAATGATCGTTTTTTATGTATGCTTTATTGATGTTTATTTACCAGTTTAAATGTAATTATTTTCTTTTCCAGCAATTGCTTGATATACGAAATATAAACCCAAGATCTACCATGTATTCTGCAGTTTTGCTTGTTTTCCTTGATTGTGCAAAACATTTACCAGTAAGAAATATTTTTATTGTTATCATGATTTACTTGTAGTTGTAAAATATCTGTGAATACATTCTGCGTGCCTGTGTGTATGTGTGCTGTGAAAGTGTTTTGATTTATTACTCATTTTCTTGTTAATAATTTAAACTTGATAATTTCTTCAAAACTTCAAGTACTTTAACTGTTAGTCTCTTAAATAGTTTTTTTCTGTTTAATTTGCTTTAGAATTATTTGAATAGAATTTTTGGTTTTTTATTGTTTATAAGCTATTTAAATATGAATTAGGAAACTATATTGTTTTGTTAAGGATTTATTAATCTCTCAATAAAGATACCATATTTAATAAAATATTTAATAAAGATACCATTTTCTTTTCTTTCTGAGGTATATCTATTTGAAGATATAATTTTTCTTCATTGAAGTACTATTTTCAAATTGGAAGTATATATTTTAATGGATCAAATGTATATTGTAAATTTATAAAATTCTTTATTATAAAAAAATCACAATTCTCGAACAAAAAGAATTTAGCAATTTACTTCAAATATCCCTTCACAGAAAATAATTTACATTTTTTTTGCAAATCAATTTCTTCACTGTAACTTTAGGTATTTGCGGGTAACACAGACTTCCTGAATTTCCTTCAAACGAGATGTTTCTTTTAAAATTAAAGTTGCCATGTGATGATTTTTTTTTTTAAAAAAAAATGTTGTAAATTGCTCACGCATTCCCCCATCAATTATTACCATTTTTCTTTTCAGTGTCTTAATAATTGTTATCAAATAGTACCTTATTAAACTTGGATATTGTTTTCTGAAACATGCCTTTCAGATTATTTTATGTCCCCTCAAAATTCTAACAATTTGGAAGGGTTGAACAATTGCACTTGAATAGTTTAGCTAAGAAGTGTATACTTACATCCAAATTACATTGCAGCAAGTAAAATAGATGCTAGATATGTGTGCGAAAAAGGTAATTGTAAAGAAAAACGATTGATGAATTTGAATATATTTCAGTTTGAAAATATGCAACGAAGACTTGATCTGGCTTTTTTTTTTATTAATTCTATTTTCTTTCTGATTTTAATTTATTTTGATTGTGTCTATGACTTTTTAGCTGTGGAATTTGGTTTATCAAGTTTAATGAAAGATAGTTGGAAATAACCATGAATGTTGGAAATGGAATTTGTTCGCATTAGTGCTGTTTCAGCTATATTTATTGGAAACACTGCTTGAGAAAAATAGTAACAAATAAAGATTGAACTTTATTTATAAATGTTTATAAAAGAAATTGCAATTCGGGAATTATATTTAACAGGGAAATTTCGAAATTGATGGAAAATTCTAGATGTTACAAAAATTAGTTTATTATAAATTACAATTACAATCTTACTAATATAATCAATTTATATTGTGAGAATTAAAAAACTTCATTTTTTTTATAGATTTTAATTTTACTGTTGATTATATCCAAGCAATCTATTCAATCTTACTTAGGTAATGAATTGGTTAATTAAAAAATAGTAGGAATTTTAAACTTTGTTCAATAATTAACAAATGTGATGCTTAAAATATGATGACATATATTCTGTTCTTAAACATAGATTATAAATTTGCAATTATATCTAATGCAAATTAAAAAAATACAGATTGTTAACTAAAAGCATAAAGAGATTACACTAAGACAAATTAAGATTTATTGAGAAAAATGTTTCAAGTGAAAACTCATTCACTGGTAATGATTTCATTGAAATTAATTATAAGATTGAAAAAATATTTGGTAGTTTTTCCATGCATCTAAATGTGTTTCAAAAATGTCTCATAACATTTAAAAAAAAATGAGCTTTTGGGGTTCCTTAAGCAAATGCAAGAAATATTCTGGAATACTTACTTTCATACAATTACAATCTTTATGCATTATACTTTTGTTAAATTAATTTTTTTTAATTATCTAAGTATGTATGTTGGATTATTATTTCATGCAATAATTTATTGCCTTAAGTGAATATCTATTTTTTAATTTGGTTGCAGTTGCAAATGTCAACTAAATTTGCATTGCTGATGTCAAATGTAAATAATTGGTTTTATTGATCAATGCAATAAATCAATTTAATCCTAATCATTCACTTATTCTAAGGTAAGCTACATGAAAGAAGTTTTATTATTTAATTCACATGAGTATAATTTAAAAATTTAAATGAATAAATGTCTTATAGAAATTGGTTTCAACAAACTAATGGTGTCATTAATAATGCTAGTAAAATCGTCTCTCCGATTTTCTTAATCATAAAAGAAAAATGAAAAATTGAGAAAGAAACTTAAATGCAAATGTAAGGTACATGAAAATGCATTTGCAGAAAAGAGAATTTTCAAAATGTAGATGGGGATTTACATTATCATTATGTCTATGGAAACTCATGGGCTTGGCATTAGTTTGCAGAGTTGTGAGTGTTTGTAAATTAGAGATTCGTATAAACAAGAGTGTACTGTACATTTGTGCAATACTTTTGTATGGAAAGTTCATTACTTTCTTATTGATGCTGAAAATTCTTGTCAGTGATTGCAATAGTTATAATATGAAAATCCTATATATCTGGTTAGCTTTGTATAGTTATTTTGATATCAAAGTAGAAACTTCTCTTTCCTTGTTAAATGACTGAAGTTGTCTAGAAGTTTATTAAACTCTCAGAAAATGCTTTTATGTTTTTTATACTTTTAATTTCTTCTAAAAAGTTTATATTTTGACATTTTCAATCTATAAAAATTCACAATTGCTTTGGAAACTAGCCATTATATGTCTGCTGTAATGAGCTATTTTACTGCAAGTGTTATTTAAAATTATAGAAGAATACCCATATTTCTAGGGTCTAGTGGTTTTTGGATACCATTTGCTGTACTTAAATTAGCATTTCATATAATGTTCATTTATATATATTATCAGTGATTGTCATGTGGCTTTTATCTATAAAATAAATAAGAACACTTCATCTATTCATTTTTTTTTCAAAAGGAATTTGATCATTCCTAAGTGAATTATTCATCCTTTAGTAAATTAGTGATGTTCTGGAAATCAGAACTTTTAGAGAATATAAGAGAATGACGTTTTTATGTTCCATAGCATGAATTATTGGATTTAATAGATACTGAGTGTTGTAAAATTTAAGTGAAAATCTTATAAAAATTAAAGTTATTAACATGCATTCTATTAAAATGTTAAGAATGTACACTATTAAAAAAATTAGAGTTAACTTGTTAATAGTATTTTGCAAAGTAATAACTTAACAGCCATAAAATAATTAAAGCTTTCTTGATGATAAAAAATATGTTTACTGCTGAGTTATACACTGCTTACATACCATTTAGTATAATAATAAAACTATTTCGCTTTGTAATAGATTATAGGGAGGCACAACCTTTATTGTAAAAGGGTCCATTATAGAAATAACTTGAGTTGTTAAAAGTTATTAAATTTTAATAATTTACAACATAATATTAATTTTGCATCACTTAACATTATATCATCTAAAATATAGATTGCACTGCATCAACAAAATTGATTGTAAAATCATTGTTTGAAGCAACAAAATCTTTTTTTTTTTTTTTAAATTTCTTAATAAATAAATGTAAATGAACATTTCAATATCATTTTTTAATTAATTGCTACAAAAGTAATAAATTATTGGAATCAATTTATTTATAAGCTAAAAATCAGTCAAATATCATAATTTCAATTTGAAAATCACAAATTTTGTATCAACATTGCAATTGAATTACCCTGTTAAAATTACAAATTTTATGAATGCACAGTGCAATTTATTTATAAATAATGAGAGCATTTTAAATATGTAAGTAAAAGAGTTAAAGCATTTTAGAGCAAAAATATTCTCACAAACCTCACAGTGTAATTTGGATTTTATGTATAACAGAAATAATTGTCCCTTATATTTTGTGAAGTGTGAAGTCCAAAGTAAAACTTTAAAACAAGATTTTTTAATTAAATATTTTGCGTTACATTATTTCTTTGAATTTCAAAAAAAAAAAAATTCTATACATTATAAAATTATAATTTTGCTTTTACGATGATTTATTTTTTATTGAAATTTACATGCAGACATTTAAATGCATGTTGGAGTACATTATTAAATTGTTGTAAAAAACTCTAAATAGCAAAAAGGAATAACAGAATGTTTTTCCTTTGTATGAATTGCTTTAAAACCATGCATTTGAATACAAGCATGCACATTTATCTTTTTAAAATTAGTTTATTAGCACTATAATATTCATTACTGATCTATTCAATCATTATTGTAATTTCCTTAAGAAATGATGCAGTATTTATGTGTTTAAAAGTAAATATTTTAGAAGTGTACAGTTTTTATCATTAGTGGTTTATGTGCATTTATAAAAATATCATACTATGCTTTGCAAAATAGATAGTAAGCACATGAAAAAATGCTTGTAAATATAAACAAACCAGGAATTAAGGATGCTAAAGTTCAATTTGCAAATAAAGAGATTGTTTAAAGGAAAAGGTAAATAGTCTGGCACACACTAATTATTTGAATTCCAAGTTAGTTTAGACTTTGCTGAATCTTTTTAACATGGATATAAAAAAAAATTCAGATTTTGATGACTTTATATAATGTACAATTTGCTGTTATCATTTTTGTTAGCGAAATTTAAAATTAATTTATATATATATAACTCTAATTTAAAAATTTTTATTTACATTTAATTTAACAATCTTGTAATATTCTTCATAACATAGCATAAGTATTAAATACATTGACTTTGCATTAGAAATATTTTTTATTTAAAATTCACCTTTTATTGTTCAACACCTTAGAAATATTGGAGAATATGCTCTTGTTATATTTTGTTGAATTTTTATTACTCATTTGAATTAAAAAATTTTTTGAACTTTTCAGAATGTGAACAGAGGTGCAGAAGAACCTAGTGCTCAAGTGCATTTTACAGTTACTGGCTTTAAAGATTCTAGTGCTATTCGCCCTCACACTAACCATCCTATCTGGGAGGAAGCCTTTAGGTTTCTTTTACATAATCCTGAAATTCAGGATCTCACTGTGGAGGTTTGTTTAATTGATTTTTGCTAATATATATAAACTGGGTGGTCTAAAAGAAAATTCAGTATTTGAGCCTTTAGTGGCTGAACCGTTCAGGGAATCCAAATGAAAATTTAGATGTAATTATTTGAATGTATGGGGCCTAGTTTGTGATGATTTAAAGCAATAAAGCTCTCACAGATACGGTTACAATGACAAAATTTTGAAATTTTCGAATGGCTACACCCATTGTTTTCATATGCAAATTTATCAGAGCATGGAAAAACCTTTAATTACATTGGAATGAAAACAAGTATGATGTAAATTGTTGACATAAAACATTTGCAAGGAATACATCATAAAGAACCAATAATAACAAAAGAGAGGAGAGAGAAAAGACCTTTATTCAAATTACAAGTTTTTAACATGACCACCTTAGCAGATGATAACGCATTGCATGTAGGAGATTCTCAATAACAATGACGAACGTATCATGGTAAAGGAATTTGTAAAATTTCCCTATTTTATAGCCTTTTTCAAGTCTGACAAATTCCAAGAACTTGATTTGTACTCCTTAAATTTCAGAAAGTCCCTGATAATTTTTCTATTTGTTTGAAACAGATATTCATAATTTTGAAATTAGATATCGATTAATTTTTTTGTTGTAGCTCTTTTAATATTATTTAATTAAATGTTTTATCTATGAAAGCTCTGTTTTTTCATGAAAGCTATTTCTGAACTTTTTTGTGATTAAATTGCAGTCTCTTACCAAATTACAAGCAATGATTTATAATTTCTGTGTATAGAGACAATATTGTCCTCTATGTGTTTCTTTTCTCAAATATACATTTTTAAGTATGCAATTATTTGTTATAAGTCTTGAACTTCTATCAAATTCGATTATAAAATATTTCATAGTTAAGAAAATTTGCCAGAATGTTTCATACTGTATTTTTAGGGATTCTCTGTATAAAATTTAAATATAGATGATAACCTTTGAACTCCAATATTTATTTACATATAGATAACCTTTGAATTCTGGCATTCTTTTTATGAAATATAAAATTATTTTACTTTAGGTACTTACTTTTAATATTTCGTTTAATGTCTTTTAATCTTGTGTTTTTCTCCTTTTTTCTCCCTACCAAAGCAGGTGAATTTTTGACTGTAAGGAAATTTTTCTTTCTATTTGCCTTTTGATTATTGCTTAGATGTTAAAATAACATGTTTGATTACATATCAAACATTAATAATATCATGTTCATTTTGCATTATTTAATTTTTTCTAAAGTGATTTCTGCACTAAATAATCATCCAACAGATATAGTAGTTTATTTATGTTTACTTTCATGTAAATAGTTTAGTCAATTTAATATAATTCACTATAAAATTTTACATAATTTTAGTTTATTTAATATATATATATATATATATATATATATATATATATATATATATATATATATATATATATATAT
>JAPDSC010012745.1:219825-239106 GCA_026290005.1 Latrodectus geometricus | reverse complement strand
ATGAAAAACAATTTTTGTATAATGAATAAATATTTTATTAAATTAAATATTGGCCATTCTGGTCCAATGCCTTTTGCCATCTTTCTGTTAGAAGCATGATTCAACACTCATAAAATATTTGGTCTTTGCTGGCAAAAAACTGATCCAGATGATTTTTGATCTTTTCAAGTTTTATTTTTTGAAGTAAAGGTTTTACCTTGTAAAACGCTTTGCAATCACCAGAACAGATAATAATCCAAAGGCACGAGATTCGAAGAATATGGTGGGTGCAGCAGTGTATCTCATTCAAGCTCTAAAAGCTTTTGGCAAGTGACCAAACTTGTATGAGGTCTCACATTATATTGGTGGAACACTACACCTTTTCTGTTGATCTGTTCCGGCCTTTTCTGTTGAAGTGCATCAATTTGTTTGCTAGTTGATGACAGTAGACTTCTGAATTAATTGTTGTGTTATCCAGTAAAAGCCCTGAAAAAAAGTTGCGTTTTAAAATCCCACCAAACAGACAGCATCACCTTTTTTTTTTTTTAATGGATATTGGGTTTCGAAATGCTTTGATCCAATTCATCTTTTTTGCTTGATGATCTTTTGCATTTGATATTATTATATACAACCCAATTTTTGTCCCCAGTAATGATGCTTTTCAAAAATGGCTCATTTTCGTTACCCTTGAGAAACAGATCACAAAAATCAAGGCGACAGCACAAATTTCTGTCCATGAGAACATGGGAAACTCATATATTGAGCTCTGAGGGTAAACCCAGACATTTCAAGTAGTCATAAACAATTGAATTCCTTAAATTTTATCTCTCACGCATTGTTATGCGCTGATTTGCACCAATTAATGCCTTTATCGTGTCTTTATCAGCTTCAACTAGCCTTTCAAAATGTGTTGCATCTTTGACATCAAAATTACCAGATCGAAATTTTGCAAACTAGTTTTGGCACTGGCGTACTGTCAACACATGTCCATACACAACGGTTTATTTCTTTCTGGCTTGAACATCATTTTACCTTTTCTATGAAAAAAAGTAAAATATGATGAAAATACTTCTTATTGCTCTCCATAAGCCTTGCTATATCAGCTCTCAAAACATATAATGATTATGCAGTTTAGGTATGAAGTTGCGTACAAAGAAATACTATTATATCCTCTGTTGGAAGAAAACAAAATTACTTTCTGAACAAACCAATATATATACATTTATATTTCATTGATTAAAAGTGAAATTCAAATAACATTTTTTTATCTGCTGCACACAACAATTTTTCTGATATGTTAAATTATCTGTTTAGTTATTCATTTTATAAATTAACAAAAATGATAGAGATACTTGAGATCAGAAATTTCCTTATTTAAGTTACATAAGCTCCTCAAGATCAAAATATTTTATTTCACTAAAAAGTGGTATAATAGTGATATTTTATTCTGAATTGTTTTGTGTTAATTGTCGTTAATTTACAAATAAAGGTGAAATATTTTAAACATTTATTATTTTAATAAAATTTTTTATTATATATTTTATTACATCTGATTTGAAGAAGTGAATTTTGAACATAATAAAAGTATCCTGGCTTAATGATGAATTATGAAGTAATCATATTGTTAGGTTTACATGTTACGAATTGTAAAAAAGTTTATGCAAACTGTGTTACGAGTAAAGATATTACTTTACTATTTCCAAGATTAGAAAAAAATAAAAAGCAATCTGTTTATAAATAAATTAAATTAAGCCTAGAAAACCATTATTTAACATGCCCTACAAGAGTCATTTATAGAAACATATAGTAAACATTTTAAATCTCTAGATATATTTTTTGATGAAAAGGTAGTCATTAGGTTGAAAGTGACTATATAGAAAAAACGATCATGAGAACTTAAGAGCCCTTTCTCTTTTACTCAAGATCATTCTATTGGGAAGACTGTATTGTTAACTAAACAGAAGAAAAAAGGACGAGTATGTGTTACCTATAAATTGAATTCCTCGAGAGAAAACTTTTGGCTTCTTTGTCGAAGACATTTCTTCTGCAATGAGATCTTGTATGGTGTCTAATTGTTTTTTTATAAAGCCTGTAGCCCTTTCAAACTCACAACCATGAGCTGGATAAAATTCAAATTGATAACATTTTTCAGGTGACTAGTATGCACTGTATTAGTCTTGTGATTTTTCTGTACAAATCAAAAGCGTGGATTTGTTTTTTTTCACTTATGCCATTCATAGAACTATTAAATTTTTGCTGGTCACATCTTGTTCATCCAAAACATTTTGTTTTATTTCTATCATTTTGTTACAAGAAAAAAGCTTTAATTAAATACAGTGATAATAGAACTAATTTTACTGTATCTGCAAAAGCATATTTCTATTTATTGATTTCAAGTAAGTTTGTTATAAAGTAAGAGGTAAAAGATGTATTTGCGTTTTGTACTTCCCTGTGGTCCCTGGGTGAGAGGTCTAACTTATGAAAATGGCTAACTGCTTTATATAAATGAAGGTATTCTGAATGAGATGTTTTGACAATTGTTATTTTAATACTTTTAGACCAGTAGATTTTTCAGGAAATCAAAAATAAATATTATGCCCTCCTGATAGAATGATTAAAGCATTAGGAGTTGCACATCTTTTTAAACTAAAAAAAGGAAATATATTCAGATCAGGCCAAAGATTATATTGATTAAGGTGCTTTTGAGTGAGGAATGGTAAGTCTATTAAAAATAACATTTGTTCAAACATGATAAATAATTACTGTAGCCCCGCTACTAATAGAAATGGTTGAACTTTTTAAGTGCTTAATAAATGATTCTTATACGTCTCTTATACTTTTTTGAAATTTAATTTTTGTTGTGTGTTAACATGTGTTTTATTTCAAAACTCTCTGTATTTAGGTATTTGTATATCTTTAGCTTTTTAAGTAAACTTAAAAGTTATAATATTGTTAATAAAGATGGGAGTATGTGGTACATCATCAATCAAAAGGAAGATTTTTTTTAATATTTGGCGCGCGCACACGCGCGCACACACACACACATTTTCCCTATTCAGTTTTGCAATACAGCCATTATATAAATACAGAAATAAAATTCTAAATCCGGATTGTTTGAAACCAAAAATATGAATTTCAATATTTTAGATATGTTCTAATTAATTTAACTACTTAGAGTCTCCTGTTTTTAGATTTTTAGAACTTTTCAAGACACTAATGATAAACATTGAACATTTAAAGAAATATGCTGACCTGTAAAAGAAAAAATATGTAATTTACTGTTTACATTGAAGTAAATGTAAAAATAATTTCAAATAGATGTTTTATGATTATTGATGTTTTATTAGCCATTTGCTAAATTTTATAGTATATATCCAACATTATTGCAAAAGGAATAATTTGAGAATTTTCCAAATTTACCTTAATTTGAGACAATGCTAAAAATAAGTTTCACTTTTTAAGAAATATATTCTATCTAATGGAATTAATGAAAGATCAGTTTTTTCTCAGTTTTTTTTATCACCATGTTAGATTTCAAAATGGAATAATAATTGAATTGATTAACAAATTCTTTTTAATAATTGTCGCTTAATTATTGTTCTTACTAAATCTAACTTAGAAGATCTTAAAATTATCCATCAAGGTATATATAAGCTTCATTATCATTCTCAATATAAAGTTTCATGCTGCAGAGTTCCTAATCTTGGTCTCTGCTATTTGAATTCTTTTTGAAAAGAATTGGAAATGCTGTAATCTTTTTCTACTTAACTTGTAATCATTCTCTAAGACTTGGAACCGAATCGGAAATTTTGTACCTATTTAAACCAGTAAATATGTGAAAATCTTTGGCAACAAACTTAGATTTTTGTTTTTAGAATTGTGATTACCATTCTTTTTTAATTTTGATAAATTTTCCTTTCACCCAGTATGCTATTGAGTATTTTAATTAGGTGTATTTAAAGTTAAATGAAGAGATGGATTTTTTGTAGTAACTGTCAGTTAAAAAATTGTGATCTTTTTATTTTTGGAATAATTTTCTCAATTGAACCATTATTGTACTGATGTATTTCACAATTGGTTATTTTTATTCTTCTTTTGTCTCATAAATTGGTGATCAAACATAGAAATTTATTTTAATTTTTCATTAAAAATCACCAAATAATTACAAATGTATAAATTTATTTTAAGTACACCCAATCTAACAAATAACAATCTTTTCCTGTCTATTATCTGCAGCAGCATATTATCCGCTTGACCTTTTTTTTGAGTAAAAGAAAAAAAAGAGTCACATAATCTTGTGCAATTTTTTTAACGAATATTCAAAAATATATACTGCTGATAATATGGTGAAAACATAAAATAAAAATTAAACAGCATAATTAAAAATACAATAAATTGTACAAAACATTTGTTATGAAAAAGATCTGTTTGGACCTCATTGCAAAGTGCGGTAAACTAAAATGAAAGCGCAAGATAAATCAAAGGCGATAATTTCGAAAGATTCTAGTAAAAACTATCCGATTTTTTGTTTCTAATAACTTTTAAAACGAGGTTATACATATTATAAAAATTAAATATATTTGTTTTGTTAAAATTTAAATGAAAGAAATTTATTATTTTCAAGCTGCTCAATAGATACATTTTTCTTTTGTACTACACAGCTATGTTTTTTTTTTTTTTTTCAATCTACATTTAACACGCTTGTTGCCGTTTTTTATTTGTGCTTGCTATAGCATTTAGTTTAAAATCTGCTGTGTAATTTAAGCGTTTTTGTTTCCATATGACGATATACAAATTTAAATATTTTCAGAACAAAATTACTTCAAGACAAGATGCAAAATGATGTTAACAAATTGCAACTAATCATATTTTACTGAGGAACCGAATTTGTTCTTCAAAGTGATTGGATCAAGCTGGTTATAGCTGAAATAAGTCACCTGTGTTATGGTGTTACCTGTTATTTATCCCAAAACTTTCTTGTAAGGTTTTCTGATGAAGAATGTTTTTTGTCAGATTATCCAGAGTGGCATATAATATGCACAATGAAATATGAAATTTTTTTATATTATGTACAGGAAAAAATGTACTATGAATGAAGATGTAAGGTATTATATATAATATTAAGGTAATCTTTTGTATCAAAGACAATAATATTCTTGATAAAAAATTATAGGAGAAAGAGAGAAGTATCTCACCCAAGTTTGTCTCGAGTCTAGAAAATGCACTACTAGCCATGAACATAATTATACCAAGAAGAAGTGCAAATAACTTAAGAATAATAATTGAACTAATGTTTCATACTGGAAATAAAGTTTTTATTAAGAAACTTGGTAGCATTGATCCAGAGAAATAAGTACATAGATTAATCAACTTTTTGCTTCAATAAAAGCAATTATTCAGTTAAACATTGAGTCAAACAGAAATCCGATGGCACATACAGGTATAGCTGTCAATGCAGCTTCAAGGTGCATGAAATGTAGTTCCTGCAAACAATTCTATTTCTTGGTTAGGAGCTGGTAATAGTTCTGTACCACATTAAGGCATACCAGTAACATTCTGTCTTCTGGACTCTTAATGACACTGAGTTCTAATGTGGTGTTCTATTTGACTGCTCTGAAACCACAGATGCTACATCTTGAAGACAATTCTGGGATCTTGTCTGATGCAAAACAACAATATTCTAATACAAATAGTTGTAAACCTAATTGGTTGTAATTTGACTTTTATAAAAGTCAGAGACATGCTGGTAAGTTTTTCTCCTTACACATCATAAAGCAGCCTTTGATCAAGTAATAACATTCAAATACAATATGTTTATGATAAACCTGGCTTGCAATTTCTTCATTTAACTCTTAAGTATCTATAGTTCTTCCTATCACAAGTGCTCCTGTTTTACAGGACAACATTGAAAGTTAGTTATTTGCATATCACTGGCCCCTTTTCCTGTCAGAAAACTCACTTATGTATCTTATTTCTGTCTTAGAGTCACAATTTAAAAGGCTCAGTGTGTACTTTGAATTTCTTACATTCTACAATATGTTGCTTTATGCAGTCCATATAATAATTGCTGAGTCGTATCTTGATAGGTATCGTGACAAGTTGTAAATCAGTTATAAATATCCAAAGATAGATTTATCATATTGATATCTAATTTTAGCATGTAGCTATAATCAAATAAATGAAATGCATAAGATTTTAATGCTGTCCTTAATGACTTAGTTTATGCATTTGTGTGGACCATTTTGAATTAATTGAAGGGGATAAATTTCTAGGCTAGAGATGATTGTATTTCCCTCCCCATATTTCCGTAAGAGGTTTATGTACACATAATTAAAAAAAAACTCTTTTTAAGAGACAAGTTAAAAAAATATGCTTTCATATTTATGATGACAAATTTTATTCTTTCGTATCATCTTTTATATCTTTCTTGGTCCATTTCTTGTGTGCCTTTACCAATTCTAGGTGAGTGTTTGCTGAGTGAATTAATTTTCAGATGAAACATTGTTAATTTAATCCAGTAGTTGAAGCATAAGAACAAGCTTTTGGTTATTGACATTCGACAACACAAGTTCGATGCCTATATTTATTAGAGCTCATGTTTAATGAAAAATTTGCCAACTTTTCATAGAATTTATTATTTAAATTAGATGTTTTTAATTTCAACCCTTTGATTCTTTTCTACCATTCTTTCCTGTAAACAACTATTGAACATTAATCTTTGTTAAGTTGAACTATTTCTTGTGTACATTTGTTATATGTTGTTTTTTTGTTAAATGATAAAATTAAATATGCTATAGCTTGACCCGCTCTTATATTAAACAGTAGTATTAAATGCATCTTTACATTTCATGTTTTTTAATAAATCTTTAAATTAGAAGCAGAAAACATTTGAAAACTGTATTTGAAAAAGATTTTTAAAATGGAATTGATAGTTAAAAATTAACAGTAAATGCTAACTAAAAATTCATGCTAGCTAAAAATTCAAATTCTTTAAAGCTTACTTAAAAAAATTTAATTAAAGCTCAAATTCTTTAAATAATTATTTATTAGGGTACTTACTTATTCATATATTTATAATATGGCTAAGAATGCTACTCATTCAGTTGAATTCTCTAAAAAATGTTGTGATAAAGGATAAATAAAACCTCAAAATGTATGATTTTGTTACATGTTTGATGAGTACTATATATACAGATATCATTTATGCAAACAATTTGCTCCTCATAGTAAATGATAAAGTTGTTTACATGTGATGAAGCTGTTACAAATTGAATCATGGTATCTCCCTTTTTGTTCAAGTCAGAAACATTAGAGGATGATCTTCAAAAAGAATAATACTGAAACAGTACTTTTTAAAAATAATTGTTGTACTGAAATGGATACCAGTATTATTGTTCCTTTATGAAAGATCAGCTTTAAAATAAAGTATGATTTTTTAAATTGGTTTTTAAAGCATCTTTCTGGAGTTGCGTCTGTAGTTTTTTTTATTGTTTATCCTATGCGATTAAAACAAATGTTAGATATTTAATTGTAGAGGTTAATTTATGTTCAAATATTGGCATAAAAAGACAATTGAAAATTTTGTGAAAAGAATAGTATTTTTGATGTAAAATGAACATAACTGAATATAATTTTCAGAGTAAAGTTTCATATGATTAGGATATTTCTGTTTAATAGTCTTAGCATTATATTTATTATATTTAATTGTTGAGAAATAATTTTATGTATATAACACAGACATTTGTCTTCATTAAGTTTTGATGAATTGTTTATATTTTATAGTGTAGAATTAACTAAATTAATTGTCTTAATAAAGCTTTAATTTAAATTAAGTGTTAGTATCCTAGTGAATAGTGTAGGAATATAACTTTTTATTCCAATAAACAACTTGAATGTATTCTTAAATTTATTTATGTTATGAGTGAATTACCAAAATAATATTGAATTTTCATAATTTTTTTTACTTTATTTATAAATGACTTCTGTAATGAATAGTATTTTTTATGTTAAAGGTTACTGATACAAAATCAAATAAACCGATTGGAATGACAAGAGTGCACCTTTGCCGCTTGTTAAGGGAGAAAGATATGCAATTGGAGGAACCTTTTCAACTCCTTGGTGCTGGACCTAATTCAAAAATTCTAATGACTCTCCAACTTAAGGTTTATATCAGAAATAAATTATTAGTTTTCACTGTGTGTGTGTATTATCAATCTTCTATTAAATATTCCTTTTTATTCATGTAAATGAAGATCTTGATTTCGAGTGCTCTAGAATTATTTATTTTTATGATTTAAAATCATTCTACTTATCAATTTTTTTTAAGAGAAAATTTAATCATATTTATTTTAAAGATTTAATTTCACGTTTTAACACGCAAATTAGTACAAGCTTAAATTTAACGAAGAATTTTATTGTATTTGCATGTGTTTTACATTTTAGAATTTATCTTTTATAAAATATAGGGTAAATTGAAAAGTTAAACTAAAGATTTTTTAAAAAAAACAATATATCTAAATTTGAAAAGGATCTAGAATTTTCCCTACGAATAATTCAAATTATGTAGAATGTAATTGAAACTTTTCTAAAAGATAAATTAGAATAGTTATTGCCTATTCTGTTGTAACTTAACTATTAAAAATATCCAATGAAGATGTAGTATCATATGTTCGGACTTAATTTTAAAGATAAAGTAATTTTGGGAATGAATACTTATATATTTTTATATTAATAGAGTTTATTAAAATTGGAGTTACTTTCAAAATTTATTTCTGCTTAGGAAATGAATTTCATATGGATTTCCCATTCTTTTTTTATACTTTAATTGTCAGTAAGAAATTTTACATATTAAAATTTTATGTAATTCTTAATGGAAAATTTTCAAATATGTGAAATTCACAAATAAAATAAATCAAACAACATAAAGGTGTGTAACTTTGAACAAAGTTACCTTTTAAGTTAATATAAGTAAAAATATTTTACAGGGATCGATTTGAAAATAAGGAGCTCAACAATTTTGCTGATTGACAGCATTGTTTATTATCATAGAAACTTAATGATTGGAAAAAAGAAACTTTATTCTGTTTTTCTACTTAATTATTTTTTCTACACTTTTGTAGACAGTTTTCCAGTGTCTGTATCCCATTGCCACAGAACTATGTTGCCAACCTGTTAGGTGTTTCATTTCCTTGACATCATTATCACTCTTAGAACTTTGGTCACCCAAATTTTTTTTTAACTAAGGAATAAGTGATAATCACTAGGCTCAAGGTCTGGAATGTAAGGAGTGGTGAATGATAGTCCACACAAAGTATATCATAGGTTCTTCTATTTTATAGGAGATGTGAGATTGGATGTTTTGTACAGCAGTGTTGCACTGTCTGTCAGTCGTCCTCGACTGCAATTCTTGACAGCTCACCTGAGCTTCCTTACTGTTGCAGAATAGAATATCTGTTTGAGTTGATTATTGTTCTATATTTCATGAAATCGATCAGCAGTATCACCTTGCGATTTCAAAAGACACTGGCCATGACTTTGCTAGCAAGACTTTCCTAGCTTTTTGAGGCTAGTGATGTTCAGAGACACAACTGTAGATTTTTCTTTCATTTCGAAAGTGAAATGAAACACCCACATTTAGCCTCCCATAACAATGGATAAGAGATAAAATAACAGCAGATAAGAAAGTAATCCTTTCTTATATGCTGCGTACTTTTGAAGTAACTGGTGAATACAGTCAATGTATTTCTTGTGTTCTGGAATAACATTTGTAATAATCCAATTTTTCAGTCAATGTTCTTTAAACTGTGCCTTAAGAACTCCCAGGAATCCAAGTAAAATGTTCATGGACAGTGATTTTCCTTCATGTTAACCATCTTAGCAACCACCTCTAAAACTGAGGGATTTTCATTTCACTCTTAATTATGAACTTTTGTCCAACCAGCACATAACTCCCTGCACCACCTTCAAACATGTTGAATGAACATACAGTTGTAGCCTGTCAACTGATGATGATTATGAAAAAGTGGAGTCCCTTAGCGTATACAAACTGAAAACCAAATTATGAAACAAATCTCGCTGTTGGCAAGATCAACAATAAAGACCTCCATCTCAAAGAGCTGCTGAGGCAAGACTGATTGGTGATGGGAAATCGTCTGCAGGGAATCACAAGTGGAGGAACAGTTCCGTACTGTGCTTCTTCAGATTTCACCTCACGCTGCCCAATAAGGTCATAGGTTCAATGAGTGTGAATTATGATTTTTTTTAAAAAATAATTTCAAAACTATCATTATGGTGCTATTAATTATAGTCAATTGTGATTAATTATGTTTTATTTATTATTTTTTTTTATTAATTTTTAACTTAGAACTTTAGAAATTTTTGAATTTGATGCATAAAAAGATTTAAATTTGTCCCATATAAGAAATTAGCATAATTTTAATATGAAATACATTAGTGAAAAATTTAAAAAGCTCTTAAGTGACTGTGTTTTAATTTTCTTTTATTCACCTTAAGGTATTTTGAAATACTATTTTTAAAGTACTATCTAGTATTGTTATTAGTTTTATGTGTGTGTATATGTGTTTATGTGCATGCACCCTCTTAAAGTACAGTAAAATAAGTGTCATCTTTTCTTCTAATTACATTTCTTTGAAATTTTGCTTCTTTCCATTATTTCATGGAATTTTTATTTTTAATATTTTGAGTTAAATAGCTTGTGACTAGTTTAGTTTCAAGCTGAAATGCTGAACAAACCATGAATATAATTTTACTTTATAAAAGAACTAAATATGTGATTTTGAATTCTAAATCCAAAAACTACTTCTAGTCTCAAAAGCTAAGAATAGTGGCATGGTGTTTTTATGGGCACTAATCTAATAGGGAAATTCAAAATTAATATACCTTTATTAGGATAAATACTTTAGGTAAATTAAACGCATTGTTTATTTATAACAAGCTATTCAAGTTAATAGTAACCTGCCTCTGATAAAATTTTTATTTTCTTTCAGAAAATTATAAAAGTTAGTTTATTGCTAAGAAGGAAATTTCTCCCAGTAATTATGTTTGTTAAAATCAACTTTGCCAGTTAACATGAATACAGTTAAATGGATTATAAAACTTCATTTAAATAAAGAAATTTCCCCCAACTTTCTTGCCTATTAAAGAAAGGTGATTTTTATCAAAAATAAAATTTAGAAATCAATCTTTTTCAAGTAGCAAAGCATTTATTTTGAAAGTACCTTGTAAATGAAATGTTTATTCCTGATTTTAAAATTTCTTAAAATCTTACTATTTCCTCAGAGAATGTTTGGATATTGCCTCTTAGAAACTTTCTGCCACTAAAATATTTGAAGTAAATGTTAAGTGTCTTATTGGAAAAAACACCTAGAGTGAGCTAAGAATAAAAGATTGATAATAGAAGAGAAAAAGTTTTAAATTATTTACACAACATTGAGTCATATTCTAATACTTCTTTCTTTCTTGATTGAATACAGACATACATACTTTACAGAGCTGAATGCTCTGTGAAGTTGCAATGTTGGAGAAGTAGATGCTTTCTTTAGATAGTAGTACTTGGTATTAAAAGTTCAGAGCAGTTTATGCTTTGTGAAATTGTGTATCCATTGCATGTCCATGTGTCTTGGGGATTGAAATTACTATAGAAAGAATTTTAAATGACCATGCTCTCAGTACATAATAAAAAAGAATAATCATAATGTATGTTGACATACTGTGTTTATTAATGCTAAATTTTATATTATTTGTGTATACTATACTATGTATTTAGAAGAGATTGAACAGGAGGTGCAACAAATGGCATGTTGATAGATTTGATGAATTATGTTAATTATTAAAATTTCATCTCCAATGATCAAATTAAAATTTCTCAGTGCACATTTAGGTTGTAAATCACATGCAGAATTTGTGAGCCAGAATGTGACACTCTTAAATGCACTAATTCATGAGTATAGGTTTTGTACTATTCCTGGCTATTATTTAAAATCAATTATGTATTCCAGGACTGTAGAAACTTCTAGAATTTGACTTAACTTCAGAAGGTAGTGGATAACTACCGGAATTTTTTAATTCTTTAGAGGGGTTTTTGTATTAAAAATTAATATCAGTTTTGAGATTTTATAAAATTTTTAATGAAATTAAATAATAAAATATTAGTTTTTTTTGGCTTCTTTATATAAAAATAAGATCCTGATGTACATACATAATGTAAACAAGATATTGATTGTGCAACAGAAAATTCATAATGCAATATAAGCTTTCTGTAAAAATTTACACATTTTGCTATTACTTTTAATCTAATTTGAAGTTTAACTAAAATTATAAATAAGTTTCCTGATCAGATTCTTGAATGTTAGTGGTTATTTAGCATAGGATACATACTGCATATATACATGTTTATCAAACAGAAAAAAGCAGTTTATATTGTCTAATATATTTTTTTTAAAAAGATTCATGATCTTAACTTAATTGTAGACAATATCTTTAATTTCAAAGCCCATTCATTTCCATTAATTTGTAATTTAGCTTGATTCTGTCTATAATAACCATGAAGAAATTGATTAACTTTAATAAATATCAATAAAGGATTAATTAAGGTTAACATGTTCTTATAAAAATGTCTTTTTGAATTTCAGAGGTGGAAACACAATCTATCTGCATCATTAACATTTCTATTCCGTTTTATTTTGATAAATTACTTTATAAAAGCTTTTAAGTAAATGTTGAACTTTACTTTTTAAACTAAGAATTTATAAAGGGAATAATAATTATTTTATGATGGTAAATTAAAAATTTTGTTTAAAAGCAAAATGCTTATATTTATAGCAGAAAATTTAAGATGTTGTTACTATTATCTATTTTACATTTATTATTCTGTCATTTCAAATTCACGTACATAATATATATAGTAAACGTTTTGATAACTTTTAATTATACTCATCTATGAATTTCAATTAGAGAAAAAGCTTATAATTTTTTTCTATCAGTTAAATTTTTGAAGTCGATGGGATTACTTAGTGAGTGAAGTGATGATTAATTTAAAAAGGGCATGGATACTTAAACTCGGATGAGTAATAAAGCTGATATATTTATTGCTTGAATTTACAGCATAATCTCACAATTTCCTGTCTAATACAAATTAAGAAAATTCTTTTGTTTTATTGATGAAGTATGTAGCAATGAACTAAAACAAGCCTTTTATGATAGTTAAATCAGCTTTCAACAAATCAATTTCAGAGTTAAATAAGAAAAGGGTTCTGTAATTTTCCCATACATACAAACAAGTTTTGAAAAATGATATCTAGGATTTGTATTTGTCTTAAATAAATACAACATGAATTGTTGTTATATTTATTTACTTTTAATTACATATCCAGTTGTCACATTTTTGTTTAACTTAAATTATTTTTCTTTGCACATACATGCATGTGTATGTAAAGTCATATTGTTTTCTTGTATATATATAAAAATTTATTGGTTGAAATTAGTACCTATATTCTTTACCTGACATGAAAAATGAATTTTTTGTTTACCATAACTTATACTCACACACATTTATCTCCAATTGTATTACAACTTTTTTCGTTCCTAAGCTTGAGTTTTGCATAAATACACGTTTCAATTATTGCTATAAAGGACAGGAAAAATTTCAAATTTAAATGTTGGGCAGATGTGAAAATAGAATTTATTTTTATTATAAATTATTTTTAATAACAACAAAGAATTGAATTAGAGGTCATTGTACAAATTCCTTGAATGAAATATTTTATGATTATGTCCTTGAATTATGATATCAGTAATGAGTTAAATAATTCATTTAAAATGCAAAAGCATATTTTATCCTTGTCTAATGCCTTTGATGTGATTGTGTTTTAAAATAAATTTTGTTTCATAGAAGAATTTAAATTATAATTTACCATCTGTAAGAAATAAAATTTGTACTGAAGACAATTATATTAACGTGAGCAATTTTTTTATCTCTAATGTAGCAATAAAAAAGAAATGTAAAAATATAAAAAAGAAACTACAGTTAACCTAAAATACAAAAATTAACCAAAGTCATTTCCTCAAATGTCATTTCCTTTATTCATATAATTCCTTCTGGTCCTTTAACTTTCCAATACAACACCATCTCAAAGCTGTTGTGAAATGACAAACACTGTTGGAAGTGGGCCCCATTCATAGTGCAGTTAGATTGGTCAAATATTGATAAACGGTGGAGATTATGTGTGAATCAATTGCAACCTGTCAAATGATGTGGATCTTCATGATCAAATATTGTGGTGCTTCATGACGTGAACCATTGGAAATGGCTAGAAGGTCATTAACTTACCACCATTTTGACAGCAAATAGTTAACTAGCTGCATTTTAAAATTTTTAGACATACTTTCTTTAGTATACTGCTTAATGGAGTGGTACAATATTGTTGATCATCTTGACTACAGCAGTCACAACTCTTTTTGCAATGAAATTTTCCTGCCATTCCTGCTCATTGTGGAATGAACATGGTTCCACTGACATGCTATGTGCTTCTTCATTAAAACCAATTTTCATAAATAGTCCCAACATTGATGTATTTCTTCTGCTGAGAGAGATGTTAAGCCAATGACTTAAATTACTATTTAGGAATTGGAGAACAAAGCCACTATGTTCTAGGACCAATTGCTACTTCATAGCCATTCTTATGTCCTCCACCTTTCCATCAAAAACTGTTCTATATTTGCTTGCAGAAGTATAAAAAGAGAAGGGCCCCCAAAAAAATTACTGACCTTACAATCATGTAATCATCGAAAAACAAACCAACCATCTGTAGACTTGCAGCCATTCAGAACCGGGTGGTTCATGTTTCAAGTTTCTTGTTTCAAGGACACAACGCACATCTACAGAGGTATCTTTTGTGCCTCTGTAACCCCAAGATTCATATGCATATCAGTCTACCATTTCCAAAGCATTTGATGACATTGCATTTTCTTGAATATTATCAAGTAACTCATGTTCATTTCTGTTAGTCTGTACAATGAACCCATTTTGTGTTTCCAAATTTCTTATATAAACTGGGTAATTCATCTAAATAGGATCATCCATTCTTATTAATTTCTAAAACAAAATTAACTGAGGTGGCAGCTGATTGATTAGCTCTTTGGCTTTCAGTCTAATACTTTATGGTTTCAAAGTCCACCTTTGTTTTTGATGTTTGTATTGACTTGGAATCCTTTTAAAGCCACGAGTCTTGGTCTAGTTAGACTGTGAACAAAAAATAACTGTTGAGTGACAAACAAATCAAAACCAAAAAACCTTAAATAGGAATTAGACCTTTTCTGTAATAATAGCATTAATAGATTTAATGTTTATCAATAATAGCATAGTATCAATCAGTGCTGATTTAAAGGCTCCAATTAGAGTCTTAGTGATTGGTTTTGTAGAATTTCAAATTTCTGTAAAACTTATCTGTTTGCCATTACAAGTGTTTCACAACAGTAAGTAAATACAGGTTGTATAAAAGTTCTGTAAGTAATATTTAAAACTGAACTGTCATTTCCCCTTATAATCCCACCAGACCCTTTAAAATAGCTACCCTATTTAAAAAAAGAGTTCAGTATTGATTCTATGCATGACATAAATTTTATTTTGTTGTCAAGTGTCAATTTTAGATAGTTAAATTTATTTATCTGCGCTAACGTCATTTTTATATTTAAGTTTAGAAAAATTCTCAATGTGTGTTAGTTGAATAGCAGTCTTCCAAATTTACTATTATGTTATTTTCAGTACACCATATTAAAAGCATATGAAGTGCACAATTTAGTCTGTTTTATTGTAGATTCTGCCTTCCACTTAGGTGCCTTTTGCTTTGGGGCAAACGATAAGATCGTCTGCAAATAGCAAAGAATATTCATCGCCTATTACTTTTAAAGCAGGAAGGAAGTTATTAATATGCTTATTAAACAATGCACAACTGCTAACTGCTCCTCATGGCAGTCTACTTACCCAATTATAAAATCTTGAATATTGATTTCCATATTTGACTCTGAAAATGTGTTTGTCAATAAATGATTTCATTCATTTAAGCATGTTAGAGCAAATTCCAATATCAAGTAGTTTTTAATAGTTTCTCTATACCAGAATTATATGTACTTTTAAAATCAATATAAACTGTTAAGATATTGCACAGACCAATGTATCCTTATCAACATGGATGAAGAGAGTAACCTGATATAATGAATCATTTCTTCGAAAACCAGCCTGTTCTCTGACTATTAAGTTAGTATCTTCTAAATACAGCTTAATCTGTTTATGATAAATCTTTCCACTTATACTGGTAACGGATAGTGGGTAGTAACTGTGGAAACATTTTAGATATTTATCTTTCTTCAGGACAGGGATAACTCTAGCTCTTTTGAAGTTGCTGGCATGAGTCCTCTTGTCCTGATAATATTGAATATATATAAAATAGTTTTCTTAGTTATTTCACGTGTATGCTTCAAAAATTCCACATGTATTTTATCTCCTAGGGACTTCTTTATGCTTAGACACTAAAAAAAGTGCTGATATTCATTCTTCAATTGTAAAGTGAGCAATAAAAACATCAAAACTCCTGTTAAAGCTATAAATATTTAACTAAACTTTTCCACATTTTTTTTTAATCTTGACATCTTTTGGGCAAAAGGTTCTTTATGTTTTTGTGTAGCTTTGGCCTAAAGCATTTACCACAACTTTGTCTTATGTTAGACTCTTTCCGTTGAATGAAATTGGTTATCTTATAGGGGTAGATCTTGAAGCATTGATCTCTAAGCTATCCTGCTTAGAATTAATATTAGATATCAAACCAGTGAAAGCTTTATGTTTGGCTTCCAAGACTGCCACTAATTTCCTCCAAAGGCTTACATCTTTAGGTTTTTTAGACAATTTCCCTTTTAATTTTAGTCAAACTCTTTTTCCTTGATTTCTTTATGTTTACTGGACCAAAAATGTTTAAAAATCTTTTCCTTTTGGAATAGTGCATTTAACACGTGTGTATTATGATTGTTTTATCTATTTCAGAAATAATTTGGCTAGAATTGAAACTAAAGTTGAAATTTTTTTTATGTAATTTTTCATTTGTTAGTTTCCCAATCAGCTTTTTTAAAATTCCATGATATTTTTTGAGAGACATTTGACTAGTCAATGTCCTGATAAAACTATCGAAGCAGTAGTTTGTCTATGTCTAGAACCAGGACTCTTGATAATTGTTAGTTTAGAATAAATGTCCAGATCAGAGGATACACAGAGCAAATCAGGTTGATTGCCATTAACATTCTGAAAATAAATAGGTGGATTAGAAGGATCATAAATCAGTTCAAGCAAGCTAGAGTTTTGGAGGCTCTCAAGTTATTTACCAAAATTGTTCATATCAATGTTTCCCTGATGCAAAGACTAGGCCCATCTTATCTCTAAGGACAATTGTCTTTTGATCTATAGATAACAAAGACAAGTTGTGTTTACTTGTTGGGAGATATAAAATGCATAAATTTTAATATGTTAATGCTGCTTCCAAACATTTATTTTAACAATTTCGCTTTTGTCTTCAGACTTCCATTTATTTACAAATAATTTGTCACTAGGTTGTTTTTAATACCCACAAGAATACCTCTTACAACTTTTGGATATTTTGGCAGAAAGTAAAGAGAATAACCTGAGAAGGAATTATACTTAATAGTCTCATTTGTGAGTTTGCCTTCATAAGGGCGAAAACTTCAATATTGTTTTTTCACAGAAAGTGTGTTACATACATACTTTTTTTGATTGTGACAAGCATCAGTATTCCATTTCATTACATGCAAGTTAGCCAAATGCTAGCTTGCATGATTCTTTCAAGGATGAGAAAGCTGTAACAAAGCTGTAAACTATTTTGCTTTATAATGTTTCCTAAGATGCACTACATGGAGGTAAGTCTACTTTGCACTTCATGAAAAGTATTTTTGTTTTTATTTATCATGGAATGGACAAAATTATTGTGACTTATGGAAAGTAGTTTAATTTTGCTTTTCTCTTCTGGTTGAGGATTAGTTGAAAGTTGGTTCTCTGTGAATAGTGGTTTCATAATAGAAAATGCTTAAAAATCCAATTGATCACAGGTAAACATGCCATTAATATCACATCGTAAACAAGAGGTATGGCAGTACGGTAATAAGGATCTACTCTGTTTATGATAATTGCGTAGTTAATTTCTTTATTAATATTTTATGCAAAGTGTTTTGATTACTTAAATGTTATTTTTATTATAAATATAGTCTTATTTAATGTTGAAATTATTGATTTTTAATCAGTAATATTCCTAATAGTTAATAATATTTATCACTATCATTCAATGATATAGTTTAAAATAGCATGTCTTCATAATTATTGATATATTTAGCAAAAAAATGATTGGTAAGGTAGTGTTTATTTAACATATAAATGTTGACACCTCTTAGAAAATCTTAGAGTAACTCTTGGAATTTTTTTAAAGGAATCTGTGAATTCTTTGGGTTATAAAAATTTAACTACTATTTTTGAATAAAAATTTTACAATTGAGTAAAGGAAGACGCTTAAGACATTCAACAACACTACAAAAATCTGATTTCAAAAAGGATTTGCCTTATGTATCTAAGACAGAAATTTGGTTGAATAGACATTGGACAGCATTAGTTAAAGTGTAGTAGGATTTATGCCAAGGTTCAATCAGTTAAATTGATTGAACTATTGCAAAGACTTACTGATCTGAGCTAGTGCAAAGCCTCTCTTTATTTCAACTGTAATATATTTTTCCACAGAAGTTACATTTAAGTCATCATATTTTTATGGGATTCTATTCATACTTTGTTCTTTTATGCTTACTGGTGTTAATATACTAAAATGTTTATATCAATAGTTAAAATATTATTTATATAATTTCTTATCTAATATTGAATTGTGTTATCGAAAATAAATATTTTGTTATTTCTTCTGAAATCCACTTATTATTAATATCCTCATTGAAATACATAACATTGAATAAGTGACATTGATGACACAGACATGATAGAATTTAATTTTTGAAAAATTTTATCGCTCATTTCTATTGATAAAAAGTATGGTTTCAATTTTTGAAAAGATCAATTGCCCACACATCCACTTTTGCACATCCCTCATGATCTGCTAAACTCCCAATTACTGTGGATGTTTCAAATAACACACTAGGAGTGGCATTGCAGCAGATTTCAGTGGATATCAGCAACTACTTAGTTTCTTCTATGTAGGTTTGAAATTGAGGCAAAAGAAATACAGCCCA
>JAPDSC010012745.1:204967-219815 GCA_026290005.1 Latrodectus geometricus | reverse complement strand
TAGGTTTGAAATTGAGGCAAAAGAAATACAGCCCATATGACAGAGAATTTTTAGCTGCAGATTCCTCGGTTAAACATTTTAGGTATATGCTGGAAGGGCAGGAATTCACACTATTTCATAGGCCATTAATCTTTGCTTTTCATCAAAACTGAGAAAAAATTCTCCACTTCAACAAATGCATTTATAGTATAATAGTCAGTTCACAGTAGACATAAGACATATCAGGGAAAAAAACATCATTGCCAATGCATTATCAGGAGTCGAGGAAATTCATATTCCAGCTACAGACAATTATGATGCTATAGCAGCAGCTCAAAAGTTGAACAGAAAATTAAAAGAAATCCTTTCTTCTCCAGATTCCTCCCTGGAACTTAAAAAATTTCCTGTTATTCGCAGTTATTGCCTCATATACTGTGATACTTCCAAGAACATGAAAATGCCTTACATACCTTCAACATTTATAAAATTAGCATATCACAGTCTACATGGTTTTCTCATCCTGGAATTAAATCTAAGTTAAATTATTCTCTTCAAAATTTGTTTGGATATCAGTGAACAAAGATTTCAGAAATGGGGTTAAAGTTGATTACAGTTTCAAAAATGCAAAGTATTCAGGCATGTGCACAGTTATTTTCAACAATGTCAAAAAGTCAGTAGACGTTTCAGATAGATCAACCTCGATATTGTCCATTTGAATTGGTCGTTTGCCATCATCAGAAGGATTTCGATATTGCCTTACTATTATTCATCGTTACTCTGGATGGCCAGAAACCATTCCAATTTTTGATATACTTGTTGCCACAGTAGCCGTTGCTTTGCTCAAAATTGTGATATCTCCTTTTGGAACTCCAGAACTAAATACAACAGATGAAGGAATTCAGTATTAATGTCAGTTTTTACAAGAACTATAACTGTCTAAATTGGTTAATTTCAAACGAAACAGAACTATGATATACCATCCGTAAGCCAATGGAAGTATAGAACGGTGGCATCATATATTAAGAGTAGCAACCATGTGTCATGAAAGCTCAAGTTGGGCACTATTCCTGCCTTTCATTCTAATTGAATTATGCATGATTTGGCTGTCTGATATTGATTCCACTCCAGCGGAACTGTTATATGGAGAAAACATAGTTCTTTTATCTGATTTCTTAAGAGAAATTACCTTTGAACTACTGTCAAAATTCATCAAAGGACTTGGAACCATATTTAGTGAACTAAGACTAGTGCCATTTGCAAATCATCCAAGAAAATACAATTTGTCATTAAGAATTTGAAGATGTTCACTTATGTGTTCATAAGAACTGACAATGTTCATCATAGCTTACAATCTCTATGTTATGCTCCATATGAAGTTATAAAACGTACCAACAAATCTTTTACATTGAGATTAGGTAATAAAGGTACAAATATATGAGTCGATAAATGTGAGCCATGCTTTGCAAATAATATGTTAGAAGATACCTGTAAATTTTCGTTCATACATTTAACTCTCCAAAATAAATCAGCTCAAAATAAAAATTTGGATTTTCAAAACAATATTCTTTGCTAAAGAAACTTCCAGATAAGAAAGTTAAATTTGAAATCATTGATCCTGTGCAAATAGTAAGGAGAGGTTGTGAAGCTCGATAGCCAGCTCATTACATGAATAATGTGGTATGAATGTTGTATGAATGTGCTTGAACAATAGGATTAATGTTACCTATTGTTCAAGAGCCTCACTGGTCTTGTAGTGTAGTGAAGTTTATATCAAAATTATATAAATCAATTGAGCTATTGCAAAGCTTTACTTTATTTTGACTTTAATATTTTTCTTTAATGAAATTTACATTTTGAATTAAAATTATCATATTATGGAATTTCATTCTTACTTTGTTTCTATATTTTGTGCTTACCAGTGTTAATATATACTAAAACGTTTATATCAAAATATATGAATATATGAAATATAACCACTACGTATAACCTATTTCTAGAAGTGTGTTTGTAATTCCATTGCTCATTTTGGTAATTTTTCTGATAAATTTTTAAACTTTTCTATGTGATTTTTAGAATAATGGAAATGTACATGCTTTTTAAGTTTTCATTAAACGGATTATTTTTATTATAAATAATTTTTTTATGATTTAATTTTAAGAGGAAAGCATTTTTTTCTCACTTGAAATATGTTTAAAGATTGTGCAAAAAGTACATGGCACCAAATATATACTTCTGAAAACTTAATGATATCAATTACGTTTTCTATGCAATATATCAAAAAGTATTTGTTCTTTATAAACAATTAGTTTAAAATATTCCACCTTTTATGGAATTGGAAAATAATTTATTTCCAATTCATAAAATCATGCATGCAGTCATTCTAACAGCTAACTAAATTTAGATTAATTTACCTGAACCAAACACATTATATAATCAATATCAATTTTAATAAAAAGTAACATTATTTGCTTCTTAAATTAAAACTTTTTAAATTGGAAAAATTCCTTTAGACAATAACCTTAAAATATAAAATTAATGAATGATTAAAAGTTTAACAGTAGATGTAAATAAATTATATAGTTCAAAGAGAAAAATTTTAAATGATTTATGGCTATGTCTAAAAGTTCTATGTTTAGTTATTTTTTTCATGCTTATAATTAAATTATTATAATTTTGATTTAAAATATGCAAATTATTTGTAGTTAGATGGAAATATGTAAATTAATGTATTATAATGTTTTTGTGTTTTTTTTTATTGAAAATTTTAATATGATTAATATTAAACAAATAAAAAATATTGTGAACTGAATAGAGTTGATCTGGTGGGAATAAAATTTGCTGTGTAAAAAAATAATAGTACACATATCAAGACCTTTTGTTTAATTATAGGTATCATCTGGAGACAAATCATGATCTTGTTTTGTTATATGAAAGAAAAAGGGATCCTAACACATACAATTTTAATTTATAGAATTAAATATTTTTTTTTATCAAATTATTAAAAATTGTAAGAAGTTTTTTTTTAAAAAGATTTGCATTTATTGGATAGAATTTTTAATTAACTGTCTAAGACAATGCACCTTTAGAAAAGACACCCACATGAGACAGATCAAAAGACAAAATGAACAATCTTACACAATAGGGCTGAGTTGCCAGTCCAATAGTTGGTATCCTTTCCTTTGATTCAAGAGCTCCTGGGGTGTAATCCGATTTTGTGCTTTGCTGTTAGAAGTGGTTTCGATTATAATTTAAAGTGTAAGTTCCCTGGTGTAATAAGCCCTCACGAGCAAAAATTACTTGTTTTGCTCATTTTACCTTATGAGCAAAAAATTGTTCAGTTAAGCCAAACAACTGAAACTAAACCAAACTAAACTATACCCAACTAAAGAAAAAAATCTTAAAATTATGTCTAGAAAATTCTAGCATCATAATTTTTGATACCATTTTTGATGATTATATAATATTTCCCAGATATTAAAATTAGCATTTAATTATGATTTTTTTCTTTTATTGCAAATATATTTGAAAATGTTTTTACTGTTAAATATTTTTTTCAAAACACTGTTTAAATTCTTCCATTCTATAATAATCATAAGAACTAGCTTAAATAATGAAATTTAAAATGAAAATTGATATGAAAATTATCAAAGCATAAAAAAGCTTAAAAGTTAAAATGTGTTTTTATTATTCATTTGAGTGTATTCATCTGATAAATAATGCTTTTTGCTATAGTAATTTCTTGTTAGTACTTTTAAAAATAAGATGGTAAAAATCCATTTTTCTCTGAAAAAATTTATTAAATAGTATCAAAACTGGAAGAAAAACCCTAAAATTATGTAATAATATCCCATCTACACAACTAAAAGTATAATTGGAAATGTGGTTTTAATGAAAAATACTGCTATATATCTGGTGTTTGAAACTAATTTTATTGCAAGCTTTTAGTAATAGTAAAACAATTTGCTGAATTCTGAAGCTTATTTGGAAAATTTTGAAGGAAGCCAATCCTATTGAAAATATAAGCAAATACTTGTAGGTATTGATTAAAAAACAGTGAACCATTGTGACATTAAGAAATAAGTTTAATACTTGTAACATAAATAAATAAAAGTTTCCTTAAAAATAGTAACTAAGTATTCTTGCTTGCTGAGTTTATAAATAGAAATATTAACAATTTTTAGGATAAGTTATAAAAGATTTTAGTTCTGAAAAAGGATATTTAGTTTAAATCTCTTTTTTAAGATAAAATTGTAGCATCATTTTTCATCTATAGATTTTTGCTGTTTAAGAAACCCAATCAGTGTAGAAATTATTTAATAATTAAATTCTTATGGGAAATGTTAGTGTTATTTAAATATAATTAATTGTGTCTTTCTTAAGCAAATTGTAAATTTCATATTCTAAATTTATATATATATATATATATATATATATATATATATATATATATATATAGCCTATCTTATAGAAATTATTTTCAGATTTTGGTACCTGCTATGGGTACAACATCATTCACTAAAAAAGAAGAAATACCTAAAAAAGAAAAAAGTCCTGAAGAAAGTAGCATTAAGCCAAACATTGAAACACCTGATGTACCAAATGTTACATCTAATTCACATTCTTTGAATTCATCTGCACCTACTATTCAGGATATGATCCAAACCACTATTATACCTGTAGTTGATAATATGGAAATTAAAAGTGAAAAACCTGAAATTATGAGTCAGATCACTCCTACCAATACTTCTTCTTCTGATTCTCCATCTCGAAAATCTTCCCCTGTGAAAACTCCATCACCTGTTAAAAAGAAAACTTCTTCTCCACCAAGGTATCTTTCTAATCATCAAATTTATTTAATTTTTAGTGTTGATTATTAATATTGTGTTGATTGTTCTATTTTTAAAGCTTATCTTTAAAAGTTCTGGGTTAGATATAATAAATCTAAGCTGATTTTAAAAGTATTCATATGTTTTTCATCATTGAGGCATTCTCAACGAAACACAACTATTGTGTTTTAGATTTCCATCAAGTAATTAAAAGTTTAAAAAAAATAAGTATCTTGCTAATCGTTTATTCACTACCAATGAAATATATGTAAAGAGGTTTTTTCTCTTGCAATGAATTATTTTATTGTGCTTTCATGCACTCATAGCCCATACATTTTGGAGTAACAGAAACTGAACAAGAGATATTTACATGTTTTGGTACATAGCAGAATTACGGGCCTATATTTATCTCTTTTCACATATTCATCTTGTATTCCCAAAGCATCATTTTAAGCCCCCTTTTTCCCCTGTGGATAATTATTTGCATTATCTCTGATTATGAAACTGAAATGAAGTCATGCAGATGGTAATAAAATTTGTTGCTCATCAGTTATTTTTCATGAGCTTGAAACCAATCAACATCTTAACATTGTAGCTTACAATTACTTTGTAATAAAATTATTTTAAACTAAAATTTGTTAATTACTTTGTGTAATAAAAATTATGAAAGACGATTTATTAAATGTGGAATATAGAGTAAATTGCCACAAGGACCTTTTGTTTACCTTCCTCTATAAACAATGTTATTTGCAGTACCTCACACTCACTGAAAAAATAAGTAGAGGCTAGAGAGAAATGTTTTCCATCAAATGAGCTTGCTTAAATTTATAAGTAATTTGTTTTGAATTTTGTCTTAGAGACTATTGAAAGCATGAAACATTTTTTTTATAGTAGATATTTTGTACTGTTTTCTTTGGTGAAACCAACTTGTAGATTTTCTTTCTATTAAGAACTATGATTGCTTTTTCTAAATTCAGCTGGACACGCCAATGGGCTCATGATGTATGTAAATGTCTTGGGATTTATAGTTTAAGAGGCTATTTTCTAGCATAGAGTTCCTTCTATGAGAAATGTAAAATTGCCACTAGTGGCCAAATGTAGAAAAAGATAAGTTAATCTATAGAGACTGTTTAAATCAATACAAGCATTAATTCTGTTAAGCGTTGATTTCAATAAATTCGTTATCTGTTATAAATATGTCGAGTCTTTTATTGAGATATAGTGTAGCTATGCCTGAAAATAATTCAAATGGCTTAAATTACCTTTAGTTTATATACATAGTTCATAATACTTCCAATCAGTCACTATATCTGGTGCCTTATTACTTAACTGGTGTTAATAAATAAGTAATTTGTCCAACTTCTGATCTAAAAAATTCCCCTTGTGCAAAATTCATATAATTTGAACATGTGCTGTTTTCATTGAATAATATTTACTTATCTACATATAATTCCAGATTATGGTTTCTGGCCATTAATTTTTGGTCATATGTTTGCATATGTTACAGCTGTAAAATCTGGCAGTGTCTAGGTATTCATTTGTCACAATATTTTATATGACTGCAAAATGTATCATGTTTAGTTGTCATTTAGTTACACATAGTTAATTAATTTTCCTCTGTAATTCTTACTATTTCTTAAATATTCTTTAATTACTTGAATGAAATAATATTCCAATTTCTTTTCAATTTAAGTATTATATTAAATATTGCATCCATTTTAAACTTATTAGTGTGTGTAAAGTGTTTCACAGAAACAAATTTCTATTCAAAGTGAGGTAGAATGATTTATTTAGTATTAAATTATGTATATATTTTGCATAAAATGTATTTTATATTTTTCAAATGCTGTTTATGAGTTAGTGTATGTATATTTATATATGCATAAATTCATATCCATTCATTACATATTATATGTTACTAAAAATTTGTAAACCATTTGCAATTAATTCCATTATAGTATTAAAGTACAATATTAATAGGTCAAATTTGTAAAATTGTTTCTAATTAGTTTCCTTGTGGAGGGAATTTGTGTGTTTGCTCATTTTTTCTTTTAAATAGCTTAATTATTTTTGTGCTATAACTTTATAACTTTTTGGACAATAATATTTTGGACAACATTCTATGCTTTTGTAATTTCTTTCTGCCATTAATAAATGTTTGCTCTGCATGATTAATGTCTTAGAATAATTCTGAGTAATACATTCATTCTAGAGATTAATATGTTACTTATATATGATTTAAATTATAATGGTTTTAACTGGGTAAAGAGAATTCCCTGTAACTTGAATTTATTTTATAAGAATATATTGCCTTCCTTGTAACATAAAAAATTAGTTGTAAAATTTCAAGAAATTAATATGTAAGATGTCTGGTGATAAAATTTAAAAATGAGACAAATCGGTCAACAATCTTTTGTGTTATAGCAATTCCTTTAAATCGAATGAAATTTTACAGACATGTAATAGTTAAAAAAGCTTATAAAATTTCTTCTGAAATATTGAAATATTTAATTTTCAAATCGAGAATATTTCGGAAACAATTTGGGAAAATGTTTTTACGATCAGCCTTAGTGTGATTTGGAAAATGATTAAATGAATATATTTCCTATGTTATTTGATTATGTACAAAAAGTAACATCGTTTTATTTGTATTAATTTACATATCGTTTTTTTAATTTACTTTCCTGTAACTATTTTCTAATAAACTTATTCTGTGAATTTTTTATTTAAATTCCGTATTTTTTACAGCATTAGTGGTGACAGTATTAAGAGTAACAGGAGTCTACGAAGCAGTTCAGGAATCATAAAAATACAGTTAACCATCAGATATAGCATACCAAGAAATAAACTTGTTGTTGTAGTTCACAAAGCAAAGTAAGAATTTTTCTGCTTTGAAATATTTAAAATCCAATAATATACGCCTCTGGCACTTAAAATTGATATTCATTGATATACCAAAAAAGGAATGAGTTTTTTTTTATTTTAGAGAGAACATGCTGTGATATGCAAATCGTTATTTTTTTTAATCCAATTTTGCAAGATAGGCGGTATTAGAGACATGTACATGTGGTTATCAAAACTATTGAAACACCTGAGAATAAAAGTGACTTTTTAATGTGCTCAATAAAAATTGAAATATAATCATAGCCGTCAGTATTTTTTTACAAATAGAAATGTGTATATTTTGTAGTAGCTTTATTAAAATTCTGTAATTTTTTGATTTTTTCAAATTAGTTAATTAATTTGAATTAATTAATATAGTTAAATTGTTAGATATCTTAGATTTTCAAAGAGAGCAAATTGTTGGAGTCTGTCTTCCTAGAGCAAGTGTGACTGAATCATCCCAACTTTTAGGCGTTTCAAGTGGTATGGTGTCTAGAGTCATAATAGCATGCACACAGCTTGACAGGACAAACTTGGCAAAGCAAAATTGTATATAAAAAGAGAAGTTCATTTAAAATGACCAATGGGTATTGCAACAGAGAGTAATGTTTAGACAGGGAAAACAAATACAACAAAATCTGCCAATGAGCTCAGTTAACATCTCCTGTGTCTATGATTACAGTTCTAAGACATCTTCATAAACGAAATATTTATGGTAAAGCAGTAATTTTTAAACTATTTGTCACAGATATTAATGTCAAATGTTATCTACAATGAATATACATGCATTAATTTGATAACCATATGTATAATATCTATAAAAAAAGACCCTATTTTGAAGAGTTCTGGTTTGGAAATTATGTTTGAATATTTGCAACAAAAAGTATCTGTATGCCTCTTTTGCACTCTAGATCATTTAGCTTCAATTGACCTCAAAAGATAGTTTACTGAGATTGCAATTTACCATTTCATAATATTTCTGATCACTTTGTTTGATGACAACTGTCAGTCACAGATGATATTGATAAGTTCATGATAATCGTACAGAAGGCCATATATGAAGTTAATTGCTATAACCCTTATCAAATATGGATAAGACAGATGTGTTATTTATTTGCCCTTAAGATCTTACCTCATTACACTAACTTTTTGTGAATCTTGAGTGAAGAAAATGTCTTGTTTGCAAGAAAATCATTAGGTTCTTACAACTCCTGGAATTCAAAAAATTGTTTTAAGGACCTTGAAAGTCATGGAATATTGACTTGATTCCTGGAAGATCTTGAATTACTCTTGGACTTTTTCTTATCTTGATACATTTATTTTTTAGGACATAATAATATAATTTTCTTACTTTTTTTATTTTAAAATTTTATAATAACAAATTGAGTATTAGTTATTAATGTAACCACTATATGGCGGCACTATCACTATTGGGTTGTTATTGTATTCATAGTTGCAAATGAAACTAAAGCTTCAGTTCAGCCAAGACTGATAGTGTTTAGATTTATGTGTATAAAATAAAGTGAAGTAATCACTGATAAAATCATCTTGTTCTGCAATCAGATGGGCGATTTTAATTTATTCTTTTTCTATTTTTGTTTTTTTTTTATATTGTATAAAATTCACTGAATATTAATTTTTAAATATAAAATTATTATTTTATATACAAAAATATACTTTCCATCGCTTTCTTGATGAAAATTGCATATAATTTCAGTGAACGAGGATGATTTTCATTGTTTATCAATGAAATAAATTATATAATATGCCTGGTGAAAAGTACCTTTTCAATGATCAGTGAACTCTGAAAAAGCTATACAAAGATTGGCTTTTGTATCGCCCAGAAAAAACACATGCTCGTTGTCTAGTTTGTTAGAAAAACTTCTGTATTTTAAATATGGGTGAATTAGCTATTAAATCCCATATGAAAGAAGAAAAAACTGGTATTTTTTTAGAGCAAGCTGTTTTACCATAAAGTCTACTTATTTAAAAAATTTCATTATTGCTATTATTTAAGAATTTGTATCCAAAGCATGTTCTGAAATTTTAAAATCATTTGTTTCTTCAAATGAAATCTTAAAGGCGGAAATTCTATGGGACTTCAAAGTTTTAAACTATGGATTTAGCTATTGTTCTTCTAGTAATATAAATTCTCTTTTTCAAGTAATGTTTTGAGACAGTAAAATTGGAATAGTTGTGGTGAAAAAAGTATAGTTATTTAACAGTTTTTAGAATTGCACCTTATTTTTCCAACTTAATGAAAAAAAAAAAGATTAAGAATGCTTGTAATTATGTGCTTCTCTTTGATGAAAGTTTGAATAACCATCTACAGACAAAGCAATCTGACGGTCAGGTAAGAATTTGAGATAATGATAAGTTAAAACAAGGTATTACTAGTCCAATTTTTTAGGTCACTTAGCTGGAGATATTTTGTTTGAAAAAGTGACTGAGAATTGATAGAATTAGGAACAAGTGGATTACTCAAGTTATCAATGGATGGCCCAAATGGAAACTGTTCCCTTTTTTACTATAATGTATGATTTTTTAAGAAGTGAACAGCATTCAAATATTTTTAATGTCAGAAGCTGCAGCCTACATATTCTACTTAATGCTTATAGTCATGGATGCTTGTCATTGCCAGAAGTTGAGGCAACGTAATAGCAGGTGCTGTTAATAGGCTTTTTAAGGACTCACCTAATTGTGGAGATGACTTTGGTAGCCTTGGGACAGATATAAATTTCCTATAAAGGTTTTTAAACATGGATGGTTGAAAATTATAAGTTTTTGAACAGATTGCTTGAAATGATATCAAATCATAAAACAAATATGTCATTTGTTCAAAATAAAAATTTCCTAATCCTAAACTTTTCATATTGTGAAGAAGTACTCAAAAGTACTTTTTTCTACTAAAAGCAATTTTTTTATATTTATTGCTCAGGAAGTGGAAATTTTTTTGACATTTATCCAACTGATAAACCAATGTTGCCATTTATTATCGGAGATTTTCATGCATTGTTAAAATGTTTAATGCAAAAGTTTTTAAAAGAATCTTTGCTGGCTGTTTCTTCAGTTAAACTTATTTATATTCATGTAACAGATAAAGATAATCGAAAAGATGCTTGTCAATTAGATGTTTGATTTGTTACCAATAATGTCTTCAGAGAAATGGGTTTTGGCATAACTTTGGTAGAAAAACATAAAATGTATTTTTTTTAATTGTAGATCATTTTTAGTATAAATGGCAAAAAAGTGAGTAGAAAAAAAAGTTTTGCAATATTTTGGTATACAAAACATCATGTTTAATTCCGCAAATTCTGACATGTAATGAATCAAGTAATTTAAATAAAAGGTAAAAACTTCTTTTATACTTGCATCTAAATTAAATATGTTAGAATTTGATTTTATTTTAAAAGAATTTCGTAATTTTACAGAAGAATTTAAATCATGCTTATGTAAGATTTCAAGATTGTATTGTACTGATTTAATGATTTGAAGATTGTACTGATGAAAAATTTGACTATATTAATGATTAAGTAGATACTTTTTATTTTAACTTACCGTCAAATACACAAAATTATTTTCATTTAGGGAAAGTAATTCATTTGCTTTTAGTAATCTCTCATGATCAAGCATCAGTTGAACTTGGATTTTCTGTGAGCAAAAATTTGGTGAGAGAAACTTTAAATAACATATATGTGGCTAAGCACATCATTAATTATCATGTCCAAAAGATAAGAACTGTCAGAAATGTAATAATTGAAAAAAACCTACTTAGTTTTGCTGCTGATGTCAGGTAAAAGTATAAATTAAATTTATATGAACTGAAACAGCAAATAAAGCATCTGATAATAGAGGGAAAGCATAAAAGACTTCTTGAAGAAATTGTACAGAAAATTAAAAAGAAGCGTTTGGAAGAAGTTGAAAGAACTGGTAAATTATCATTAATTGCAAAATCAAACATATGTTGCAGTAGTTCTTCAGAGAGAAATAACAGCTAGTATGAATAATGAATTGAAAGCAAAGGCTTTAGAAGAAGAAAATTACCATTTTCTAACAAAAATATTTTATACATATAAATAACCAAGTAATGTGAAAAACTATTGTAAGATTAAAAAAATCCAGAATATTGGTGTGAAATTGTATATTTTTTAATGGATTTGAATGTAGACAGAATAAAAATTTAGAATTTTTATTACATAACAATAATGGAAAAAAGCCATCTTGGAAACTATATATCAGTTGTATTTATTTTGAATAAGTATATTTATTTGGAAAGAGGTTGTAAATATTTAGGTATATTAGAGGTTTTAAATATCTTCAATGTGTGTATACACATTGAAGATATTTAAAATCTATAAAATTATCCATTATTTTATACAATGTATAATTCACTTTTCAAAACTAAAATGTAATGAATATTCATTATTTGAATAAATTTTCTTTTAGAGGTGTAAGTTTATTAAAGGCTTGTGAAGTAATCATCAAATATGAGTCTAATTTTAGTAAAATATATTAATTTTTACAGTTATTTCAATTATTGAAAAATATAATTTAAAAATGTTAGATTTACATAATTATATGCATATTTGGTTAAGAACAGTTGGTAAAATGAAGTGAAAAATTATTTAACATGAATGTCAATACTTTCTGAAAATTTTTGATTTGATTCTCTGAAAACTCCTTAAATCTCCTTTAATTTGATTCTCGGAAATCTGTACAAACCCTGTAATCATTGCTTGCAGTAAGTTTGTCAAGCAGCTGTCATTGTGAAGATTGTCAGATCAACAATTATTATTTTTACTTACTCTACATCATAAGTGGCTCCTATGATATGATTAACAAAAAAATTGCATTTAGGAATGATTTTATATCATTTTTTGTAAATTAATTTTGGTTTTACATGCAGCATCATTGCAGCTACATCTTTGCTAACAACAGCATGCAGATTGTACATTGCTATCATGTATTTGATATTTCTTCTATAATTTCTTTTATAATATTATTCTATTAAAATTTATATTGTCTAATGTTTCAAATAGTCCTTTAAATACTTTGATTCCATGTAATAGACAACTTAACAGCTGAAGGGGGTTTTAATGCAGTTTATTATCCAAGGTATAAGTTTGGACTTTTCATAGATTTGGACTATGTTTGTATTCGCAAGTAGAAAACTGGAATAACTGCCAAGTACCAACCCTGACAGATGTGCATACAGCAAGCAAAAGCGCAACATCCACTTTCTATTTTAATAGTGTTTGGGATGAAACACAGGGCATTATGCTTTGAAGAATGCTATTCTAACACTAGGCTTGGTGAACCCTCATATAACAGTATTGAAAATGGTTCAATTAGAGATGTTGCATACTATTGGATAGCTCATCTGGGTAACTCTTTTTTCATAATACTGAAATTTCGAACAGCAGCCTCTCATTTCTGAGGCATTAAAACCTTTAATCTTGCCCTCCCATTGAGGTTTTCTATTTTTCAACTGAAATGTATGGCGCAGCTTGTCCTTTTTGGACCTTGCTCCATAAAACCCAACCAACCAATCAACTGAAATGTAAAGCTTTGTAATACAGCATTTCAATAAGATTTTCCAAAACTTCATATTTGTAATAATCTTCTGACTTTTTGATACGAAATATTTTCAAACTTAGCTAGCATGCTCACATTATCTTTAACCCTTTCACAACAAGAAGTGCAAATGCTTGCTTATTGCTGATGCCAACAGTCTCTTTCATAAATATCTGTTCAGGGCCAAATCCATAAAATTGTCAATCTATTGTTTAATAATGCTCCGTAGAGTATTCTAATGGCAAATGATTTAGATATATTTTTATACATATTTAATTTATTTCTTGTTTAAATACATATTTTGCACATTTTATTTTCATTACTTATCATTTAACGACTTTTAATATTATACACCTTAAAGCTAAATATGTTTCTTAAAATTCTCTTTTCAAAACTAAAAAATACCCAATGATGTTGTGAAAATAAAATCCTCTATTTACTATTAAAAAATATCACATGCAAATTTAAAGAGCCACCATAAAGCACACCATTTGAAAACATTTATTTCGCTTTATGTTTATATATAAAAAATCACATGTATGTCAGTCATGTTTTCACATTTTGAATAGAAGGTGAAACCATATGGACATACAATACCATCTTGTTCAAAAAATTAGTTTTTAAAATGTTTTAGGACACTGGCACAAATGTGTGATTTCCAGGTGTTAATGAGAAAACGCTCTGACATGCCTGCATGGCGGTCAGGAACTAAGTTGTTTCTTGCTGGCATGTATACATGACAGTTGAAAGTATCTTGTTTGTCAAGCAAGTAATTTGCATGCAACTTATTAACAATTATATCAGTTTGGTGAAGTATTACATGATATTATAATTAGTGAAGTATTACATAAGAAGCAGTCCATGTGACTTTCACACAATGCGAAAGTCACATGGACTGCTGTACTTGCACATGATATTCAATTCCCTTTTTTTATTTTTATCGCAAAGTATATATATTTTTATTACTTCTGTAATTGGTTGTTCTGATTATTGAGTTCTCAGAATCAAGAATTTTAAGTACGTTAAAAAATGGAATTTTTGTTACTATTGTGTTTTTAATCTGGTTTAATCTTCTGGTCTGTTATATGTTTCTGATCATTTACATTTCTATCTAGTTTAAAGCTTTAATAACCAATGCAAATTTTTCTTTTCAACAATTTCTCTTTACATTATCACTTATCTTAATATTTCGATCAAATAAAACACTTGTAATTGTATGTTATAGATAACAAGTTATAAACTAATAAATAAATTGAGAAAATGATAAGAACATTTTATGTTTATATTTTTCTCTAAAATACCTAAAAACTTTTTATAAGTTTTGTTCTTCTGGTTCGTAGTAAATAATTTTTCTTAATTGTGTTGTGTATAATCACATTAACAATCCCAAGCTTAATTTCACCTTTTTGGGTTTTTTGAAATACTTCTTTCATATGATTATTTTTTTTATGTTTTATCTTTGATGTAATAGGAGTCAAAAATTATTTTTATGTACAAATTATAAGACTATGTAAGTAAAATATTGATAATTCCCCCCATTATATATATATATATATATATATATATATATATATATATATATATAT
>JAPDSC010012745.1:189106-204957 GCA_026290005.1 Latrodectus geometricus | reverse complement strand
TATATATATATATATATATATATATATATATATATATATATATATATTTCTAAAGAATCCTTTTAGTATGTATAGAATCATTTTTGCTGCTTGGTTTTGCTTAGGAATTGATTTATACTTGTGTGCTGAATAGTCTTTAGAGAAATATTGTACCATTTTTGTGTTTTGTGGAAGTATTGTGAAAGCTTTGGGAGATGAGGATATCAATTCTGCATTGAATGCTCTAAAATAGACCATAACAGCTGAATTATATTGAAGTCAAATAATTGCACGCCAAAGCAGATATTTAACATGGTCCTCATATTCATCAAACCATAAATGTTAAAGTCCCAATGTATTGATAGGTACATTACCATCCTAGAAAATTCCATCTTCTTTGGGAAACAAAATTTGCATGATGAGATGGTGGTGGTCAACTAAAAATTTCTCCCCAGTGAGCCATATAATCCATCCCAGTGATGATTCTTCCATTGAGGATTACGATTGGTTCAACAGAAAACCACACAGCTGTTTCTATCTGTCATGAAAGATCCACCTTGACTGTTGACAGGAGACAATTGTCATCATTACCTTGTTTAGAGATATTCCAAATGTACATTGTCCTGTTTTAGGAAAAAAAATGAAAGATGATCAATTACTTTTATTCACTTGGCATTAACATTTATACTACTGTGCATATTAATTGGGACAAACACAAAATTTTTTTACAAATGTTGTTTAATTGTTATGGGTTGACAAGCATGCACCATATAACAACCTAAAGGTAAATATGTCCTACTCTAGCTTGAATGAGATTCTATAAATTTCTTGGCATGGATTCCACTAAATTGGAATATAGTTTTTTATCTCATCATTATGAAACCAAACTTCTATAGCATTCTCAATTATTGTTTTCTTTGTTGAGTATTCTGTTTTAATCACAAGTCTCTTTACAGTGATCATCAAATTTTTGATGCGATTTACTTCAGGAGGATTATCAATCCAATTTAAAACCATTAATTTCTGTTCTCAAAAAATTTTTTTTATTTGCTAGCTTAGAAGTATGGCTTGGGACCAGATCTTGTTGAAAGATACCATTGCAACTAGTAAAGGTTTACGTTATAGGAACAATTTTTCCTTCTTTTATAGAAATCTATTTTGTGGAGTCCATGATCCTTTCAAGTAATACTAAGCAGCAAGGTCCTCCAAATGTAAAATAGCCACCAAAACATCTGTTTCTAAGGGTGCTTAACTGTGTGTATAAGATATTATTCCCTGATGGATTCACCATTACTTGACTAAATCCTTTGCAAAAAAAAAAAAAGTGTTTTATCACTGAATGCAGCTTTTTTCCAGTATTTTGCTATCCATGATATTTCCTAGCCCAATCTAAACTTTTTCTTTTCATTGCAGGAGTTAATAATTGTTTTTTCATTTGTGTTCTTGCAAATCTCCCAGATTAAATAAGCATTCGTAGAACTGCTCATGAATCCACATTAACAGTAATAACTAATAATTCTTTTTGACAATCTGTACTTGTTTTGAAGGATACATTTTACTATTTCGTGCAAGAAATTTGTCTTTTAAGGAAATGGTCTTACACCTGCTTCCACATTTTGTTTTTTGTTTTGAGACACCTATAAAATTCTTTTAATCATAGTAACACATTTTCCAACTCCAACTGCTGCAAATACCCTTCGTAGTCATATTAGTATGCTGACTATGGGTAACAATTCTACTCCTTTTTCTGGGAATGATTTCCATTTTTTAAGAATTTTTGACATGTCATGATTGCATGGTCAAACCAGTTTAGACTAGACAATGGTAGTCATTTGCTGTAAGAGCATGTTGTTGAAACTGGTTTGGTATTCCCAAGAAAAGATAAATTTCCTTAAAAAATATTTTTGTCCCAATTAATTTGCACAGTAGTATATAATAGGTAGCTTGCGAATTGCGCTTGCTTTGCCATTAATATTATATTTACAAAGATGCATTCTTACTGTAACCATAGACACAGAATACTGATGCTGATTGAGCTCCATGGTGACTTTTGCTTTAAAAGTTTACTTTTTAGAAGTTACAATTTTTTTTGTTGAGTTTCTCTTTTTGTCCATTATTTTGCGAAGCTTCTATTGACCTGTTATGTGTTTGCTGTCATCAATTTAAACAATTTACCTCAAGAAACGCCTAAAAGTTTGAATCTTTTGATCTCCTTTGCTGCAACTAGACAGCCCAGCAATTTTGCTTCTAAAAATCTAAGAGGTTTGATATTTTAAACTTTCCAAACAAATCAGTCTTATGAAACTTTCATTAAGATAAAACATGCTGTTACTTATTTGATGTTGTGCATTTTGATGATACTATTAATATTACATGGATTTCAGAACAAGTAACTATGCATTTAATTTCCATAACGTAATCCAATATTAGATAAGAAATTATATGAATAATTTTATAAATTTTGATATAAGCATTTTAGTATAGAACCACTGGTAAGCATGGAATGTAAGTACAAACTTAAAATAAAATTCCATAAGAATATGATAATTTTAATTCAAAATGTAAATTTCATAAAAGAAAAATTAAAGTCTAAATAAAGTAAGGCTATGCATTAGCTTAATTGATTTAATTAATTGAATCATGCTATATATAAATTAATTAATTGAATCTTGCTAAATATAAATTCCATTACTAAACTACTCCCCTTCTGGTGAATCACTTAAATGATAAATATCATATTATGTCATCAAAGTATTACAAGTTACAAACTGGAAAGGGAACTTCACTACCTCTCCTTGTCACTTATACAGGAACAATGATTTCAAATTTGACTTTCTTTTTAGGAAGTCTCTTTTGCAAATTCCAATTTTCATTTTAGGGAGTTACCTGTAAATTTTCGTTTATACATTTATCTTCTAACATATTATCTGCATAGCATGGCTTTCATTTATCAACCAAAAGATTTGTTGGTACATTTTATAACTTTATATGGGGCAGTTTTTATAATTCGTAATACTGTCAGTTTTTATAATTCGTGTTTTCTTGGATGATTTGCAAATTTGCATGAGGCTTAGTTCACTAAGTAGGGTTCCAAGTCCTTTAATGAATTCTGACAGTGGTTAAAAAGTTATCTCTCTTTAGAAATTGGATGGAAGGATTACATTTTCTACATATAACAGTTCTACTAAAGTAGAAGTAACTGTTCTGCTAGAGCCAAATCATGCATAACCCAATTAGAATGAAAGGCAGGAATTGTGCCCAACATGAGTTTTCATGACACATGGTTGCTACTTTTAATATATGATGCCACCGTTCTATACATCCATTAGCATATGAATGGTATGCCATAGTTCTGTTTCGTTTGAAACCAACCAATTTAGACAGTTATAGTTCTTGTAAAAGCTGATATTCAGACTGAATTCCTTCATCTGTTGTATTTAGTTCTGGAGTTCCAAAAGGAGATATCACATTTTTGAGCAAAGTTACTGCGGCAGCAAGTATATCACAAATTGGAATGGTTTCTGGCCTAGAGCAGGGGTGGCCAAGACGTCGACCGCGATGACATTTTAGGTAGTCCACACTGCCATACCGATAATGATCTCGGATATTAACAATTTAATTTATGACTTATGACATAGAATCAATGAATTATTTAAAATAAAAATTTACTACAGTCTACGCTTTAAAATCCAAAACAAATTGTGCAAAGATTTATGATCAAAAGATTTATGATTAAAGGTTTACGATTTAAAACCTAAAACGGACATGATGAGCGTGATTAAAACATTTAAAAAAACTATAGAAAAGTATGCATCTCAATTAAGAACACGTGAATTGAGAAACTTCAAAAACATGGAGGAAGAGTGCATCCATAATCTAAACCGAGACTTCGAACAGTTCGTTTAACACTAACTTGTTTTGTTTGAAGAATTTGAAAGAAGATTTGCTGACTTAATTAGGTTGAAATAAATAAATTTTATGGTATTTCCATTTAATGAAAATTCAAAATTGATAGACATTGTCACAAGGAAAATGTCAACATTGATGCACAATGTATCTGAAAAAATAAGGCATTTAATAGATATCACATCAGTCACGGTCGAGGAGGAAATTATTAAATTAAGATGCGATATATTTCTTAAATCCAGAGCATATTTAGTGATGCTGATTTTTGGAAATTAATTTCTGAGAAAACGTTTCCAAATATTTACGAATTGATTTTGTATAAATCATACTTTGGATCTAGTTTTCTTTTAAAATCTGCTTTTTTAATCGTGTACATAAAACAAACATTGGTCGAATTTAACAGATGAACATTTAATTTCGTGTTTATGCACTGCAATAAGCTCGTACCAGCTACAATATGATAAACTTGTCAAACTTGTCTCAGATTATTGTCCAAAGGTGACAAAAAGGTAAGGGACCTTTTATCATTCAAGTTAGAACTGCCAGTGATGTTAAGTTTACTTTTAATGACAACAAGTAAACCAAAACTTTAAGAAAGTCAGCTCTTATAAATGGCTTTCAAACATGTGGGATGATGAACTTTCAATTAAATTTTCTTCTCTACTCTAAATCCAGTTTTAGAAGTTTAGTTCCATAAGTTCTTATGGGAATTGAATTTGCAGCATAAATTTTAAATTCTGTTGATAAAAGCTTATTTGGTTTCAAAGAAATAGTAACAAAAATGTCAGCACTAGTTCGAATCAAATAATGGTGATTACTGGTTTTATCAAAAATTAAGAGGCAACATTTTATTTGGCTATTGTAATTGGCCTCTGCAGTCAACTGACCTGCTAGTTTTTTGAAAAAGTGGCACATTTGTTAAATTCACTAGACACGTTTATTTGAATTTTTTCAAAAGTTAAAGAAGTATCAACAAAGTTTGTAGTGTTTTAATCTTGATCTGGGTCTATTTTGTTTTTCTAAATGCCTTGGTCTATTTAGTGATCAATTGTAAAATTAAATTTCTTAGTTAGGCCATGGTATTATCTTCGTCTACATTTATTTTTCTGCTTTCAGATACTGTTAATTTATTGGCACAATTTATTGTTTCATTAATAGAGAATAGTTCTCTTGTATTATAGATTCAAATAATTTGGTCTGCCATTTCTGTAATTATAGGAAGTGGATCCTAACTAATTAATGAAATTTCTTGCATTTGAGGTGGTAGTCTTTGAAACCAAAGCAATTTAATTAGTTCTTCAGAAATGCAAATACCTGTGTGACATTTCATTTGCTGTAACAAATCCGACAGCTGCTTATCGCCAAGCTCTATATGTTAAAATTTTTCTTAGGCTTAATTCCTCAGTATCTGTCAATCTATTGAATAATGCATTTTTTAAATCTTGATGTTTTTCTTCTTGGGAAAGATACAAAAGAATATGAACCACAAGTTCCAAAATATTCTCATCTAATGCTGCAATAAAGTGTAATATTTAGTTAAATCTTGACTTATACTACTGTTTGCCAATTGCGTTGTGAGTTGGAAAAACGACAACTTAGGTTTTTGTCCCCAAAACATTGGTTGTTTTATTACAATTCATTGTAATTCAAGAGCTTTGTTATCTGATTAAAATTGATAATTCCCACTTCTGCCTATATCATGATGGTTGGATTTGAGTCGGGAAACTTCATAGTAAGATACTGCAGAATTGTTGTTTTATACATTGACACACTGATCCAGCCCCCAGTATTGCAGTTTAAGGTAGTATTGGATTTCACTCTAGCATTGCTCTAGCATGCATTTCTGGTATATTTCGGAGGTGTTGCCTTTGGTCTTGTCAAACATTCAGTGCTTCCTATCAGCTATATTCCAAACGTACAATGTGTGAACACATGTAACTTGCAATATGCGAGTGTTCCTTACCACCAATCAGATTGAATTGCTTTCTTTGCCTGCTTCTTTTCTTAATCTTAAGCCGATAAAAATGTGTTGCCCTTACTTTCACAACTTTCCCAGATTATACCACCCAGATATTAGATCTACTACTACTTTGGCAATATTTAGAAACTGCATTGACTACTATACTTGAAAGATACATCTAAAGTCTCTGATTCTATACCAAAATTGTATGCCTGCAGGGTTATAGATAACATTGAAGGTTACATTGACAAGTGATTTTGTCAGACACACTTCATAGGTCTTTCTAATTTGAATCATTTTATGTTTGTATAAAATTATCTGCCAAATAAATTTTGCTGCAATATTTCTGTTCTTTCTTGCTGTAGCAATTTGGGGGTCAATGGTGTATGTGTAGATATGTTTGCTCATATATACAGATACAAATGTCATGTATGCAGTATGCATCCCATTCATTTGATTGTTTCCTAGATAAATATTAAACTTTGAACTTTGAAAATTTAATATTAGAAGTATTCTATATTTATAAATATATTTTCGTATTAATTATTTTTATATAGGAATTTGCCATATAAAGAAGGAGAAGATAAACCAGATCCTTATGTAAAGATTTATATGACTCCTGACCGCAATAAAGAAACAAAGCAGAAAACTCAAGTCATAAAAAATACTTGCAATCCAGTTTTTGATGAATCGTAAGATTTCTGTTATTTACTATTTAATTTTGCTTTTATATTGAATATTAAATTTAGCTAACAATTTTTACAGCATAGATGTTTCAAAATGCTTTGACAGACTAGTGCTATTAAAATGAAAAATTTTAATATGTTAATGTTTTTGTGTATACCTAAATTTTTTATATGCTTAAAATGATGAAATAAGTCAATATAATGTCATTTTCTCTTTTGTCAAATTTAAGTATATATAATTACTCTTGTGCCAAAAAAACTGATACTTGTGTGCAGATGCAATTCAGTTATTCATGCAGTAGGCAGCATTTATAGAAAGCTGCTATCTGGAAAAGTTTTTAAATTAGGTATTTCCTACTACAATGGTAGGTTATTAACACTTAGGTCATTTTGAATGTGGCATTATATTAAGTACATTTTTGTGTGTGAGAGAGAGATGAGATATATTATCTTCAATGTAACAAGTATTTCTTGTCTCATATTGTTTTCTTGTTTGATATCTGAAAGCTCTTTCATTCTCATTCATGATATTTTCAATATGTTTTCTATGTTTAAAAGTCTTTAATGTGAGTCTATATTAAAAGATCCTCGAAAGAAATTTCAGTCAACTAAGGGGTTCCTTATCTGAGTTTATGCATGAGTGACTCATCTTCATTCCAGCTATCACATAAATTACCTTGACTTTCTTCAGCTACAGTGTTTTTTTCTAATAAACCATGTATGTTGAAATGCTCTTGATATTGTCTTTCCTTCAACATCCTTTGTAACAGTGATTATCAAATGCATTGCTCCTAGAAAGAGTCAATTTCATAAGGCTACTCCAACTCCAAGCTCTTAATCACATTTTGTAAAAGTACCCTATGGTATTTGCTATTTAATTTGTGGATTATGCCCTGACTGTAAGGCAATTTAGAGTAGATGTCAGAATCTCCACATTAATTGATTCAAGATTCGACATTTCAACATTAACATTGAGTTATTCACAGTAGAATTTTACAATTCTCTAATGAAAATGTCAATCTAAGTCTCAGCCAATTTTTATAAATTCTCTTAGTCATCCAATTTTTAAAGTTAGTATGATATGCAGCTGGTAGTTTTAGAACATTTTGTAAACATCTAGATTTTAAATATTTTCATATGAAAACAGAGGCAGTTCTTCTGTTTCATTCAAGTTGGCTGTGAGCAACACTAATTCTTTGATTTGATTTTTTTAGCCCCATTACATTTATTGCCTTTAAAACCAAGTGTTTTGTCGGGTAAGATTGTTTCGTCCAAACTGTAAACATCTTTTGGTTTGTTCTCTTTAAGTAGTAATTTTGATGCTTCTTTTTTTTCTATTTAGTCTCTAAACTTTAATTCACCACTTCACTTTCACCACACAATTTTCTATTACTAAACTGTGTCTTGTTTTAGTTTTTAGAACTAACTATATTGAAGTCTACCATGTTTCACTGCACAGCAAACCAGTTGACATTCTCTTAATTAAAAATATCATTAACAAAATATTCATTCCTTTCATTTCCCACAGTCAATCAAGGAAATGAATGACCTCTTGAACTCCTGAACTGGTATAAGACTCCAATCAAGGAGTCTTATACCAATTCAGGATGTTTTACTTTTCTTCAGTATTTTCGAGAAGGAGCACTTGCTGGTACTGTTTCCTTTTTCAAGAATTTTTTTCTCGTTTTTAAAATTAATAAGGGGCTGTTCCTTGGAGTTCCATATTTTTTGCGTTTTTGTCTAAATATTTAATGCTTTTTCACCTACTTTTAGAATTTCTCTGTTTTACTTCAACTGATGAATATGTTTGCTTCTTTAATTAATACAAATATTCAGTTTCTCTCTCAATAAATGAAACTTCATAAATTAAGTTGCTGTACGGGAACTTAGGCTAACTGTTGAACAACTAAACTTATGAAGAGTTTTTCTTCCTTTTACACATCCTTATGTTTGGGATGGAGAAGAGAATTTTTTCACCTTTTATCTTCTTATGTATGGGGAGAACAGAAGTTATTTTCGGTACCAAAGTTCTTTCCTATCAAATGTCTGATGTTCATGTGTCTTTGACTGTATTTCCCACTATGTCTGGAATCCTGCACTTGTTATTCACAGGTCATGAATTAAAATTCGGAGGCTTAGATCAATTTTGAAAATCAAAAATAGTTCATAAATGAGAGATGGAAAAGAAAACTGGTTGTTAGGAAAAAAGTTCCTCATGAAAGAGATTTTTCAAAATTTTAGCTTGCAAATGAGAGTTAAAATTATCATTATGTCTTAGAAGTTGTGGTAGTGACTACCCACTTGTTTATAAAAATGGAATGTTTCTAAGTTAGATTTTCATTGTTGCGAATTCACTGGCAATGTTTCCGCCACACATGTAATTGAGAGAACTCAAGTGGGAACTCAAGTGGTATAAGAGAGAATGCAACGAGCGAGTGTGCGCTCCAAAACTATTTTTCAGATGTTTTAGTTTTTGTAAACCTTGTTTGTAATGTGTCGTTTTGTTAATTAATGTTTGTGAATAAATGTGTGTGTGTGTTCGTTAACAATAGAAGTTTTAATTTCACAAATCTCACATACTTCAGAAGCAAAATTTTGATTCGACTACTGAATTAGAAGATTCGAAAACATTCATAAAAATAAATGTTTTCTTCATATATATATATATCATTCCTTTACTTTTTCTTACAACTTATTTAATTATCTTTTAATATTAATATACATTTCTCTTTATTGGATTAGTTTTTTTTTACCTGATTTTTAAAACCAAAGTGGAAACAGTGTTTTCTTCGTTGCAAAGAGGAATAATTTTACGTTTTAAATAAATTGTAAGCATTAATATTTTGAGTTGATAATATAAGTAAAACTAATAGACAATGGAAAAATGAAAATGACATGCCCTATACCTATGAAATTTATAACTAGAATTAATTAAAGTACAGTGTACACTAAATTAATTTTTTTGACAATGTACATGTAGTATAATAGCTTGAAACTGTTATTAGATATTGAAACCTTTATTACATTGTCTTGAAGAATTTTCATAGATTTAGGACTATTGACATTTACTAGACAAGGAACTTGAAAGGCTATCAAGACTGCACTTTGATGTATCTGATTATAATGATATAATCTAGTCATTGATGAGGTAGTTTAAACTAGGAATATAAAAGCTTTAAGATACGTTTGTAGATATAATTCTGGGTGTTGTATAAGATGTCAATAGCACTACTTGTGGGCAAAAAAAAAAAAAAAAAAAAAGCAGAATTTGTAAAAATAAGTATTAAGAATTGTGTTGAAAAAACATAATAGCACAGATACTAAATCATTGTTCAATTAATGATCTTGATTCATTTATTTCATTGAAAACACTTCAAGCTAAAAAAAATAGTTTATAGGCTAAATTGAATTCATTTGCATATTGTCATCTTCATGTGTGTCTGGTATTAATTTCAGTGATATTACTGCAACTCTTGCATCTTGGACTGCAATGAATGTGTATAACTTTTGAATGAATCAAATATTTAATTCACTGATTCAAAAGTTTATATTAAGATATCTGTATTATTCAATCTTAACTGCTTTGATACATTGAAACCACACACAAACAGTAGTGGTGGGAGACATAATATTTCATTCTCTTAAGATTCTTACCCACTCTGTGGACCAAAATGGCTGATAAAAAGTGTAGGTTATTCTATACGATTACATCCATTCATTACTTCAAATACTGTTACCTGATTTTTTTGTGCATATGAAGACAATGTATTAACACACACTATGACTTCATAATTGGTTTGTTTAAGCTACAGTTAAGTATGGATATGATATTCATGCTTTCATTGTGGCAAATACCACCAAAACAATTTGAATGGCAATGAGATGTATAAATAAAACAAATAAATGAAATAATACTTTCATCAGTTTTATATTTGAATCCACAACCAATTTTATTTAATTGAATTACATTGTTTAATATTTTTTCTAAAATTGTATGTACCAGTGCTGGTTTGGCACAATTTCAAATTTTCATGCTAAGTGCTGTACAATTATATCACTAACCTAAATTACATCATCTTGTGCAACATATAGTTTTCAAAATCCTAAATGGCTCTTAAACTCTAACTTTAAATATTGTAATTTTGCAATATTTTAGTTTTCATATATTAAAGTTTCAAATATTCCATTACAATTACTTACTACAAAATGTTGCCAAAACTAATGACTAGACGCTAATTTCACAAAGATTACAAATTACGAAACATATATAAACTAGATATCATGCAGTTTTGACTATAAAACTGAATTAGTTACTTAAATAACATATTATTAAGAATACTCATGTTTTAATTAACTGGGCAGAGTGGCACCCACTATATAAACATCAATATAAATGCTATATCTGTATACATGAGATCTGAGTAATAAAGCTAAATCAATAATGTAAATAACATGCATTATATTGGAAACTCTTATTTTAATTAACAGGGGAGTGACACTTATCTTATAAAGACAAGTTTAACCTCAATCTAGCTCAGAAGAAAACTGTGCAATAAAACTAAATCAATGACATAAAAGATAGACATTTTATTTAATTAACCACCAGTGGCGCCCACCTTAAAAAATGATCAGTATAAATGTTATCTGCCTGGCAATAGATCTAATTAGTAATGTAAAACTATATATTTTTATGAAAACTCAATTTCAGGCAGTCTTTTTAGAATAGTTACCTTTTACCTTAGTTACAATTCAAGGTAAACCTAAATATATATATAAAATTTTTTTACAAATTACTCCACAAATTACATAAATTTTTACATAAAAAAGCTATTTTAATCAAATAACACATAAAGTAAAAATACTTATCTAATCATCACTTCCAATAGAATTAAAATAATGCAAACTCAATTTATCCTATCCATACCTTTCACTTCCTACACATTAATATTAAAATTCAAATTTTTCAATTTGATATATTCTTTCAAAACAATATAACCTTAAATATGTATATTTCAGTTCAATCTACTTTCAAAATGAAAAATTCTTTAAGGGTTACTAAAACTCCGAATAAACTTTGCAAATGTTTACATCAGTTACACCCTAAATCCTAAGAATATATTAGGCTGCAGTAAACCACAATTTGGTGTATTTATCATTGTAGCGACTCCTAGAAATTAGTCATATTTTATTTAAATAGTTTTCTGAAAATTAATTAAAATCCTTAAATCTAAAGAATGTCTAGATAAAAAATTTTTTTTTGAATTTGCCAATTTTTTTTGTCTTGATAACAATCTACGTACTGTTTCATTTTTTAACACTTTCTACTTGTGTTATTTTTTGCCTACTAATGCTAAAATTAAATTGATTTCATCATATTTAATTTTAGGTAAACTGGAATGAACTTCTGTTAAATTTATAAGTAGTTATTATATTATTAACCTATATAACATATAAGTCTCTTTTAAGGATTCTTTTGCTAAATGCAATGATCTTTTGAATTTGTATCATATTAATATTTACCTTTAATTTTTTCATAAAATAAACGCATATCTTCATATAAATGATTTGCAAACATGTATCTTGCAGGCTGGAATTTGATGTAAACTTGTCAGAAGTCGCTAATTTCTGTTTAGAAGTTACAGTCATTTCCAAAAGTGGCTCTATGATGTTTCCCAGGGGTAAAGTCTTGGGAAAATCAGTAGTTGATTTATCACAACTTGATCTTAGCAAAGCTTCAACTGAATGGTATGTAATATGGATTTTATAAAGTATCTGCTGGAAGAATTTGTATCATATTTGAATTATTTAGCTAATTGTTCAAAGCAAGAGATAATTTTTACTGTAGTGATTTATTTGATGAACCAAAAATGTAATTCTATTATGAACTAAAGTCATATTTCATTATTTTTCCATGAAACAATAATCATTGATTTAAAACTTATTGGCAAAAATAAGTTTTCATGCAAATCTACACAAATTTCTAATTTGTTTGGGTTTTTTTTTTTTTTTTTTTTTTTTTTTTTAACATGTATATTTATATATATTGCTACCATCTTCAATTTCCAAAGAAGTAGAAGTATTAATGTGAATCCTCAAAATTATATTTTATTTAAACTTATGAATAGCAAAATTTTGGGAAATGTAAAGTAGTTTGCAAATCATGCAATGTTTATAATGATTTGTTGAAATAGTTCTATTTGGACATTTTTGTTTTGAAAATACTTATAAGTCAATGGTAATTATATATAATTTTTCTGCAAAAAGGTTTTTATTCCTCTGATGTAAATTTTATGTGTGAATAAAAATATATTGCTTATTTTTTTGAGATAGAAATGACAATTTTTCATCAAAAGCAAACAAAAATTTAAACTAACAAAAACAGGTATTATGTATATATAATTGAACATAGGTGTTTACAGTTCAAGTAAGGATAAATAGTGTACTTTCGCAAACTATACATATGAATTCATTGTTAAGTAATTTCAATCTTTTATTGTTTTTCTTTCCTATATCATGTTTTATAAGAAGGCTATTTTAGTTATTTGATGTTTTATTATACGAATTTAAGATTTGTAAACTAAAAACAATTAAAGTATTCATCAACTATATAAGATATATAGAAGATTTTATTTCTTTACAAATTTAATTTTTATAAATAATCTTTCACTCTAGGTATGACCTTGATGCTATTGACTAATAGAATTTGATGTCTCACAAGCAGATGCGGGTTCTCTGCAAAACTATTCTTCATTTATTATTATTACAGTTGGAAAATATCGAATAAAATTTTGTATTTTAAGACTAGTACTGTAATTCTGCTTTAATTATTTTTTGTGTTAAGAAAAATCTGACCTCTGATAGTATGATGCTTATGTGATTCGTGCACAATACCAAATCACTAAGATGTATGAGCTTTATAAATATCGTTTTTGCATATTCACAATCTTACTATCAAACATATTTTGCTATTGCAATGTTCTAGTGCCATACAAATGTTAATATATTGTTTAGTGTTCAATTTTTAAATTAGTTTAGTAATCATATGAGATGTGAGTTCTATCATAGTATTTAGAAATCTTTCTTTATAACAGAATTGATAAATTTTTCTATGAACTACTGCCTTTCAAGCAAATATTTACTAAGTCTGTATCATTTGACAGCATTACTGCTTTTTTATTAATTTTGTTTTGTAAACTATATTTCTATCTACCTTATGCCTGTAGCTTTTATTCAAATATATATTAAAATAATTTTATTGATTTGTTAAAACTTATCTTTGATTATTTTTGTAAGATGTCTTAATTTATTGAAGTCTTAAAATATTTTTGTGCATATTAATAACCAAATAAGTGACTCATGATATCAAATTCTGATGAATTTGAGTAACACTTGTGTCATTTTTTCAATAATTTTTATAATTTAACTGTTATAAATTATGAAACTGTTTTCTTGTTTTGTAATAAAAAATAATTAATTTATCAGCATTTCTAAATATACAAAATAATCAGCAATCTATTTTGAAGTATTTTTGAAATTTCTTCTTAATTTTTATGCTTGTAATAAACTTAATTTTTTAATCAAATTATAAACTTTTAAATGCTGTTTTAATATTTTACAAACATTTTATGTTTCATTTCTGTTTTGTAGTTAAGTTATTGTTCTTTAAAATTGTAATGGGACTGGAGAAAAGAAAATGTTTGTGAAAACTTTGTTTTCATCCATGTTAAGAATTTCTTAATTTTAAGGAAATTTTTTTATGAGAAGGTTGTCATTCTAGTCAAATTTATTAATATTTAATTCATAATTTTACACATTGCTTTGACACTCAAAGTAATAACTTGTCACAAATTACAATGTGTAATGTATCTTTGAAGTTTGCACTCAAAAAATTATTATTTCTTAAATGTAATGATTCATTGTTTTTACTTTAATTTTTTTTTACTGTTTAAAACATCAAAGTAAATTTTATGGTTGTATTATACATAAAGAAGTAATGGAAATATTTTTATAAGCAATTAATATTTTAAGTTATTTAATTTTTTGTAATTTTAATTTAGCTTATTTTAATTTTTAACTTATTTTTCTCTATACATCTTTTTGCCTTATAGCTCATGTCTATTTTTCATATAATGCATGATTTCATTTTTCATTACTAAATAATTACTTCACTTGTAGTAATCATTATTAAAAAAATTTGATTTAAAATGCAAAAGTTATTTAAAATGTTATTTTGATCATTGTTTCAGTTGTTTTTGATTAATTTATGCCATACTATTCCTTAAATTACCAAATTTTCCTGTATATAATCTGCAGCAGCATATTATTCAGAAGACCATTCTTTCGAGTAAAAGAAAAAAAGAGTCCCTTAATCCATGAAAAATATTTTGGTGAACTTGAAAATGCATACTGCTGATAATGTGGCTGTCACATAAAAAATATATATACTATGATTAATATAATAATGACTAATGAAAAAGCATTTATTATGAAAAAGATGTGTTTGGATCAACCTCGTTGAAAAATGCAGTAAACCAAGGTGAAAGCATAAGATTAATGAAAAGTGGTAATTCCAAGAAGATTAATTTTTTTTTATCAATTTTTAGCTTTTAACATCTTTTACAAATTTTAATTTGTTTTGTAAATAATTTATTGAAAGAAATTGATTATTTTTGCACTGTACATTGGATAAATTGTTCTTTTGTACCACACATGCTTTGTTTTTCTCTTTACATTAACACATTTGCCGCCATTTTTTTATTTGTCTTCCTTATAGCTTTTAGTTTAAAGTCTGCAATGCGTGTAACTTAAATTTTTTTGCTTCCACCTGAGTATATAAAGATCTAATTATTTTCAGAACGAAACAGCTCATGTCATGACTAAATGCAGTAATGTTACAAATTGCAACTAATACCTTTCCAAGAAACTGAATTCGTTCTTGAATGTAATTAGACAAAGCTGATTATAGATGAAGTAAATAAGAGGTGTCATGGCACCATTCTTTATTTATTTTATGAAGCCTAAAAAGTACTTCTTTCTTGTAAGCTTTTCTGATGGAGAATGTTTTTTTTTTTTTTTATCAAATTATCGGCGATGGTGTATAATACACACTATTAAATTTGAAACTTTTTAGCAGATAATCTGAGGATTATATAAAGGAAAATATGGTAAATTTATTTTATGTCTTTTTACTATTGAATTTCTCTTTACAAGATTTGTTGTAAGAATAATCTGTATCTTGTAGAGTAATTAATAAGGAAATAGTTTTAATTATGTTTGTTATATATATATATATATATATATATATATATATATATATATAT
>JAPDSC010012745.1:102428-189096 GCA_026290005.1 Latrodectus geometricus | reverse complement strand
TATATATATATATATATATATATATATATATATATATATATATTTAAATAATAATTTGTGTGCTAAATTATTTCGATGTTAAAATTTAAATAAATTTAATGAATATATTCCTTGAATCTAAGCTTTAATGTAAGTTATTTCTTATATAGAGTTGTGATTATTGCAGTTACAATTGTAGTTATTAAGCCTTTATTATTATACCTTTATATACTCATAAAAAATTTTCTTAATGCAAAATGTATAATACTTTTTATATAGTGTTTAAAAAGAAATAAATAAGAATAATTTTGAAGAAATATAAAGCATTATATATAGAGAAATATAAAGCATTGTTATAAATAGAAGCATTGATATTTTCCATTCTAAATTTTATATATAAATCTAATCCAATTATATTTATTGGCATTATAATGTATTTAAGTATCAATATATTTACATTTTTCAAAACACTTGCATCCTCATTTTATCTTTTGTTTTTGCTTAAAAGTTACAGATATTTCATTTCACTTCCTATTTTATTACTGTTTGATTCTCAAAATGCATAAATAGAAGCATTGGTATTTTTCGTACTGCATAAAAAAGAAGTAGAATTGCTTTTTAACATGATAGAAATCCTTACAGTAACTAAGACGCTAAATAAAATTGTATTATTGAAATAATTCAAATTAATTTTACTATATTTCTCAAAGAAAAAGTTGTCATTTTTATAAATAAAATATTTTGACATGCAACATGACTTAGTTAAAAAATTCTTAAAAAAACTTAGTTCTAATGGTGTTGATAATTCTATTTATTCTTTTATTCTTTATTTATATAATTAAATGGAAGTACTAATGTATGAATTTTGTTTTATTTTATGTGTTTCAATTTGTACATTAGGAATATTTTATATCGATATTTTAAATGAATTATTCATAAGTATTAAACATCTGCAATATAATTATATAGATAAAATATTATATATACTTATACTTAAAAATAAAGAAGATTTGAAGGAAATTGAATGTACACTAAGAATTTCTGATAGAAATAAGTTGTTTAAATACAAGTATCAAAACTAGTAGTGTAAAATTCGATGTTATATATGGTAATGTTGCTTATACCAGAAATATTTATATGAATTCTGATAGATTTCTATTCTTTATTTGAATGAAAGCATGCAAATTTCTAATTTCTGTGTAATTAATTGAAATAAATTAAATTTTGCTATTTATATAAAACTAAATATTAAAACTAGTTTTTTTGATGGAAGAATATTTTGATTTCTTTTGATTTAGATATAAATTAGCATTGTTTGCTATCATTATTAATTTAAGTTTATTATAACACATTTCTATTATTTATCTATTCATAGCTGTAATTATTTTACAATAAAGGAAACATAATCAAGCAACTTGTAAACAAATAATTGTAATTGGTTACATCAATAATTGCTTCATATATTATTTAATTTTAATTACTATAAAATATACAGTAAATTAGTTAATAAAGTTAACTCATGAGTAAAACATTTTATACTGTCACAGATCTTGCCTATTTAGTGCAGTATGTTTTTTATTGTGTATTTTATAATGTGAGCATAAAACCTAAAAGATTTATGTATGTGTTTATGCAGTGTTAATTATATTTTTTCCCAACTATTTCTACATCTTTATGATAAAATTGTGAATTGATTTTCTATAAAGGGAAATTTATGGTGTAATTTTTTTCTTTGTGACCATTTTGACTTATATTTACAATAAAATAAATGCTTAACATGATAGAGAAGTAGGAATTGCACTTTTATATTCATATGAATATTGGCTATTTATTTCATTTTGACCTTGTCCCTGTAACATGTATTTATTGTGAAATGACAATCTGTTTTTTGTATCCTATAAAATTTTCTTTGGAGGTTAAATTGATGTGACACAGATTTCTTCTTAAATTAATACTTCATTCTACTAAGTAACATATATAATCTTATAAGGGGTAATTTATTATTATATTCCCCCTAATTGTGTTGCCTAATCTGACTAAAGTAGGCTTATGTATTAATTTCTAAAAATCAATTTTCATATTATGCCTCTTACTTATTTGTTTCACTTCAGAACTCTTTATTTAAAGATGCATTTTATGTTATAAAAGCAGCTGTGTATTTTTTTATTATATTATACTTATAGTTTATAAATTTGTTATGTATGTTCTTATAAATTTTATCAGGCTTTCTCTTATTTTATGTTACTTAAGTAAAAGCTTTTGTTTATTATTTTTGCATTTGTTTTATAAAGTAATTTGAGTGTTTGATTTTTATAGTAAGTTTAAAAAGTAGATCTCAGTAACTTTTACTCATTCATTTTGTACAAGCATTTTTTTTTATAAAACTGATATACTGCATAATAGCATTTTGTGACTCAAATTTCCTATTTCTGATTTTAAATTAATTAAAATTTTCTCCTAAATAATAACACTGTTTTGAAACTTAGCACATATTCTTATAAACTTATTAATGTTGTTAACTTCTAGAAATTTGTTTACTGTTTTCTAGTGGATACTATTACCCAAAATACTAATCTTTACAGTTAGATCAATATTTATATTTTATTTTTTTCATAAATTGAATTCACAGTAGCTGTGAATCTTGTATCCTTTCAGACTTCAGGGACTGCTCTATAAACAAATGAATGCATTTTATTGTAAACTTATAAAACTGTAAAATTTTATTTTTTTGATAAGTTTTTCATAAAATATTTTTCATGTTATGTTAAAATAAAAAAAAAAATATCTATGTAGTTACTAATTAAGTTATTTAGTTAACATCGTTAAGTTTAAAAAAATCTATTTAGAAATGTGTTGCTTTCTTAATGTTGAAAACAAGTTATTTGTTAAATTCAAGTCATGAAAACAAATTTTAAGTTGGTGCATACATGTAATTTAAGAATGATGTATGCAAGCCATGGTTTTAAATATTTAGTTTATTTTAACTTATTTTGAAAGAAAAAGATGAGTGTTAATTCTAAATATTTTAAGCCCTATTATGCTTTGAAACTGATCACAATATATTATATTGCATTTGATCTTTAACTGATTGCTGTGTATATCTATTTTAATTAATTTCTTTCTGAGGAAATTAGTTTACTGATTTTTTAAATAATTCACAAGTTACAAAGAAAAACATAAGCAACTTATGTTTTTCTCCTTTGTGTGTGATAAATTTCTTTGCTCAATGCACTAACATTGTGTTACAATAATATATTTTTTATAAAAGAGCAAACATATATCAGAGTGTTCAGTTATTGCATCAGCTTTGAATACACATTTTATTTGTGCATTAGAATATTCATATGTTTATGCTTTTGTTAAATATCTGTTTTTTGCACTTTTTATCCCTTTTGTGCAGCTTGGAAATACTGAACTATTTTCCCTATAACAAGGTAATCAATCCATTAGAGAATTCTTGCATTAATCCTACTTAAAATGAAAATTAAATAAGTCTGTTGTTAAATTTAGGATAGAGCAATATTTCCTCTAATTTTCTTTTATGGATTATGTATGTTGTTTTAGAATTAAACATCAATATTTTTTTTTTATCTTAAATGACACTTCTCAAAATGCATGAAATTTCATCGTTTGAATTGTTGGACAAAAATTGACATACAATGATCTAAGGTTATTACTGGTAGTGGGTAATTTCAATATAAATGGTAATGAATTATGTTATAAAATTTGTTTGTAAAATATGATGCTGCACTAGAGTTTGAAAATAAAAATGTTATAACCAAAAAAAAAAAAAAAAATAAATAAATAAATAAATAAATAAATAATAAATAAATAAATAATTAAATAAAAAATAATAATAATTAATTAGTTTATTCTTTCAATCATGTAAGTTAATGTAATTGTTTCTAAATTAACTGTAAAAGTTTTTTGTTGAAAACATTTTTTTGATAAAAATAAATTTATTGTGTGCATTAAAATTAACATTATAATTCATGGGATAGAAAATTTATCCAAACAATGAATTGAGAAATGTAAATTGTATCCAAATGTTTGTCAAGTTAAGAATGTAAGCATTTAATTACTTCAGTTACTTTTTACTGTGCATAGGAATGAATTTCAATATTTTTTAGGACCAGTTTTATTAGGATAATGTCATCATTATAATGATTAATTTATGTTATTAAAAGATTTTTACTGCATTTATTTCATGTAATCCATGTTATGGATATTGTATATTTTGCATGTTTCCATTGCATTATTATTCTTTTACTTAAACTGTAAAAATTCTATAAATGCAGAATATCTTAATTTTATATTAATTTGTTCCTTTAATTTTTGTTTAATGTAATGAGTTTTTCAGTCATTCGGATTGAAAATTTTATATTGGTTATACTTATATAATATGCAATGTTAATATAAAGTATATAATATTGACCATTTTTTTCCATTTCTTGTTAAAATATTTGTGCTGAGTGAAAGTTTATGAATGTTATGTTTATAAATCTCAATTATCTTATTTTGTATTCTGAGTACAAAGTTCTGAATCTGTAATGAAATGTATTAACTTATTTAATATACAATTGCTAAAACTGACTGAATCAGAAATATCAGTGTTTCCTAAAATTTTGTTCAAGTATGTGATGCAACATGAAAGTATAAATTTAAATGTCCTTTATATAGTTGGTTTTTCTTACTAGAATTTGGGTTTTGCTCTTTATTATTTTCAAAATATTCTTTTTTAATATTCTATATTAATCTTCTAATCAATGTTCTAAATTAAAAGTTTGAAAATTTTCTATTTAATTTAATTTTTTGCATTTGACGTTTTTCTTTCTTAGTTTGTCATTGATATATGCATTTAAATATTTAACATAGAGAACATTTGATTTAATACAATTTTCTTTATTGAATCATCGTTTTCCATGTATTTGTTAAAATGACGTATGAAATCTGTTTTATTTTTAATTCATAATTTTTTAAAACATATAAATGTATTCTTGTGTATTTGTAAATTTAAGAAATACTGTTGAATTTGTGATATTTTTAATAAAAAAATTATTTAAGGCCTGCAAATTTTGTTTATTTACTTTTGTGATGGGTAAAAATGATAATTTTTTAAATATTTATGTACGTAGTTAATCTTGCAACAGAATTTTAATGTTAACTACATTTTTTTGAAAAAACTATCTGTGCTTTACAGCTTTTTCATTTCTTCATAAGGTATTCTAATTTTATGCTATTTTATTGCAGATTATTTCCACAGTAAAATATATTGTGTCAAATACAGTTTAGTGCTAATATTCAACAAAAATTATGCTTTTTAGAAAATCTAAAAAAAAATTAATTTATTAATTGATGTTAATTATGAATGTCTTATCTGGGTTATTTTTCACTCAATATTTCTCAACTAACTCTCCAATATTTCTCAAGCTATGATTCCTCGAGTTTTGAATTTTTCTATTTTTGTACTATAAGGCAAAATGATGTGTTTTGTTTAATTGCCTTTGTAAACATTTGATTGCAGTTTTAAATACCTTTCATTTATTTTCTTCCAGTCTTTTTTTACATGGTATACATTTAAACATCTAAGAAATGATTTTACTAAGTGCTCTCGTATATTTTTATCTAAATATGTCTTGCAATTTTACGATCATTATGCATTTCATTTCAATGTCTTATAAATTTGAAAGATATGAATGGCAGTGAGTAGTATGTTTAATTGTTTATTTCTACAAGTGGGGACATTGTTTAATTGTTTATTAGGAAATCTGTTCAAGTTGAAATTATTGATTATTAAAAATAATGGGAAAAAGTACTATATTTGTATTACAATAATTGTTTAAATGTCTTTAAATTTTTAAATATATTTTATTTTAGGTAGCTTATAATTTTTGGAAACTTAGTGAATAAATGTTCTCATCTTTCATTCTATTTGTGTTAACTGAAAAATTAAAAAGTATTTTTAAGCATGTGTTTTACAAGCTCTTGCTTCATCTCACTTCCTTATCTTTAGAATACAGATAATTTATGGTCCTAAAAGTTGGCGAGATATATTAAAGTGGCTATGCATTGCCAGATAAGATGATTTATAACACCTACAACAGTTAAATTTGAAAATCAATGATTCAATCTTCAAAATTAAAAAGGTATAGGATAAATGTTAGTGACAAAGTTGTAGAGAATCACGAATTATAGTATACCTTAATTACAGATATGAAAAGAAATGAACTGGTACAAGCGCGAGTTCCTGCTCGGTTACATCATAGAGCACACAGAACAGCTAATTGACGCTCTGTCTATTTTCCATCAATCCCAATATACATCTGAACACTAAAGTGAATCTCACTCTGCATATTTTTTCACAGTATGCTAAGAGACAAATTACCACAAGCATGTATTGCCTAACAACAATCTGGAAGGTTGAAATATTCCCTTAGGAAGATGCTCAGTGGGATATCAATAAGCATTTTATGAAATCATTGTAAGCGATGTATCGCCATTATCTTGGCGAGGAACTGTTGAACATTTGCTGAGTCATATCGCTATGTGGTGTTATGTTGGAGCCAATGATATTCTGACGTTGCTGTAACAGCTACTACAGAATGTTGTCGAACATATCGGTTATTTTGCCTTAAACAAATTTAAGTATCGACCGTATATTAACTTATCCTCATTAAATGTGCGTTCGTATCAGGATACCTTAAAAATGTTGCAAATATTAGTGGATCGTCATCCTTGATGAACTGCAAGAACACGTTGGATTTTTCAGATCGCTGTAATGTCTGTTCTCTGCTTATTGTAAGTACATTCGCTGTCAAACGGTGACTTATTCTTCAGAATAGTTTAAGTAAGCTTATTACTGCATATCACCGTATGAAATGTCAGAGATGATATTGTTTGCTACAAAAGAGCACGTTAGTCACCTCTGTTGCACCGCACTGTAGATTAATGAAGAGGACGTACACTAGTAGTGTCCTAGTTAGTTGAGTGTTTTTCTGGTTATCGAAAGGTAGCAAGTTCGAAATCCAATTAAACTGAAGATCCATCGTGTTAACTAAAAGTTGCTGGGGAACATTAAATTGGTCGTGGTCACAATCACCTCCATTGCAATGATATCTCTAGAATGGGCATGTCTAATATTAATTGCTCTTCTACTTGTTCCCTTCTAAATTACTACAACTCCTACCCAGCAGCTTTCATTTAACTGGTTGGTCCCAACTGTGAACTAGGTTCAGGGAAGTATACCAGTGCACTCACACACTTCCGCTTTTGCACTTTCTTCTCTTTTATATATCAAGTAGTGGTCGAATGATGAAACAGCTTTCATCTCAGCCATTTTATAGCAAGGAGGGAACTTTTATGATGGACACGATCTACAGGAAAATATTCATGTTAAAATCTTACAGCTGTTTCCAATCCTGTATACTGATTTCTTTATTTTAAAAATGCTTTGAGATATCTCCTAAAATTGTTTTAACAGAATTTTTTAAAATTAAGTATGAAATTTACCATCAATCAAAAATATTATAATTGAGTTAAATGGATCGTTCGAGACCAGATTTACATGGAATTTAACTGATCTACAACCTAAGGTTTTGCATCCTCATTCCACATCCTGCATTCCTGCGTATACTGTTATTAGACTGATTATGTCTTCACACTAGTAAATCTGAAAACTCTTCGCTTGAATTTGTAAGGTTCTAACAACGTATCTATTTGTAAACTAAAAACTCTAAATTTTACATTTCAGTGCTGAATTTTGCTTGTTATGCGGGAAAAAGATAAATTATAGCAATATTAAACTGTGTAATAATTGTATGTATGTATGTATATAAATGTGTGTGTGTATGTGTGAGAGAGAGAGAGACCTCGAGCTCAATGAATGGTGTACAATTTTTCTGGAAAAAACCAATTTATCGCCACATTTTTATATGCTATTAACCATAAAATAATTATCAATGCATACCTTAGTAATTTTACTGAAATTAAATAATGCCTTTATCATTAACTATATGAGTTTTAAGCACATAAAGAAAACTCAAAATGAGATATAATTAAGTAATAACGAGTATATGAAAAAATTGTGCCTGAACAGTGAAAGAAATCTCTAGTATTAAAATATATATTATAATTTGGTCAATAAGAAAATAATTATTTTCTTTAAATTTACCCATAGGTATTAAACTGCATTTTAATGAATTTGTGAAATTTCGATCTTTAAGATGTCTCTTTTAAAAATCCAGTAACGCAATATTGGGACAAAATTATACATGTGCTTATAAAATTTTGTAGATTTAAGGTAAAAGATATTCGTGGATAAATTTATTATATGAATCCTTCCAAATAGTTTATTAGGAAACAACTGCAGACTTGATGTAAAACTTACCACTTGATTTCTTTTTGGATTTGATACAAAATGCAGAAAATACGAGTTTATCAGGTTTTGGTTCAACTCTCTTTCGAACTTATTAGATTTTACTTGGAACCAGTCTTGTTACATGCTAGAAGCACTCACTTTTTATGTGCTATGAGTCGTACGAGAGTGTTTTGCTGTAAAAGCGAAGAATATCTTTATGTTTTGTATGATGTAACAATTTAGGATCTTGTGCATAATATAGTTTATGCTTTGTAAGTGCGCTTTTCTTCTCATTTCCGTGCTTAAGGTGTCAATTTTTATGAAACTTGCTGTTCTACACTTGTGTTGTTAATTTTTTCCATAAGACTTTCTAAATATATTTCGCTTAGCTTTCGAGATAGAATCGTTTGCTTCTGAATTGTTCCACTAGAAGCACTATAAAAGTTCTTGCCTTGTAGCACATTGTCACCCGATATGATCATAAATATGTCATCTTGACATATTTTATGATCATAATTGGTGATATTCCTGGAGGTACGAATGAGACTTTATTAAACAGTTTGTGTTTATGAGTGAACGGTATACAAAATAAGCTCTTAATTCTCTTTACTTTTATTTAATACTAAGAAAAATCAAATGTTTTTTCCTCAATGTATAGTTTCTCATTCTTGGAAATTGCCATTTCAAATGAAAGTAATTTATTTGAAAGTTATTGCAAAGAAGACTAAGTTTAAATTTTGCGTTACGTCAAAGTTGGATTAGTAACAAGCATTTCAAGTATCCTGTCAAATTCCATTTTAGATTATAGTATCCTGATGGCCACCTATGTGCTAGGCGATGTCCTTACTAAGTTCGCGATTGCGTACTTTGTCATGTTGGACGAACACATAGAGTTAGTGTGATTGTATGTCGTGGACGATAGGGTCCTTAATGGATGCCATCTGGATACGTTTCGAAAATGCGTAATTCATTACAACCGTGATCCTTCTTTTGCTTATTGCTTCTATAAATGCTGAATATTTTGTGTATTTTTAATCTGTATTATTTTTTTTAGTTTAATACTCTTTCTGAAACCCTCAAAAAATTATTTTTATTACAATTTAAATGTGTAAGTAAATTTAAGAGAATGCTCGTTTTGGGGAAAAGTTAGTTAATTATCGAGCAAATGAAAATCTTAATACATTGATATGATTTCTACTTAAGTTATTTTTTAAAGATATATTGCTTTAACTATTTTATATGAGAAAAATTTAGTTTATTATGAAAATAAAATTAATAATTAAACGAAATATTGTATTTTTCCTTAATATAGTGCATTTTAACAAACTATTTTAATCTATATAGGTAAGTTTAAAAAATATATACCCAGCAAACGCCCAAATGTCAGTTACATTAAGGGCCGAAATCGGCTTGCTGATAAGATTAGTATCGGAGCGATACCGGCAAACGGTACCACTATCCGTCAAAACATGTCCGCTCCGGGGAAATGTGGGCCAAATGTATGGCGCGGCGTAACCGCTTGTCCGTTATTTTACCGATGTCATTCCATATGTGAACCGAATGCTTCTGATAAGTGGTCAAGCATCGGCAACCACCTACAAAATGACCTACAAGCACGCCCCTTAATAGAATTTTTTTTATTTTTTAAATTCATAAATGTTCTTTTATTGTGTGTTTGAAAAATTTGTTTCATAAAATTTGTTTAAATTCCAATATCACTTACACTGTTTACACATGTTGCATTTAATATTTCGTCTAAAACTGTTCAATAGTGCTTTACAGAAAAAAAAATTCTCTAAAAGCAGTTCATATTGTTAGCAATTGCAAAACAGAACATTTATATTATATATTTATTAAATACATATTTCAAATATTTTAAATTATATTCCTGTTTGACTGAAATCAAAATTCTTTCATTCAAAATTTTTATATGCATGTGAGAAAGCTGTTAGTTTTAAATGTTTTAATTGACAACCAATACAATGATGTCATTTAAATAATATTTGCTTATTGAAAAAAATTTAATATTAAATTACTTAATTTTTTTCATTAAATAACAATTTTATTAATAATTACTATGAACATTGATAAATGCAATGATATTTCAACTCAGACATAATTTTAATAACTTTTTTAATGAAAATTATTTATATTTTATTTTTATATAAGTACATGAAATAAAAATGTTAATTTTAAAGAGAAAAAATTTATAATTTTTATTTATGTATGCATATATATTAAAAAAATTCCGCCAAAATCTATGTAAAATTATTACAAGTTTAAATTAATAAAGAGAGAGCAGTATATGCACACATGAAAGTTTCTCTCAAATTATTCATTTTTATATGCTAAATATCCTCACTTATTTGAAATGCACAATTTTTGCATTGCATAAATGAAAAGAAAACTTCTATTCTAGTTAAAAAATTTATTTGTAGTTTTTTTTAGTCAACTAACACAAATGTTTTATACAGTAATGAGAACCTTCATAACTCTGAAAAGGAAAAAAAAATAATAAAAATATTCTTTAAAGAAATGATGAAGAAATAAAAAATGCTTGTTATAATGATATTCATACTACTAAAAATATTGACTGGAAAAACATTTATAATCATTTGTATGAATGTCAGTGTTCTATTTTTCAATAAAATTGATCAATACGATTTGAATAAATTTCTATAATTATTAATGTTTAACTACTTTTCACTTTTTTATACAGTGAAGATATGAGAAAAAAAATCTTAAGAATATAAAATTTATTCAATAAAAAGCAAAATTAATCAAATTACAAAAAGTCAGTTTGTTTTATCACCTCTATAAAGGAACCTCTATAAAGGAGAATTCAGTTTTATAAATATTTATGAGTAAATAATTCTACAGCAGAAAAAAATACATATTAACCCATCAACAATATAATTTTGTGATTTAATTGACTATAATGATATTTATAAAATCCATTGTTGTTGTTGTCGTGTCTATGAGTAAGTGTGAAGTGCAAAAAGTCTACAGTCCACCAAAAGTCTTGTTAATGAGATCGGCCAGTTCTGGATCCCGATGGCCATGGAGGATCTCAATTGGTGGAGCTCCTAGTTCGAAGAGGGAGCGGATAATGGCTTGGCAGTTTAAGACATGATCTGGAGTTAGTTCGGATTGCTCGCAGTTGGGATGGGATTATAAAATCCATTAAATCACATAATTGAATTGGTAGTAATTCTTGTAGTGCAACTATTTTCACAGGAATTTTAGCACTTAGCGCCATCTTACAATCAATAATTTGGAAATACCTATGCAAAGTCGTATTTGAACACACAAGTTTAATTTTGCCAACATAAAAATGTAAGGAGATTAAAATTATTTACAAACCTGTAATATTAATGCACAATAAAATACCTATAAATTATTTATTAGCAGTTGATAATTCTCAATTTCTAAATGAAAACATGGTATGTTTAAATAACATTTTTAAAATCAAAATAACTAAAATTTTCATTCTGAATTCTAAGATAATTTGCAATCATGAGTCATTCATGTAAAATTTAATACTGAAACTAATAAACTAGAAATTTAAAAAAAAAAATTTTTTTTTTTACAAGCAAATTCTTTCAGATGTAAACAAAAAAGAAAATGATATTGTGTAGATAATATTATAAAATTGTAAAAGATATTTGTAAATTTTGAATAAATGCATTCTAATTTTTGGCTGCCAAATTTAGTCAGATATTATTAATATACAATCCAGTGTTAAAATTTATAGAAAAAAAAAATCCAGACTATAAATTTTATAATATTTAGATTTTTAGTTTTTAATTACCTTATTTATACAAATCCAAGAACCTACATTACTGGCAAAGGTCATTTAGATCAATGGCATCTTAGTAATGGTCATTTAGATGTCTGCTCGACCAGTTTCACTCATTTATAAGTCCACAGGAATAAAGAATCAACTCCACATCTAATTTAAATGAATTTTAAGATTTATAGCAAAATACATCTTATTTTTAATCAAAGGTAAAATATTAGAAATATTTTGATTAATAACACACACACACACGTTATCGTTAAAGTATCTAATGCAGATATTTCATGGAATAAATAGGTATTCTATAAAATAACGGATCGTGTCCGTTAAAACATAAAAATCTCTTGTATTTCATGGTTTAACTAGTTATTTCATGGAATAATGATCTGCAGCCCGTTAAAGTGTATAATAATTTATATCATATATCTCGCTTTTAAGTATAAGGTTGGTTGTTACAGCTTAAAATTTAGGTACTGGTCAGGTATTTAAGAAATGTTCGTGTAAAACCCAATGTCAACAAAAAATGTTTTTGTTTTAGAAATAATGTTTTTTGTAATTTCAAGTTTCATTTTAGTAATCCTTGTTGTAACATATGATTTTATGATATGTTTCCATAAATATCATTTACACGCTGCATAAATTAAATAAATTGCTTCTTTTTCATTTTAATTGTCTACCATCAGTTTATTTATAGAATACCTAGTTATTTCATTTTAGATAAATTTTTTATTTTACACTTTAACTGCCTCTCATTAGTTAATTTATAGAATAACTAGTTAAAGTGTCAAATTATTAACATATTAAACACTTTAACGGTCACCGGACACGATCAGTTATTTCATGGAATAACTAGGTATTCTGTGAAATAACTACATTATATACTTTAACGGTAACACACACACACACACACATAGTATCAAACATTTTCGTTTTATAAGAAAAAATACTGTACATATTTTTTGCTATATTCCTACATGGTAATGTAGCTGAAAAAATGCCGTATTGCATGTCAGCTACATTCACCAAACCCAATTGATAACACGAAAAATACTTTTTTAATAGTATTTGTGCCTCAAATCTGGAAAAGTATACTTCATTTGTGGGATACTTCATAATGTCATACTCTAATATCTCAAATGACATACTCTAATATCTCAAAACTTTATATTATTACTCATTCTGACCATTCTAAATTTCTAAGATTTGTCTATAAATGATTTCTATATTATATTTTTTTGATGAAATCTATTATTTGATAATAAAGTTACCGTAAATGAAAAATATGCTAAAAAATAGCTTAGACGTTATAGGAAACTGATATTGCAATAATTCTATTAAGATTATTATCTTCACATTAGTTTAAAAAAAAAAAAAAAAAAAAAAAAAAAAAAAAAAAAAAAAAAGCAATATTTTTCTAACCCAAAAGTTAAAATTATGGGAAAACTGAAAAATAATAAAAATAAGGCCAGATAAGAAACAAGATAAATAAGTCCATTGAGAATTTTCTTTTTAATTTGTTTTAGGAATATATCCATACGATGCAAAAAACCCGTTCTTATTATTTCATATTTCCATTGTTGTATTTGTTACTTAGATAGTATTTTATAAATAAAAGGGTTGTTATGAATTTTTTTTTCCAAAGAAACATTTTGTTAAATTATAAAAACTAAGTTTTGGAGCTTATTTAACTGTTCTTACCTTTAAAAAAGATGCAAAAGATTTAAGGACTTCATTAAATAAATTTAAAATGAAACTTTTTACAAAAGAGGAGTTTCTTTGATTTTCAACTTTAATGCAAAAACAGCGTAGCAAATTTGAATACCGTAAACTGACAATGTCGACACCTGAGTCCATTTTACTCCTCAACAGTGAGAGAACATTGAAATTACAGACCAAATTAACAGCTCCTATCTTGTTAATAACTACAATGAATCTTCGGCGTGTCAGGTGTAGAACTCATTACCTGATGATAACGAGAAGGACGGCTTTCTCAACAAAGTCTCCGCGGGAAATGATTCTCTATTATGAGCATGTAAGCATTTCAAAATGACTTTCGGTACTGCCACTAAAAAGTCAAACGCGCTCGACGAAACATGGAAAGGTTTCATAATGAACATAAAGGGCATTTAATATATCAATTGATATATAGTGAATTGCATTCAAATATATTTAAAAATATTTATTTTTATTGCAAGCAAATTCTTTAAAAGGATATATTGCAGTATAATCGAAAAAATATACTTACAGAGAGAGCTTTTTTATTTTTAATATTTAACTGCTTTACGTAAAATATAAGAAAATTTAAAATAACGACTGTATTTAAAAGAATAATCACAAACGTAATAGAAGAAAATGCAACTGTATCTGTCTATCCAATTTAGCCCAATGAAAACCGTTTCATGACTATAAAATCTAGATATATTATCACGCTGTGTTATTAATGCTGTTATTTATCCTACGATTTCATGAGTTCTGAGTCATTATCTTTGTTACTTTTGTGAGAATGATGGTGTTAAATTCAAAGCTTGAACTGATGGTTCCACTGATTTTAACAGTTCCGCAACAGAACCGATATTGCATATGATATTCGGCCCCGAATCGGAATGCAAGTATCAAATCTATATCGGCAGACGACATTCACAATATGCCGGCAGTTAGCCGTATTAGGACTGATACTTGTTTCCGATAACATTAAAGTTCAAATTTTTGATGTCGTTTGCCGATACGGAACTGATATCGTTACGAAATCACCATGCCAATGCCGACTCGTACCCGACACTGCCGATATTGGCCCGTCAGGTTGGCGATAGGCTTGTGTTTGCTGGGAATGTTTGTAAGTACGAAAGCATTTTCGAAATATCCATCACATTGATTGTTAAAATATCATTCAAACGGTCTTACTTTTCAAATTAACACATCAAGATTCAAAATTTAAAATTAACACAATAAGATTCAAAATTTAGTTTATCCGTTATTATTAGTTCATATTTCCATTGTTGTGTTTGTTATTTAGATAGTATTTCATGAAGAAAATGGTTGTTATGAATTTTTTTTCCAAAGATACAATTTGTTGATTTACAAAAACTAATTTTGGGAGTTTAAATAGCTGTTGTTCACTTTAAGAAAGATGGAAAATGCTTATTGACTGTATTAAATAAATTAAAAATGAAACTTTTCACAAGACGTGTTTTATGGGGTTTCAACTTTTATGCAAAAATAACATAGTAAATTTGAACACCATTAACTGACAAGGTCGACACTTGAGAAGCACCTCTCCATTTTCAGCCTCAATAGTGAAAGAAAATTGAAACTAGCTATATTAAAAGCCCCAACCTCGTTAATAATTACAATGAATCTTTGGCGTGTCAGGTGTAGAACTCATTACCTGATGATAACGAGAAGGACGGCTTTCTCAACAAGGTCTCCGCGGGAAATGATTCTCTATTACGAGCATGTAAGCATTTCAAAATAACTCTCTGTACTGCCACTAAAAAGTCAAACGCGCTCGACGAAACATGGAAAGGTTTCATAATAAACATATCAATTGATATAGTGTGAATTGCAATCAAATTTATTAAAAAATATCGATATTTATTGCAAGCAAACTTTTTAAAAGTGTATATTGCAGTATAATTTAAAAAGTATTGTTACAGTGAGAACTTATTTATTTTTAATATTTAACTGCTTTACGTAAACTATAATAAAATTTAAAATAACTACTGCTTTCAAAATAATAGTCACAAACGTAATAGAAGAATAACCAAGTGTATCTCTCTATCCAATTTTGGATAACTAAACTTCATTTCATTGTGATTCGGATAAAGCCCGAGGAAACCCATTGTGTGATTATCAAAATCTAAATATACTATCACGGTGTTTTATTAATGCTGTTTTAAAGATATAGAGTTGTTAAAATTTAAAAAATGTAATGAAATTTTAAAAAAACATAATCGTACGATTTCATGAGTTCTGAGTCATTACCCTTGTTGCTTTTATGACAATGATGGTGTTGAATTCAAATTTTGAATAGATGGTTCCACTTACTTTAACAGTTCCGCAACATGACCGATATTGCATATAATATTTTGCCCCGAATCGGAATGCAAGTATTAAACCTATATCGTCAGACGACATTCGCAATATGCAGACATAGCAGTATTGATACTTGTTTTCCATAACTTTAAAGTTCAAATTTTTGATGTCGTTTACCGATACGGAACTGATATCTTTACGATATCACCATGCCAATGCCAACTCGAACAAGACACTGCCGATATCGGCTCGTCATTATGCCGACAGTTTTGTGTTTGCTGGGTATGTTTAAAAATTGAGGATTAAAAGTATTAAAAATATTTTAGTCTTTGAAACTACAGGAAATAATTTTATTCTCTGTAGTATGAAATTCAATCTTGTTTTTGCGTATGTACTCCTAAAAGGTGGTTAAGAAGGATGCTCAGTAAAATTAAAAACAAAATGCTTTCATAAACGTAACAACGAATAAAGTTTTTAGGATAAATATTATGTATGTTTATATCTATTCAAACTTTGTCAATTTATTTTATTTAATAATTAATATTCTTAGCTAATCATATAAAGAAATATCAATACTACCTAGCAGACTTCAAAGACTTCCTGTGCACTTTTACTTCTCAGCATACTTCAAAGACTTTACCAGCAATAATAAAATGAATGGGAAGTACGTTTCATCACACAGCACCACAAAATAACCTGATTTTTAGTTGCATTAAATATCTTTGACTTCTTTGTTCATCTTAGTTGAATATTATAAAAAAGATGTAAATTTGATTACAATCATTTTTTTATCTTTAGATTATGATTAGAAATCCTTTTTTTTTTATTAATGACTGTTTTATATTCTGTTCTGCTATGCATCAAAAACTGTTTATGATATCCTGAACCTAGTTTTGAAATTCATTAAAAAATTATTTATTTTTAAATTATTAAGATTTATATATATACAATTATAAATAAATATTTTTGTTGTGTTATGCGTTATCGTTTTCCTAAAGTTGAATTAATTGTATTTAAAAAGGGGAAAATATACCTCATTTATAAATTCTAAATTCTTTTTCATTTTCAGTTAGATGGGAGTATAAAATTTAAATACCTATTGATGAGATTAAATTTTTTAAAAAATTTTTTTTATTTTATATTTTATCTCATCTGAATAAAAAAAGCTTTTATTTGTTTTGTTTTTACATTTAAATTTTTTTTATTTTTCCTGCACCAGTATTTAAGCCTATTTGGATCTACCTTGGAGCTAGAGAAAAATCATTTAAGGGATTAAAAACATAGCAATTTTTTTGCTAGTGAGTACAAATTGTAAATTAGCATTTTATGTATTAAATTTCATTAAGAGTTCCAACATAAAAAAGTTTTTAGCTTTAAAGCATCATTTGTGAGATAAAGGATTAATTAACTGAAGTATAATAGTTTAAATATATATATCTTATTATTGTGTCATATAATCATTGCATTTTTTTTAAAAAACAAAGTAAATAAACGAAATCATTTATCATTTGTTTCATCTGCCTAATAAATGAATGCGAAAAATAATTGTCATAATTTCACAATTTTAAACTGTCATGTTTTAGACTTGTCTTTAATAAAAAATACATATTCTGATTATATTGTTATGTATATAAATATTTTATCATTATCTTAAAACTTATATGAATCATTTAAAATTACATAGCTTATAAATCTTAAATATTTATATAGTCATTGTGTCATATGCTCTTTTTAAATTGTTGAAAGGTAAAAAGAATACGTTTCCTAACGGTCAGGAGAGACAAAAAATTTATAATCAATTTATTAGAATTTTGAAGATGAAATTAGGTATTTAATTTGTTCTTCTAATCTATCTATTAATTTAATAACATTTAATTTTTCTTAATGAAACATTATTGTAATTTTATATCATTAATGTAAATTTAAGTTATGTTTAATCCTGCATATTATTCAAACTCTTGTTCTGATAATTTGAAAAGAGTTTTTTCCCCCCTCTTCTTTTAAAGCATTTTGTAATTTCAATTATTTAGTCAAACGTAAAGATTGATATATTTACATAGCTGGTATTTCTTCGAAATGTAATCAATTAGATTATAAAACATTTATTGAATTAAATATATAATTATTTCTAACAGTGGTATTTTAAAGTTAATGTTTTAAATTAGGAAAGGAAATTTTTGTGATATTCTTCTGATTAATTTACGATGTTTCTTACTGGTAGTGAAATTTGCTCCAATCAGTTTTATCTATTAATCAGAGTGATAAGAATTTAATTAAGTATTCATGAAAATTGACTTCCAGATTATTATTTTGTTTGAGGTTGGTGATATGTCTTTATCATAATTATTTTAAATGTACTATATTTTGTTTCAGATGTATGGCGAACCCCACAGTTTTTAAAGACTACTGATGAGGAAATAAGGAGCTCAATCATCCCGTTGGTCCCCCGTTACCACTTGCATCCAGTGATTACAGATTTGCATCACAGTTGCTTGTTTTCGTCCAACATTACCACCGATATCTCAGAAAGAAAATCTGCTATAAGGTAATGTTCTTCCTCCGTGGAACTCAGAAACTTTATCGAAAGGCGCTCTATCTCCACGAGTCATAGTTAGACAGGTTATGGGAAAAAAACAATATTAGTATTTCACATCGGCACTTCTTTTTAACTCTTGCAGGTGACATTAGTCGCCAGTATTATGGGTATGCGCTGAGGTGACAATGATTTGCAAGTGTCATCGCCGAAACGCATGCAAAATTTCACATGATTTTCATGGCTCTTTTAGATATTGCATTTTGGATGCTCAGCAGTATATGAGTATACTTTGTTCAATCATTTTTGAGCTTTACATAATTTATGTTTTGTAGTTTTTAACATTGAAATAAACAAAATCTTGAACATTTTCATTTTTTAAAAATAGATATTTATTAAATTTTAAAAGAAAATTTCAAAAATGATATTTTTAATAAATTTAGAGACTTTAAATCTCTATTAGTGTGAAAGACTCTATTAAATGTGAAAGAATTTTTCATCTTTAAATTTATATATTTACAGAGAAGCACACACACATGCATGGCAATATTCAAATTTTAAGACTACTAAACTATTATTTAAGTGTTCATTTCATATTAAACGATAAACATGACACCCAGAAAGACGCCAAGAACTCTTTTTGAAACAAGAAGACAAATGAACTTGCATGGAAGCGAAAAAAATTCTTTGAACAAATTGAATTTATATCAAACAATATCTTTTTCTACTTTTTAAGAAATTAAACAAAAGAAAGTATTTTTAGAAGGAAATTACTAATACAATTTTTGGGAAATTTAAAGTAAATTATAAGCAACTATGTATATATTTTAACCATGTATAATTTATTCATTTATACATTTTTCTTTGTATAGTATCAATTTATAAATGGTATAAATAAAGATATTATTATAAATGAATGAAGATAGACCTTTAAGATATTTTTATTAAGGAATAATTATAGGCTCAAAAGATTCCTAGAAAGTATTGTAGCTTAAATTATTTCCTGTAATTTAATTTGTGATATATAGAGAAGTTAACAAGATTGCTGCAATGAAATTGAGAAACATAAATCCTAGAACATGCCCATTTTAATGTTTTAGTATTAAACTCTGAATGTAAAAAAAAAATAAATAAATAAATAAATAGTATAAAAAAATAATAGAATCAAAAAGATAAACATATATTAGTATAGACAGTATTCATTAAGAACGATTTTTTAATCATTATGAAAGCATATTTTCAACAAAATATCTTCTTAAATATGGCTTGTCATGTAAAATCTGATTAAAAAAATTAATTATATAATAAGAAAGAGAAGAGTATATATATTGAGAAAGGAGAGGGAGAGTAACAACACACACATTTTAAAGCAGAGATCGCAAAAGAAAGAAAATGTAGGAAATAGGGAAGATTAAACATTGCTGAACCAAAGACAGCAGGGCCATCTAGGAAAGATAAAATTGGTATATTACTTTAAAAATGGAAAAAAATTTATATGCATAATATTCATTAAAGTACAAGAATAGTTAAATTGCATATGATAAAATGGAAATATAAAATTGTTCAATCAATATTTTCATTTTTCTATATTATCATGAGCAACAAGGAGAGGAAGAGTAAAATGCTCTTTAGCGCAGTGATAGCAGAGGGAAAAAAATATGGGAAATGCAGGAGACTTCACAGAAGTTAACGGTACTAACTAGTACAGAGAAACAGAACTAAGAGCAAAAACTTCTGTATAGTGCTGCCATCTAGGAATGATAAAATTGCTATATTACTTTAAAGAGTAGAAAATATGTGCATAAGATTCTTTAAAGTAACAAAAAAGGTTAGAAGAAAAGTTAAATTGTAAATGGAAAAATAAAATTTTACAATCAATATTTGATGCAAAAATTATTTGCCCTGAATGAAAATACAATTTTATTAATATGTGTGTTTGTGTTTACTCATTCAAAATGAAAATAAATGTATTACATAGCGGCAGTAATATACATATGAATTATATTTTACATAACATGATATTGTAGGGATCTTTCCTCAAGAACGTAAAATAAAAATGTAAATAAGCATTTCCGTTTTGCACTCATCTAGATAAGGGGAGAAACAACTTCACATGCTCTGAGGCAGTGGTCGCCAAACTTCCCATCAAACACAAGCCTATCGGCAAACTTTCGGGCCAATATCGGAAGTGTCGGGTACGATTCGGCATTGGCATGGTGATTTCGTAACGATATCAGTTCCGTATTGGCAAACGACATCAAAAATTTAAAATTTAATGCTATCAGAAACAAGAATTGGTCTTAATACAGTTAACTGCCGTCATATTGTGAATGTCGTCTGACGATAAAGTTTTGATTCTTGCATTCCGATTTGGGGCCGAATATCAAATGCGATATCGGTCCTATTGCGGAACTGTTAAAGTCAGTGTAACTATCCATTCAAGCGTTGAATTCAACATCATCACTGTCCAAAAACAACAAGGGTAATGACTCAGAACTCATAAAATCGTACGATAATGGGTTTTTTTTTTTTTTTAATTTTCAGAGTATTTTATAATTTTTAAGAAATTCGTCTATTCGAAACAGCATTAAAACAACGTGATAATATATTTAGATTTTGATAATCATGAAATGGGTTTCATCGGGCTTTATGCGAATCACAATGAAATGAAGATTAATTATCCAATATTGGATAGACTAATACATTTGTTTTTTCTTCTATTACTTTTGTGACTAGCCCTTTGAAAGCAGTCGTTATTTGAAATTTTCTTATCACTTACGTAAAGCAGTTAAATATTAAAATTAATTAAGTTCTCACTGTAAGTATATTATTTATTAAATTATACTGTAATATACCCTTTTAAAGAGTTTGCTTGTAATAAAAATAAATATCTTTTAATAAATTTGATTGCAATACACTATATATGAATTGATATATTAAAAGCTCTTTATGTTCATTATGAAACCTTTTCATCTTTCGTCGAGCATGTTTGACTTTTTAGTGGAAAGTCATTTTAAAATGTTTACATCCTCATAAAAGAGAATCATTTTCTGCGGTGACCCTGTTGAGAAAGCCATCTTTCTCGTAATCAAGAAGTAATGAGTTCTATACCTGACATGGCCGAAGATTCAATATAGTTATATACGTGATTGAGGCTCTTAATGTAGGCTGTAGTTTCAATGTTCTTTCACTGTTGTGGCGTATAATGGAGAGGTGCTTCTCAGGTGTCGACCTTGTCAGTTAACGGTGCTAAAATTTGTTACGTTGTTTTTGCATAAAAGTAGGAAATATAAGAAACTCCTCTTTTTTGTAAAAAGTTTCATTTTTAATTTATTTAATAAAGTCATTAAAACTTTTCCATTTTTCTTAAAGTGAAGAACAGTTATATGAGCTCCAAAAATTAGTTTTTGTAATTCAACAAATTGTTTCTTTGGAAAAAATATTCATAATAACCATTTTATTCATGAAATACTAAATAACATATAAAACAATGGAAATATGAAATAATAATAACGGATAAACTAAATTTTGAATCTTGTTGTGTTAATTTAAGATTATATATTAAGTTCTGAAGGTGTATTATATAGAAGGAATACTTGTTTGAAAAGCAAGACCTGCTGAATGATATTTTAACAATTAATGTGATGGTAATTTCCAAAATGTTTTTGTTCCTGAAAACATTTCTTATTAACTAATATATTTGCCTAACAGTATTCCATTCTATATTAAAACACTAATATTTTCTGATATTATTTTGATTAATTAAGCATATTGAAAACATGATTCCATTTTTTATTTTAGAAAACTGATAGTTGCGTATAATAAATGCAGTAAGTGCTGAGTTCAGAATCAAATATTTGGCTTTTATTTTTGAACAAACGATAATTTTGTAGTAAATATTCTCCATTTCTATTTTATTTAAAATGAAAAATAGAAATGATTTCAGAGAAAAAAAGATAGTCAATAAAATATCATTTTTAAAGTGAGTTTAAAAATTAATAGATATAAGTTTAATAATTAGCAGATTTTTTTAAGGAAAAATATTACTAATATTTTGTTGTCATCTGGCAATACTCAATATAATAATTGCAAGCCAAACGATTTTATTTCATTTTTTTTAGAATTATTTCCGATTTAGAAATATATGCGATCGTTAACTATTTTGGATTCTTACTTTGACATCTTGACATTATAGAATATCATTATTCTATTTTAAATGAACAGCATAAATATGTAAGTATACTCTTTTAAGAACATTTTAATTTCAATATATTTTTTTTTAGTTTTATTAATAAATATTAAATTTAATAATAAATATTAAATTTAATTTCAATTTTCCATTGAATGAAATATTTTCTATTTTCGATCTTTCTTGCATATTTTTTGAACTAGCCATACATTTAATATATTTATCAATTATAAAATGTTTTGTATTTATAATCTAATTTTCTATTATAATGAATCTCCACGTTGTTTGCTTATAAAATAAAAATTTAAGTTATACTGTTCTATTGTAATTTAAAAATGTTTTAACTAAAATTTAAAATTCTAAACTTTAAGAACATTCGAAACTTACTTAAATATTTAATCAAAAATTAAATATTCAAATATAACATGTTTAAATATAAATAATTATTTATTTATGATTTACATATTCTTTCATAACTTGTTTTATTATTTAAGGATATTTCTTACTTGTTCTGAAATAATTATTATGTTAAACGATGAAACTGAATAACATAATTAAAGGTGAAATTTAAGAATCGGACTCATGGTGATTTTTTTTCTTTGGCAGTTAGTTTCATAAAAACGTAAGAAAAATCATATTTCTCTTCTTATACTTTTTTTTGCTTTATTTTGATTTTTCTATTTTAAAAATTAATATTGTAATTCATTCACTTTGTGTATCATATGGACATATTTCTAAAGCAAATTAAATTAAAAAGAAAATTCTCAATGTTGAGATATTTATCTTCTTTCTTATCTGATCTTATTTATATTATTTTTCAGCTTTCCCATAGTTTGAATTTTGGGCTAGAAAAATTATGGCTAGAAAATATTTCCTGATAATTATAGATAGAAAAATATTGCATTTCTTTGCTTGCCACCAGTTACTATTATTAGGAAAATAATCTCAATAGAATTAATACTTTTTTATTTTTTTATATTGTCTAAGCTATTTTTTAACACATTTTTCATTTGCAATAGTTTTATTTCCAAACAGATTTCATCAAAAAATATTTTAATATAAAAAGGATTTATAAACAAATCTTAGAAAATTAAAATGATTAGAATGAGTAAAAATATAAAGTTTTGAGATATTAGAGTAAATAATATTTGTCATATAATCCTGAAACACATACATGTTTTTATTTAGAAATTGAAAAGTATCAACTGCTAATAAATAATTTATAGATATTTCACTTACATTAATATTACAGATATAATTCCATGTGCATTAATATTATAGGCTTGTAAATAATTTTGGTCCCCTTAAATTTTTATGTTGATAAGATAAAACTGGTGTGTTCAAATACAATTTTGCTTAGGTACTTTCAAAATGTTGATTGTAAGATGGCGATAATTCCTGTGAAAATAGTTGTACTACAAGAATTACTACCAATTCAATTACATGATCTAACGGATTTTATAAATATCTTTAAAAGTCAATTAAATCATGAAATTATATTGTTGATATAATTTTTTTTATTTGATACATCTTAATAAATATATGTATGTATAGATTAATAAATACATGTATTTTTTTCTACTGTAAAATTATGAATATTTATAAAGTAAACAGAATTCTCCTTTATAGGTACATTTACTGACAAAACAAACCATAGGTGATGATCCAGTTTGCCATTTTTAGAACTAAGTTTTATTTTACATTTATTGTAAATTGAAAAAAAAACTTAATTTTTGTAATTTGAATAATTTTGCTCTTTATTAAATAAATTTTATATTCCTAAAATTTTTGTATCATATCTTGTAATATGAATTTCATTAACAAGCATTTTTTATTTCTTCAGCATTTCTTTAAAGAATATCTTTATTATTTTTTCTTTTTCAGAGGTATGAAGGTGCCTCTCATTACTGTATAAAACATTTGTGTTAATTGACTAAAAATAACTATAAATAAATTTTTTAATTAAAAGTTGTTTCTTTTCATTTATGCAATGCACAAAATGTGCATTTCAAGTAAGTGAGGATATTTAGAATATAAAAATGAATTATTTAAGAGAAACTTTTATGTGTGTATATACTGCTATTAAATTAAACTAACTTGTAATAATATTACATAAATTTTGGTAGAATTTTTTAAATATATATGCATACTTAAATAAAAATTATAAATTTTCATTCTTTGAAATTAACATTTTTATTTCATGTACATATATTTCAGAATGATTTACATAATAAATAATTTGCATTAAAAAAGTTATTTAAATTATGATGTCTGAGTTCCAATATCATTGCATTTATCAATGTTCACAGTAATTATTAACAAAATTGTTATATTTCTGCTATTGTGAAATTGTTATTTAACGAAAAAAATATTTAAATAATTTAATATTAAATCCTTTTTTCAACACGAAAATATTATTTAAATGACATTAACTAAGTCAAATAAATATAATGTAATTTTATTATATATTAAACAATTATGTTACGGAAAGTTATTTCTCAAGTATAAAAAATACTTTTAAATATGGACTTTACTTCTATTAAAATAGTTATGACATTTGTATTAGTTGTCAATTAAACTACTTAAAACTAACAGCTTTCTCACATGGATTGAAAAATTTTGAATGAAAGAATTTTAATTTTAGTGAAACAAGAATATAAAGAAAAATATTTGAAATACTTATATATTAAATATATAATAAAAATGTTCTGTTTGCAATTGTTAATATGAGCTGCTTTTAGAGAATTTTTTTTTCTGTAAAACCTATCTAATAGTTTTAGATGGAATATTAAATGCAACATGTGTAAATAGCGTAAGTCTTATTGAAATTAAAGCAAATATTACAAACAAACAAACAACACAAAAAAATATTATGAATTTAAAAAAAAAATTCTATTAAGGGGCGTGCTGCCGGTGATTTAGTGGTTGCCAATGCTGGGCCACTTATCAAAAGCATTCGGTCCACATTTGGAATGACTTAGGTAAAATAACGGACAAGCGGTTATGTTGGCTTTGCCGATACCGTTTCAATGCCGCACCATACATTCGTCCCACATTTGTCCGGGGCTGACATGTTTTGATGGGTAGTGGTACTGTTTTTAGGTATCACTCCATTACTACTCTTTTCGGCAAGCCAATTTTGGCCCTTAATGTAATTGACATTTGTGCGTTTGCTAGGTTTTTAACCTTACGGAACAGTAAATTCTTAATTTAAATCCCACTGACCATTAAAGTTACATTTACATTAAAGTTGCCGATATTTCAGTTTGAACAATTCCCACATAGATTTAATATTACGTGACATCGCAGCTCAATTTTCGTTAACTCGGACTCATAGTCCAATGAATGTTCAAGATTTCTATTAGGTTTGCTATAAGAAAAAATAGCTATTTTACTTGTTTTAAGAATAGATAGCTTTTCTGGCAAACATTTTTAAGGTTGCCACATTTTACTCAGTATGTGTCTAGATTTCATGATGAATTCTTACTTGGGAATTTAATTTGTAGCCAAATTTTGTTTACAGTACGCCATCTTGCGATTCTTTTACTCAATTTTATTGTTGAAAAAATGATGAAAGTTATTCTTTGTCGAAGGGAAATGAAAAATAATTGGTTTCTGCATGTTTAATTAAAAGTAAACGTATTCAAAAAGAAAAAAAAAAAAAAAGAATTTGGTGTAGACAATGGCTTCTAAAAGAGACAGAATCTTCGTTGTTTTAATAATCTAATGAAAAAGTTTGCTTTAGAAGTAGGTTTCTGAAATAATTTTTAAAGTATATTTTAGGTATCTATAAGTCTTAATCGTTCATAGTATTAGTATTTGTATATTTTAAGGGTTGTTTGAAATATGTAAAATGATTCAAAATTAAGGATTTTGTTCCAAAAATTACATATGATGCCAGTGAAATCAACATTAAATTTTTCACTTTCATTAAAAAACAGAATATTATTCCTTGATTTATCGAACATATATTTATGGTACTTTTTATTATCAATAGTTCAAAAATGTGTGAATGTAAATTTTTTAAACCCAGTTTAATTATTTTCTTCTTGGCTGCTTTCATCTAACTGGTAAAGTCCTACTCAGAACAGAGAATCATACTGGCGCGACAACAACTTTTAATAACGATTATTTAGTTAAAATACTATTACAATTAATCTTTAAATTGCTTTTTAAGTAATATCACAAAAATTGTATACTATTCTAAAATATTTTTCAATTCTTGTTAAATCTAAATTTTGTGAATTTAACATTGTGTTCTTATAAAATTTAAATATTTTTAAGTTTATGCAAATTTATTAAAATATATAATTCCCATCCCGAAGGTAAAAAAGTGAAGTCCTCAAAATATACAAATATGTATGCAAGAATTTATTGTGATTCTATTACATTAAACATTCTTTATAAGTAAATATTGCGTCACGTTAATTTCTTTAGAAAAATGTAAAGCAGTTGTCAATAAGATGATATCAAATATATTATTGCATCAACTATTTAATTTAACCACATGATGAACGGAAATGTTCATGAAACACAAGTAACCATAAAGTGTGAAATATTTCGAGTGCAGTTAATATAAAAATAACCTTGATTTATGCATTTTCATTTTGAAAGAAAGTTTAGTTGATTGTAAAAATTTAAGATTTGAAACTGCATTATTGATTTTTACTTTTTTTTTTACTCTTACAAGAGTCTGAAAGATATAGGAGATTTTTGCGGATGGATGCTGAAACACTTGAAGATATATTTACAAAAGTGAAGCCTTTACTTGAAAAGCAGAAGACAAAGTTTAGAGTGCCAATACCAGCTGCTGAGAAATTATCTCTGACTTTAAGATTTCTAGCAACAGGCATTAAAACATTAATGTTTATGAATATAGCTTAACATTCGTAATACCATGATGTGTCAAACCTCACAGTTGTTAGTACCATTATTTATAGGTTTAATAAATTTTTTTCATGTTTAAAGTGCTTAAATTAACAGTTCCGCTCAACATGCATGATCTGTCACCTTCATTTGGTTCCAATTAATCTCAGTTTTAAATTGTTAAGTTATTTTTCTTGTGTAATACCATTTTAAGTAATATTTGGTATAATAATTTTAAGTGTATTTATTTATTTGTTTTTTATTTATGTAATTTTGTATTTTTATGTTGATTAAGTAATTATTTAAGTATATTTATTTAAATATAACAATGTAGGTAAAGTTTTATAATTTCTTTAGGCAATATGTTACATGTTTGTTAATATTTTACAGTATCAAAATGTGTAGATATAAGAGTGTTAACTATTAATTTCACTTATAAAAAGTGCATCATTTCCAGAAATGTATTTATCCTTACCCTGATTTTTTTTTCATTATAATTTTAGTATTTTCAAAATTTAGATGTTGAAAAAATTTTATTGGTCCACTGGAAAATGTAGAATATACTTACTCATCACGTTATGTTTTATGATGCATTGTACTTAATTCAATTCATAACAATATGTGAAAAGTTATAAGAAACACATTTCATAGAATAATGTCAAAAAAGATATTAACAATTTATTTTATAAATATATTTAACACTTAAAAATTCCTATTAAGCCCCTATTACATTAAAGTTGCCGACATTTACTAGCGCATAGGGGGCAAAAAATAAACCAGAGAATTTAGTCCTTGCCAACGCTCGGAAAATCCGAATGGATCTCTCACCGAATGCTTCCGATTGATGGCTATTGAATTTACTTGTGTATTTCCCAGTCTTTCTAAATATTGCGCATATGCATTAAACTTTACTATTAATTAGCCATTTTTTTTTCCATTTCATATGCAGATCATCTGCTTGTGAACACGCGTAATACGAATCACGCACACTCTTTCCATTTTTATTATTTCTGTTCATTTTAAGTTATTTTTATTATTAATCTTGTTTATAAAGAAATAATTATTTTTTATGAGTTATTTTGTTATTAATCTTATTCATAATGAAATAATTATTTTTTATCAATCACTCATGGACAGTTGTCTCTCATTGTTCAAATTAAATTGCATATTTGTCTCAGTAAAAAGTGCTTTTTAAATTAATTTTATTTAATAATGATGTTATATATATATATATATATATATCTGAATACATAGTCTATGCTCATATTTTTTCTACAAAAAACGGATGTTATTTTTATTTACATATTTTTCCATGATCAACAGCCGAATAAGTATGATTATAATGTTACGTAATGATATGTGAAAAACAAAAGATATTCATTAGATGTAAGGTGTATAAATTTTGCATATTGAAAGGGTACATGTGCAAGAAGTAAAATATTTATGGTATGATTGGTTAATAAGATTTCTCATATACACTGATTTCAAAATTTTTTATGTATTGAAGTTTAATATAGTGATTTTTGTACTACAATTAATTTTATCTTGTGTTAATTATTTCTGCTGGCAAGAAGTTACTCGTTTGGTTAATTTCATTAAAGCAAATATTTATATTTAATTTTGCAGAATTTCCGAGTGAAGGAGCTTCTTAAAAAATTATCAGCTGAAGAAGTTCAGATTTCTGGAAAATTTCTTTGGTAAGTCTTCAGTTTTGATGATCAATTTTCTCTAAAGATTTCTTTTTGTAGTAAAAGTTATTCCTTCTCTAAAATGTAAATGATTAAAAATTGTCGTGTCAGAGAATATAAAAGTCATACATGTGATGTTATGTTTCAAAACGTGTCGAAACTGAATAGTCATAACAAACAAAAACATAGTGAAACAGAAGAACCTCAATTGCATCGATTTGTCTGTAGTCTCTGTAGTGAATCTTAATTAACTTTCTCAATTTATGAAACTCATTTATTAACGGTGCATGGTGATAAAATAAAAATAAGGGACAGTCATCATTTCAATTCTGTTGAGGAATTCATGGTGTTTAAGGCTACTAATAGTTTGATTCATAAATTTGCTAAAAGATGCGGCTCTAAGAAGCGAAATGATTTAGAAATTGATTATCATTACTTTCGGTCCAATAAAAATAAAAAGTGTCCCGCTATGATGATTTTAGAACGAGGTAAAGATATAAATGTAAAGTTTCTAAATATTCAAACTTGTGATAATAGTAATCCGTCTGTTTCAGCTTCCAATAGTGAAAGTATTAACATTTCAGAAGTTTTTAGCAGTGAGTGTTCTTTAAGTTTTGAAATAGGAATTTTTTGAAAACACATATATCAGTGCTTTATCAGTCTGAACGTATTGCAAGTCAAAATGCAATCGTATGCTGTACGTGTAAAATAATATAATTTGAGAAAATGCTATGAGGAATATTTACACAATTTTTATTATATTGTCATTCAAAAAAAAAAAAAAAAAAAAAATGTGATATTTCGATCAAATCTAGAGTTTCATAATTGCTAATAAAACATCTAACAAGAATACATGTCCCAATATATAAAGCAGAAAGGTACAAGACTTGTTAATGGTAAGACATATCCTTACTTTTATTGCCAATGGTCTAGACATTTTCATGAACGTGGGGATAATGAACTAAGTAATAAGATGTTGGACTCCAATAAAATAAATAGAACGTGTTTCTCAACGATATCAGTAAGGTATCTTACAAATGATATAATTCATGTAGTTTACTAAGACTCATGAGGGTCAGTCTAGTAATTTAGGAAGAATTAAGTGACGAAGAACGCATGAAGATAGCAATTGATTTGTCTAACAAACACTAATCAAAGAAGTAATAAACTATGTCAGGCAGTAGTCGTTAGTAGTACATTGAATAGAAAACACTTGTTAGATCACCGAGACACATTTTAAATATAAAAACCAATTTTTTATTGTCATAAAAAAGATTTAGATGCAAATGATGCACACAGTGTTAATGCGTGGGTCAAAAGTATAGAGAATTCAGATTCCATAATTAGGTATTATAAACCGCAAGGTATTGTTGACTTGAATATAAGTTGTCTCAAGAAAGAAGATTTTAGGCTTGCTGTTATGAATCAGGCTCAGCTAGAAATGTTGAAACTTTATGGAAATGATGTGATATGCAATGATTTTACTTATGGTGTTAATGACTGCAATTCTGACTTTTGTATCATATGTGATTTAAATGAAAAACATGAAGGGTTTTTTGCTGCTTTAATATTAAGTGATCGCCAAGATTCGCAAGTTTTAGAAGTAGCTTTCTAGAGAATAAAATTTCTGGGATTGATACCCAGCCCTGGCACTTTTACGTGAAGATGCTGAATCTTCCTATAATATTTGGTGTTTAGCCCATCAATGAAAGGATTATTGAGTACTTGACATGTTGATCGCAATTAGCGGAGAAAGTTATCGGAACACATTAGCTATCAAACCTTGCACAAGCTGATTCTCATAAAATTCTGCATTCTTTGTTGGAAGAAAGAGATGAACACAAATTTTCAAAGTTTTTCTGAAGGAGGTTATTGACTTTTGTTCCAAAATAACACATTGGAATTTTCAAAATATTTTGTAACAAATTATTCTAATAAAAGTGAACAATGGGCCTATTGTTACCAAAAATGGACAGGTTAACTATAGTGGGCAATGCTATGCAATAATATTCGTCAATGCAATACAGTGGTATATGTATAAACATATATACATTTGGTGTGTAGATTGTGCAATCTTGATGAGCTTGCTTATAATCTAAATTCTCCCGATTCTGGACATGAGTTAGATGAGTATAAAAAAAATAAGTCTGAAATTTAATCACATATTCACCAAGTCCCAAATCTAATAACAGACAGTAATTTGTTGATTCCTTAAACAAAGACTTTAAATTTATTAGCTCTGATTCAAACAGTGGTGCCAGAATATACAACTGAAGAATGTGCTAAATTTTTTAATTCCTTGAAAGGTCTCCAAGCATCATTGTTAGGTGTGAAAGCCAGTACAACTTTTGCCCTATCTAGTAAATTACTACTAAATACTGCAATGCCTTCAAATAAAATTGTAACTAAACAAAGGTTTTATTCCACTAAATGGAAGCAAGCAAAGAAAATATTTAATAAATATTAAAAAAAAACCATCTATCAAGAGGTAAATAGCATTGCATGCAATCTTTCATTAAAGCCATCACGTTATGTCCAGTATTGTGTCCTGGTTTTAAACTGACGAAACAAGCTCTAGTTATCTTCAATCTGTCCATTATCGCTTCCTGTGACATCTCAGCAATATTCTGAGGTAATTATGAAATAACTTATTACGAAACAAACAATGCTTTCTATTTTCTCAGTTCCCCGCTTTTCAGTAGATGCAATACAACCTGCTATAGGAAACTTTTCTTTCATTTTAAAACTCATAAACTCTTACTTTAAGTCATACACAAAGACTTTCGACATGGAAACAAAGAAATTGATTTGTTTATATATCAATGATAGATTATAGAATTCATGTTGAAAAAGCAGTTGTTGAGTTATTGTCAAGGCGTTTATGTTTGGCGACATAACTATCCACATAGCCAAACAAAAATGACAGAACATGAAACAAGAAAATATATCTTATATATTTTCTTATATATTATCTTATATATAAAATGATATCTTGAATTTCATTTGAAAATATAAAATAACATTCATTTAAAAATAAATTTTAAATACTTCTCAAAATTTCAAATAGGAATTTTGCATTTTTAGAATAAAATGTAGATTATTTGTGGACAGTTTCGTGAAACACATCCATGTCAAAGCAAGAAAAGTGAAAAACGAGATCAAATGTAAAAACAAAAAATGATTAATTAATAAGATTATAAGCTTAATCATTTTTTTCTCGATTAAAATGATTATATTTGTTTTGAGATAGACTTTGCATGTTAGTTATTAAGCAGTGTTTAAAATAATTTTATGCTGTATCTTGGCTTTTAATAAATAAATTTCAAAATCAAAAATATTAAACGCAGAGTAATAAAAGAAAAAAATGAAAATCTACCTGTTAATAAAATAATTGATTTCTCTCCTTTGAAACATCTAGTCGAAATTGTGTCAAATAGAAACAGTCGACAAATTAGTAATTACCTCTATTATAGAAGATAAACCACACTTTCTCTTAAAATTGATTAGAAATATCAAAATCCTTACCTGTTTAAGAAAATATATACACTATACATGAAAAAACTAATAAATCACATGTAAAAAGATATAATCATAACATACCTTTTGATTTTCATGGCCTACTTTTAAAACAGTACCCAGAATATTGGAATTTAGAACTATTAAAAAAAAGTGTCTTCCACATCTGTTTTGAATGACCATGATTCAAACATAAGCTGTTATTCCGAAGTTCAAATACCCAACCTTTAAATCAACCAAAATATTTTAGATGGCTGGTTCCCCCAGTAGCTAAATCTGCTACAAAGTATGCACCATTCTTTAATTCTTACAGCAACTTAACACAAACAATAAATAGCTTTAAGAATTAAAGACCGTAAATTTTTCATTGAAAAATTCTTACAGTTGAAGGATTTCCTTAAATATTTACTTTAAGATTTCCGTAAGAAATTCATATATATATATATATATATATATATATAGCCAAAAAATTCTTCAATTAAACATTATCTTTAAGCTTTGCAAATAACAACTTTTACAGTGATACACAATGCGAAATTTTATTTGCTAAAATATCATTTATACAATTGCTCGAAGTTATTATTTTATAATACAGGTGCATTGCTTTTTTCTTTAATTAGTTATAATACAAATCAACATTTTAAGTTTCCTGCTTGCAAAATATTAATACGTTTTATTTAAGTGAAAAAAAAATTACAATTGACAAAATGCATTTTTTTACTTATTTAATTTACACCAGTAATGGTGTTTTTAGCATCACTTTATTTCCATATAAGGGATTTACTAGACTGAAAAGTCACTATGCATGTTATTGCTATTTTCTTTTACGTGTAACAGATATACAACACCCATCACTGGTCAGAACTTCATGGCTTTAATCAAAGATTGCATGCAATTCTATTGACCTCTTGTCTAGATGATTATTTTTTATATTTATTCAGTATTTTATTTTATTTGCCTGATAAATTTTAGTGAAATAAAACCTTTGTTTAGTTATTATTTTATTTGAAGGCATTGCAGTATTTGGTAGTAATTTACTGGATAGGGCAAAAGTTGTACTGGCTTTCACACCTAACAATGATGCTTGGAGACCTTTCAACGAATTAAAAAATTTAGCACATTTTTCAGTTGTGTATTCTGGCACAGCTGTTTGAATTAGCGATAATAAATTTAAAGTCTTTGTTTAAGGAATCAACAAATTACTGTTTGTTAAATTAGATTTGGTTCTTGCTGGATATGTGATACAATTTCAGACTTATTTTTGTTATGCTCATCAATCACCAACTCATGTTCAGAATCAGGAGAATTTAGATTATAAGCTTATATATGTTTATGCATATACCACTGTATTGCATTGTCGAATATTATTGCATAGCATTGCCCACTATATTTCACTTGTCCATTTTCGGTAACAAAAGACCCATTGTTCACACTTATGAGAATAGTTTGTTACAAAATATTTTGAAAATTCCACTGTGCTATTTTGGAACAAAAGTCAATAACCTCCTTCAGGAAAAATTTGAAAATTTGTGTTCATCTCTTTCTTCCATCAAAGAATGCAGAATTTTATAAGAATTAGCTTGTGCATGGTTTGATAGCTAATGTGTTCCGATAACTTTCTCCGCTAATTGCGATCAACATGCCAAGTACTCTATAATCCTTTCTTTCGTCGGGTAAATACCGAACACCAAGCATTATAGAAAGAATCAATATCATCACTCATAAAAGAAGAGAACACCAGAACATTTTATACTCTGGAAAGCTACTTATAAGGCTTATGAATCTTGGTGATTGCTTAATATTATGGCAGCAGGAAACGATTAATATTTTTACTTTAAATCACACATGATACAAAAGTTAGAATGGCAGTCATTAACACCATGAGTAAAATCATTGCATATCACATCATTTCCATAAAGTTTCAACATTTCTAGCTGAGCCTGATTCATAACAACAAGCATAAAATCTTCTTTCTAGAGACAACTAATTTTCAAATCAATAATATCTTTCGTTTTATAATACCTAATTATAGAATCTGAATTCTCTAGACTTTTGACCTACGCATGAACACTGTGGGCATCATTTATATCTAAACCATTTGCTTCTTAATAAAAAATTGGTTTTTTATTTTTAAAATGTTTCAACGATGTAACAAATGTATTTAATACAAGGTATCACTCTATTGAATGTAGTCTCTAGCAATATCTAATATCTCCTTGATTGGTTTTTTGTTGGCCGAATAAATTGCTATCTTCATGCGTTCTTCCTCATTCAATCGAATTCTTCCTAAATCACTAAAATTACCCTCATGAATCTTAGTAAACTCTACATGAATTATATTATTCCCAAGATATGTTACTGATATTGTGGAGAAACATGTCCCATTTATTTTATGGGAGCCCAACATCTTATTACTTTTATTATCCCCACATCCATGAAAATGTCCAGCCCTTTGGCAATAAAGCTAAGTATATGTTTTACCATTAACAAGTTTTGTACCACCTTGCTTTACATATTGGAAAGTGATTCTTGCTTTTGTCGTTGATTGGCTGTTTGGATTTTTTTTTCCATTCAAGAAACTCTAGATTTGATCGAAATACCACATTCTCTTTTTGAATGACAACATCATGTATATTGTGTAAATGCTCATCATAGCATTTTTTTGAAATTAAATTTATTTTATTCATACAGCATATGATTGTATTTTGACTTACAATACGTTCAGATTGATGGAGCACTGATATACGTGTATTCAAAAAATCCCTATTACCAAAACCTAAGAACACTCAGTGAAAAAAACTTCTGAAATGTTAACACTTTCCTAATTGGAAGCTGAAACAGACGCGTTACTATTATCATATGTTTGAACATTTAGAAACTTCACATTTATATCTTTACCTCGTACTACAGTCATCATAGCAGGACACTTTTTATTTTTATTACACTTTTTATTTATTGCAAAGATTTTGCATCTAACTTTTACGAATAAAGATCTTTTGATACTCCTCTAAATGCTTTCATCGATGACAATTGCTCATAGCAATTGTTATGACGATGAGGATAACACTTTTATTATAACAAATTGAGAATTCATGAGAGAAGTTGTTTTGACAACATTTTGACAGCATAAACGATACTAAAAGTATATTTTCATGATGACATTGGCAATGGATTTTTAATTTATTCTTTAAAAATCAACAATAACTAATAATATAAGAAATATCGACTTCTGTCATATACTTATATATAAGTATATGGCATATCTAAATAAAAAACATATAGAAATAATCACTTGTTTATTTTAAATTCACATAAGATTATAAAAATGTCCAATTGTAAAAAATGTTTTAATTAATTCTTGAGTATGTCATACGGAGAGGTTCCCAAGTCATTGTCAACATGTTGATTAATTTCCCATATCTAGCTTGTAGTATCATATACATTTTTTACATAAAAAAGAAATAACTAGTAATCAATCAGCTGCAATTTTACTTATTGAGTTACATAAAGATTTTACAAAAGAAAATTTTGTAAAGGCAAATAAATGTCAAATCACTGGTTTTCATATCAGGTATTTGTCAAATTAAAATTCGCCAAAGGTAATTATTTTAAGTTATAAATAAAGAGATCAAATTTTAAAATTAAAATTTATTATTACTTCCAAATATGTAAAATCCAAATTATATATGCTCCTGTAGGGATCTAATTTATTTTATTTTTATAAACTTTTCGGTAGTTTTGAAATATTTAAAAATTTCAAATATACCGAAATTCCAGCACAGATGATGAAGTAACTGCAATCTGAAAGTCTATTCATATAGCTAAGTTTACCCTTACTGATTATAGCTTATTTGATGTTATAACCTATTATTTGTTTTTCTGATTGGAAGAAACAAGAATAGTTTATTGACAAGTGCTTTGTTTCTCAGGATCATCGCGGGATCTTTTTTACTAGACAAAACTGCCTGAATACTTCGATTTTATAAAAAGTGTTAAATGTGCACGGGAATTAATTGAATCTTGGTAGTCCTGTGTCGTAAAATTGCATATGGCAGGGGCTTATTCAAACTCTCACAGCTCATTGTCATGAAAGTGGAGTTGCTTACTATGGTTCATAGTAATTCACACATAATAACACCATGGAGCCACATTTTGCTTTACCATAAAAATGATAAAAAAAGATTAAATTTTAATTATATTTTAAAATGAATACCATTGATTCAAAATTTTTATTTTGTTTGTTTCAAGATGAAAGTATTTTGAAAACTGTGTCTTAAACTTCACAGAATTTTAAGTGCTTATAAACACTTAAAATTCTGTGAAGTGACAATTATAAAATATTTGGTGACAATTATAATATGGTAACAATTATAATTGTCATCAAAAATAGATTATTAAGACAACTAACATATTGTGTTCTTATTAAATGTTCATAGAATTCTTGAAATCCATAGGCTACGGAGTGATAAATAATGACTCATGGATTTTAATTTTTGTATAATTCCTTTAGACTATAAAAGATCTAGTATTTACACCACATCATGAATGCTTTATTCATAAATTGCGTTACACTGAAAATCACACTTCTACTGTTCAATACAATTTCCTCAAAAACGCTACAATGGATACATAATTACACAAACTTTAAGAACATCTACAAGCTTTCAAAGAAAACATTTGTTAAACAACTTCAAATGTGAGCGAATAACATTTTAAAAACACAAGTATACATTTGATAGTACTTAATTAAACAAATTTATGAAATATATATAATTTAGCATTATATCTCTAACGCACATAAGTTAATATTCAGGATAATTTATACAGGCCTATAATATATAATTCATACAAATTTCATTGCATGATTCCAACATATTTCAGTAAATGCTAATTTTCAGTTACTTTGATTTGATACTTCATTGACTTAAAAAATAGAAAAGGTAATTCTTGGAATATTCTACTACTTTCAAAACAACGTACTATAGACAAATTTGTAGAATATTAAAATTTATTTTATCCTTGCTTTGTGTAGGGAAATCATTTTTTTATATAAATTATTTTAAATTAATTGTTTTCTTCACATTGTTATATTAATTATACTAAAATTTTTTTATACTAAAATTTTAAAATTCCATTTGTATGCTTAAAATTTATACTAAAATTTTAAAATTCCATTTGTATGCTTAAAATTAAGCACATTTTTATTTTAAAAAAGGGATATATAATAATTATATAGCTGATTTTAGATTTTCTTTTTCAATATTTTCAAATCTTTTAATTGACATTAAATACGAATTAATAATTTTTGTATTAATTTTATGATAGTGTTTTTTTAGATGAAGATAACTTAAAAAGATTAAGAATGTTTTACATGAAAATCTGATTAAACAAATCAGTTATATATTTCATTCATTTCAAATAATTTTAATTATTCTTAATGTTGTTTTTAAAATCTTTTTTGTACGGGAATTTCAATGAATTTATTTGTTTATTTGTTCTTTTTTATATAAAATAAATTGCCAGAAATCTCGATAAAAATTTTGACTATTCAAAAATAATGAAAACGAGTTTTCATTTATTTTTTATGTATATTATACTAAATTATATTTCCTACCCTCTGTTAATTTATTTCTTTCAGAATAATGATACGGATTTTTACTGTCATTTATTTGAGTAAAACAAAATAACTGTTCAATGGGGTCATTGGAAAATGTGTGAGATAAAATCTTGAGAAGATAACTTGACACAGATATTATATTTAGAAAAGTGCTATGTCAACTATCATCACATACGATGCAAATACATACAAAAAATTTATCTAAAGTTATATCTTGTCATCATAGTAAATAAAATAATTGCATCTATTTCATGCACAGTAAAGTTCTTATGTTCCAATAATTTCAAATTTCGGAGAATGTTCAATTTATATAAAAAAATATCTTCAGGAAAACGTAGTGCTGACGATTAATCATACTAGTTAAAACATTTTTCTAAAGAAAAGTATAGCATTCTTATAAATGTTTACTGAAACCTATTGAAATATTTTTAAATGTTAGTCAGAATTTGTAATCAAAGTTTTGCTGCAATTATTCTAATCTTTAGCTCGATTTTTAACACATTTAGTCACCCAATTTCAAGTATTTTACAATTAAATTTTTTTATGTTTTTTCATTCTACAGTATGTATGAAAAAGTCGCATAGTAGCTGTATTCTCAACCTTTTATCAATGATGCTTATGCAAATAGCTTAGCAAATGTCTTAAATTATATAAATTTTTATGTGAAATAAATTTTGTGGGTTGAAAAATTTCTTTTTATAATAATACAAAAATCATTTTATTCTAAGGTATCTTATTATAGTATATGAATTTAAGTTCTTATGATGTATGTATATTTTAGAGCACTAGAAAAATATTAAAAAATATTTTTATAGTGCCCTTAAAATCAAAAGAAGTACTAAATTCCATGATCATGAAATTTATCAGAAAAAAATGAGATAGATAAGTCAAACATTTATTCTAAATGCTTTCTGTTTAAGAATCTAAAATTTATTTAAAAGAACTTTACTGTTTTTGGTTTTCAGTAATAAATAACTGTGTAAAATATATTCCCACTGTAAATTTTTGTCCAATTTAAATATAAGTATTAAAATAGGATAAATTAATTTTTGTTTTAATTCCTATTTTTCGCTAATGTTAATACAAATCTAAATTATAATTTTTTTGTTGATATTAGTCTTGAAGATTTAAAATATAAGTAATTAGTTTATTAGGTAAATCAGAAATGAAATAAAATACAGTTTAAAAATCAAATAAAATAAAGTACTGAAGAAAATTTTGTATAGAAATAGGATATATTTCAGTATTTGATTTCTCTTATGTTAAATAATAGTTACATTGAAATGTTTTATGGGAATTTTAAATCTTAATTACAATTAGGCTTAGGAATTATAATTATAGTGATTTGAATTTTTCACTTAAATATTCTTGAAATATTTATCTAAGTCGTAATTTATTTATCATATTAAGAATAAAATAAAGTGTGTTTTGCTTTGAAAATGGGGAATTTTTGAGTTTATATAAAGTGGAAGTTTATTTGAAATTATATTTCTAAATATAGAATGCTAAAGTTAAATTTTTCTGATAAAACTAAAATTTCTCTAGAAGAATTCGGAGCTGACATTTATTTCGCAAACTTTTTCTTAAGCTATATTTTTATATTTCTGATTTTATTTTGAATGGATACCTAAATATGATTACTTAATGTAATTTGTAGACTCGTTTTTATACGCCAATTTTAAATCCTTATGTACAATTGAATTTTATCTGCATCTTATTAGTATTAATCAACATAAATTTCTTTTATTATTTTTATGTAAAACTCATTATTAAACAATATATAGATCAAAATTAAAAAGTATGAAATTGAAAACATATGCGGCTACTGACAACATCACACTCTAACAGATGCAAACTAACACCTTTACTCGTAAGCTACGACAGATTTGGCACATATACTAAGATTAACAACCAGTAAAATTACATAATGCAAAAACAAAAAATAACTGTAATTCATGAAATTAAATATTAGAATTGGTTATTATAAGCAATTATAAAACAATACTTAGCTCAAAAAATAATGACAAATATGCACTACTTTTGTACACAGTGTGTATGTAACTTGAGAAACACAAATTATTCACACATTTGTTATTATCAAAACAATAAACAAGTTCTTTGAAATGTAGAATTTTTTTCAAAGTATATATAGGTTCTATTTCTTCCAATACTTTACCCTTTTTTTATAAAAGTATTAAACTAAAATATAAAATTTATTTTAAAAATTATGTTTCTTGCAACACATTTAACCTTAAAAGGATTATGTATGCTTTCTAATATTTATGATACATGCATGAAAAGAGATGATGATTCTAAGAATAAACTCATCTTCTCACACATATAAAAACTTCGTATTCAGTTAAAATTTTAAAAAATTCAAATATTTTTTTTGTGTTTTAGCATAGTTAGATTTCACCCTCTTATACCAAAAATTTTGCTTCTTCAGAATATTGTTCTTAGTATACTCATTGTGCACACTACTTAAAAACATACTTTTCGCTTTTAAAAGCTAAAATGTCCTGAAATTCTAAGAAGTTAATCATTCTGGTTAATACCTTTTTTAATTGTTTGATATGTAGACTAAAATATTTAAAATCTGAAAAGGAATATGCGTGTGATTTAAAATAAATATTTTGAAATTTTAGATTTTTACTTTTTTGTAACTATTTTTAAAAATTATTATATAAATTAAAATTCACTTTTTTAAGGAACTATATTGCTCATTTAACCACAAAAAAGTTCTTATTATCAAGAATAAAAGAATTTTCAGGAAGATACTTTAATTTACATTTTGGATTTTTTCAATTAAAAAAATTCAGTTTTACTTAACAGATATAAATTGAAAAATTTATTACAACTTTGTTTGCTTTTTGTGTGTCTGACATTTATATGCATGCTTTTATATTTATTTTACAAAATAATTATGAAGTTTTGTAACTAAAATGTATTAATAAGATACATAAAGTTTTATAACACATTGTATGTTTCAGTAAAGTATAGAAATTAGAAGATAGTTTTGAAAAATCTAAAAGTTAATGCAAGGTTATTATTTATTTTAAATTAAAGTACTCACATCTATGTCCATGCATAAATGAATACATATGCACCGACACACACGCACATATATACATATTTATAATGCTTATATATATGCAAATACGTGTGTGTAGGTATAAATAAATTGTTACTAATTTATATGGATAATGTAACTGAAATGCCAGAGATGCAATTGAAATTTCTAATTTTCATTGCTCCTTTTATGAAATTTTAAGAGAATATGGTACAGTGTGTATTTCATTATTATAAGATTTCCCAAAATACCACTTATTTTAATTGTAAATTTCATATGGAAATAATTTTAAAAGACTGTGAAGTAATCGAAATAAGTTATATTTTTTTAAGTAAATCATTAAATAAAAAAATATACAATTAATTTCACACAACAAAAATTTTTCTGAAATTCCTTACATAAATAAATATATCTTATATGTACATAATATTAAATACATAGTTATAAGACTACTTATAATTTTTATTTAAAATCATTTAAATCTTTAAAACCATTTTACTTTTTTTGAAAATTATTTGTGAACTGTAACTTAGCATTAAAAAGTGTACTTAATAAAATAAAGAAAAAATTGTTTTTCATGAAGAAATTTACTATGAATCATTAGAGTCCGAGTGAGAAAAATCAAAAATTTTGTTTTTTTAAGGGTTCAGGAAAATTGTTATGTGAAAAGAGTGAGATTCCTATACGTTCTAAAATAGCTTTTCATAATATCTTAAGAAGTTTTTTTTTTAAAAAAAAATATAAAAGATCTACGGAAAGAATAAGCTTGTGATAAAGACCAATTTTCAAACTTGCATCATAATGGAACATGACTACTTGTAAAATAACACAACTGACTAATAAAACTATATTACATAAAACACTCTGATGCATCTTAATTTCAAATGTTATCTTTTAAAAACTAAACAGAAAATCAAGACTGATAAAGCATCATAAAGGAGAGAACCTGAAATTGTAGGAGGTCATGACAAAAGATGCTACTTGAAAAAATATTATAAATTATTTTTTCGATGGGAAAAAGTGAATTTGAATGGCCCGAACAGTAATATTAACATCATTTTATGAACAAAATCTGAAGATTTCTTCTGTTGAGAAATGGGTGTTGACTCTGTGATACTGTTTGAAACTTTTGCATATGATGAGAAACATGATCTTCAGTGAGTTCTGGGAATTGGATCGAATAGTTATCAAGGAAGACTTTATGAATACTTTGTATTTTTGGTCCTTTTTTATGAGAGTCAAACTGGAAATTTCAGAAAAACAATACTTTTTACGGTGCGTTAAACGGATTTAAAATTACTTTTAAAAAGAAAAAAATCAAAATTTTATTCTAGCGAAGTCATAGTCTAGACCTGGATTTCATATAAAACTTGTGGGCCCAAATAGTGCGTCAAATGTTCGCAAATAACCACTATCATGACTCTTTATGAAAATTGGAAGTAGTTATGTAAAACATTTCCAAATCTTTTCTCGAAAACAAGAAGAATTCAGTGGAAAGTGGAGAATTAGAAGTTATTCAGACAATAGTTGTATCTATACCCTGTTAATTTTGTACAAATATAAAGTATTAGCAGTCTCTCTCGTATAATTTTTGGACAGATTTTTGAAAGGGAAAAGTTTTGAAAGTGTTGATAAAATATTTAATGCAATTAAATATCATTTAACACGCATATTGAGTTTAAGTGATATATACTATAATTATAACTTATATGCGTCAACTTAATTTAATTAAAAAATGTATCTTATTCATAATTAAAATTATAAAAAGCAAAGTATTCTTATATATATATATATATATATATATATATATATATAATTTTATAACACACTGTATAATTAAATGTGTTTGAAGTTTAAAAATATTGCTTGAAATTTTAGCAATCAGAGAATCAAGTAATATAAAAAATGTATAAAAAATATTGTTTAACGAAAAAAGCAGTTTTTGTATCCTACAATTTTATTCATAAAAAGTTACTTTATATGTGCTCGCTTGAATTACTATTTTAATTATATTAATCTTACAATGTACAATATAAGTTTAAGATAAAATTTTAAATTCTTTTTTATAAATATCTTCTGCAAGCAACTGAAATTATTGTGTACGATAGAAAATATTCGTATTTTCACAACTTTTATATAAAAGTATTAACCATATTGAATAACTTTTTCTAATTTTCAGAATACTTTATGAAAATAATATTATTTGGAGAATGAAGTTTCAGTTTTAATTAAATTTATCAATAACGTTTTATAATTTAAAGAATAATATTTCATCACAACTTTTTCAAAATATTTCTCGCAAATAATATATTTCACTATTTCTAATAAGTTGTAATTATTAACACATACATATAGCTTAAGAGAAATCTTAGAAAACCTCAAAATTAAAATTTAAGTGCCCTGATTGGAAATATGATTAATATCTCCATCTAAATGAAAAGTTTAACATATTTATAACTGTGACGAGTTCAACTTAAATGAAGCAAACAATTGTTTCTCTCATTTGGCCAATCAGGTAACACACATTCTAACTATACCATTAAAATAACATCAATTGTGACATTAAGCTTTACACAATAGCACACATTAAACCAGCGGTATCAGATAATGTGCTCTGCAATAATGTATTTTGCAGAATGACTTGGGCATCCATCGCAAGCATTCCTTCATCATTTCGTTTTTTCACGCAAGGACGACATTGACAACGAGATGGCTGCCGTTGTGCATAAGCTAAATGAATCAACTCATCTTCCGTTGCAGCTCTATGGCTTTGAGGATAATTTTGTATTACCTCCTCCCGGTTTTCCTCGATGGTACTTATGATGTTATCCTTGGCGTTCTTGCTGGATGTCAGAGAAACGTAATTAGGCTGACTGCATCTAGCTTCAGCAGACATACCTTCAGCATTGGCATCTAATAATACTTCTGTTTCTGCAGCTCGTTTCAGATCTTTTCTACTGACCTTCTTCTTCTGCACTTCAATTTTATTTTCAGGAGCATTCAGACATTTACTTTTCTCAATACATTCAGGGCAATTCAATGGATCTTTACAAGTCTTCTTCTTTTTCCTTCCAAATCTAAGCTAAAATAGATAGCAATTATGAATATTCTATTAGTAGCACGCTGAACATTAATATATAGAAACATACTATATAATTATTTTGAATACAAACACATATATTCAACAAAACATGCTGTTAAATGAAGTAAACTTTATCCACAATTTAACGTTAACTCCAAAGAAAAAACATAAGTACAGAAACTTCATATGAATTACATTTTGATCAGCCTTTAAAATCCTCTCAGAAAATATGATTATTTGATACAGTGGATGAATATTTTCTAGCTATGAAATTTTAACCAACATCTCAGGTATTTGAAATAGATAAACTAGATAAAAGTGATATATATATATATATATTTATATTTTATAACATATACTGTTTGCAACTTTCTTGACTATATTCTTTGAGATAATAAAGTGTAAAACTTCCCACATATAGTGTGTAATAGGAGTTGTCAATAAAAATATTTAATTATAAATAGCTCGATTTCTTCTTTTATTTAGATTTCCTTTTTAAGTTGAACATTTTTGAAGTGCTGAATAATGCTGGCTTGACAATTTTAAATTCTAACTTGAAGTTTAAGTAGTTATACAATTCTTTTGTTTAATTAGAGCGCATTATCTTTTTTGTGACTTCGAGTTTCCTTAAAAAATAGCTGGATTTGTATTATAATCTCAGGAAAGAACACTGCAAGTATTTTTTTCTGAACTCCCTGACTAAAGACGAAGATGTTTTCTGATTACGTTATTATTAACAAATGCTAATGTTAATGATGGCTTATTAGTTATAAAACTTTACTCTAAAAATGTAGAAGACGCTATATATGTAAATATTCAATATTTTAATCTGTCAAATACGAGATTTATTTTGTAGTAAATTTTGATAATCACTTCAAAATTTATTACAAGACAAAATAATTTCGTGATTTAATATTATTATTGTATTACTATCATACTAACATTATTATAAAATGACTAATTATTCTTTATAAAAAATGAAGAAATTATTGCTAAATTTTAATGGATTTTTTCTTATTTTTTACTCATTTAAAAATATGCATATACAATATTTTAAATATGTATTTATTTGGTATCTCGTAATTTGGTTACTTAAATATTTTTTTCAATTTCGAGGTTTTAAAATATATAGTGCTTACAGTTTGTTTAAACCAAAAATATAATGACGTTTTTTTCAGTACTAAGTGCTAGAGATATTGAGATAATGATATAATTTTTAACTTATAATAAATCAAAGTTTGAAATATGTCATGTAAGATTGACTGGCTAAATCCTATGTACGGGCCAATACAGGTGCCAAATCTTCAGATTTTTGTTCCCGAATGGATTCTTGCGATTGTATGACGTAACGTAATGTGTGCATGCTTGAAATTTGATTAGAGTCATAATAATCTTTGAACTTTTGCTATATGTTTCGCTATTTTGCATTTATGCTTGAAACGTTTGAAATCGTGACATAAATAAATTTTAAGTTTTATTTTTTGAAGGGATTACAATTCAAATTTTTTTATTTGTGTGAAACCAGTGTAAGATACGAATGTTGATTAACTGAATTTTAATTTTTTTTTTTTTACAATTTGGAGAGGGAAAATTGTAGAAGAATCGTCGGCACTGGTTGGACAAGTGATGATTAATTGAGTACTTTTACATTATGTGTTATTTGATTAAAAGATTAAAATTGCCATTGTAAGTAAGAATTTATGTAACTTATTAAGCATGTGTAGAAATATTTCACATATATGTATTTAGATTTACTTTGTATTGCTGTTTCTTGATTAGAAACTCGAGTTTTCATAAAAATGTATATTAGTTGTTATTGAATTGGTCTTATTTGTCCGGTATCTAGCACTGTAGACAACCAGGCTTGATACCGTTTATATAAATGTTTTTTTAAGGTAGGTGCCAATGCCCGGTTAATTAAAATACACTTTTTCCTAAAAATGTGTTATTTATATTTTTGATTTAGATTTAAAACGCAGTTTTTAATATCTGTTTTGTATTATTATAAACGGTGTATTTGTAAAATGTTTGTTTTTATTGACCAAGTAGGAATAGTAGCATTGATTTTTATAGTTATTTTATGTTTGTTTTGTAATAGGAAACTTCTGTAAAATTAGTGAAATTAGTAATTTGTTTTGTAATATTTCTGTAGTAAGTAATTATAATAAAGTATTCGAAATTTTGGTATTTGAAATCGAAAATAAGTCGAAATTGTGATATTCGTATTTGAGTGCTATCAGGATTTTGAAAACCAGTTATTGCGTGAATTGACGTAATTTAGGTTAGCTAGATAAGTGTGCATAGGTTAGCGAGATAAATTGGACATTGCATCAAACCCATACTGGGCTGGTATAATTTTTACGCATTAACAAATGCACAAATTTAACCAAACGAAGTATAGGCTTAGAAATCCACACATAGCAAAGGCAGCTGAAATAGAAGAACGCAAATATATAACCGAAAATATTTTACTCTTAAGACAAGCATTAAAAGGAGAATAATACAATTTAATTAGACAGGACTAAATGAAAGATTGAATAAAGTTCCAGCATTTAAACTTGATTCAATTTAATAAAAAGAACACAAAGAAAAATAGAAAAGAGTACGAACATAGCCAGCTTCATCAGGGGGTGTTGACTAAGTTGCTTCAATGATTGTGGAAAGTATTCGTACAGTATGATAATTGATTTAAAAGCGATCCGTTCATAAAAATTATAAACATAAATTCCATTTTAATTAATTATAAATACATAATAGAACATATTTTCACTAGTTTCATGTGAAATTTACACATAATTTTATACATGAATAAATATTTACAAATATATATAATACTATAAATATTTACAAATTATGAATTTTATTAGTAGACCTAAAATTATTTAATATCAATGTATATTCTTAGATTTTATAATATTTTCTAAAATAATATTTAGATGATATGAAAACAAATTACCAAATCTATCCATTTACATAGATAATCATCTATTAATAGTGACTTTCAAAAGAATCCGATAAAATTCCAATAACTTACGCTGTAACACCTACATGTGGCTGAATACTTAAGTGTTAAAGTCAAAGGTAATGTATGGAAATTTTAAAGGCTTCTTATGAAATTTAATAGTTGTTTTAGACGAAGTAAATATTTTTTTTATAGGTTTTTGAATTTAAATCTTCTTTATTTAAATGTTGTAGGTAGAAAATATTACAAGAATGCATAATTGTCTGATTTATTAACTTGAGTAATTATAAATTATTTTTGAAGCTCTTTTAAAGAATTTTTAAGATTTCTTTTATTTATTCCCTTAAATTTAAAAGTTTTTATTATATTTTTAAATTTATTATAAAAGCATCACTCTTATTTTGAAAAGTATTCTAAACTTTTTGAATATAAATGAGAAATTTCAAATATAAATTTATCTATTATAATGAGAAATTTTTTTTTAAGATTTTCCTATAATTATAACATTGAGTTGTCTGTTTTTAGTAACTTTAATAAAACTTTTCTATGTATTTCAGAGTCTAAAACAATAGCAGTATTGTCTATAATTATGTATGCAAAAAAAAAAAAATCTCTGCACTACTGGCCACCCAAACAGCACAACACCAAAGAAGACAAGCGATATCACTACAAAATTTATTTTGTGAATAACATGTTGACTAAGAATCAAATGATTGAATTTATAGATTTCTGTGCAGTGGGGTTCCTGCCAAAACCAGTAGCCACAGTAGCCACCATTGTTGGAGACACGCCTTGGCATTAATTCAAAGAGACATTGGATGTACTGTTGGGGAACAGCAGCTTCCATACGTTGCCAAAGTTGATATGGTGTAGCAGTTGGGGATATAATCTGGGTCAATCGTTGAGCAACACTGCACCTCGTGTTTTCTATCGGTGAAAGATCTGGAGAGCGAGACTACCAGAGAAGTAATTCAATCTGGCGATTGACAAAGAACGCTTGAATAATGCGTGCCACGTATGGCAGTGCATTATCCTGTTGAAATATGGCCATGGGCCAGCCCTGAAGGTAAGAAGGGAAAACTGGCTTCAACAACTCGGGGATTTAGCACTGGCTGTTTAAAGCACCGGTAATGCGCACTAGAGGAGTGCGAGAGTGATATTCAATACCACCCTATACTATAATACCCGGTGCAATACCAGTGTGGTGGCGCATAACGCAGCTATTCAGCACCCTCTCTCCACGGTGTTTTAGATTCAATTGGGACCATCGTGGTGTTGCAGACAGAAGCGTGACTCGCCTCTAAAGACAATTTCATTCCATTCTGCCATCCACATCCTTCTTTTATTGCACCATTTTTGGCGGAGACAACTGTGGCTCTGCGTCAAGGGTAGACGAAGTAATGGACGTCATGCGGACAGATCACTCTGCTGTAAACGGAATTGAATGGTACGCACATGGATTATGCGTTACAGACTGAATGTGCTGTGCTATGGTTCGTGATGTGGTTGAGCGATCCGTCACCACCATGGGCACAATTTGCCTGTCATCATGTGAATTGGTGCACTGAGGTGGATCACGTCAGTCCGTTATACTCTCTTGCATCCAATGACCACATATCCACTTTACAGTTGTTTGGTTTCGTCCCACACGACTATCGATTTCCCTGAAATATAATCCACAATCTTGTTAGGCTACTATCCTTCCTCTGTCAAACTCGGATACTTGATCAAAAAGTGATCGCTGTTTACTACGAGGCATAATTGATCAATTTTTTTGAAAAAACCACAAGAAAAACACAATTGGCGAAATCTGCAGGCCTTAAGTGGTGCCACAGATCATGACTTACAAAACCTTATTCTCAAAGATCTCGCACAGGCGCGTGTGATGTGCGTCTGCGCTGAAACTCTAATCATTTTCAAATCTCACGTCCATTAATGCATGTTGTAAATTTCATACTATTTGCATGCTTCCTTCAGGGTATTGCATTTATGCTGGCCATCAGTGTACAATTTAACTATATTTGGAATCTTTACAGTAACAATCAGTGCGTGGTTCCCTTACTAAGATTTATATTACTCTACAGAATTTATTGTAAATAAAAAATACCTGCCATAAGGTGGATCATAACTAGAAAAGTATTTAATTTCAATTTCGTTTAATGTAAAGGTAAAATTGAGCTCTCTAATGTAATTTCTTACTAGTTAAAGCCAAATGCAAAACATTTATACATTTTTTCGTTGTATATGATTTCGCCTTTTTTTTTATATTTTTTACTACTCTAAATATCTTTTTATTTCCAATAGCAGATTATAAACAGTTACAACAAAATAAATAAAAAGAATAGAGCAATAACACAGAAAGATACTGTAACAGAGTCTATTGATCTAATATGCCTCTAGCTTCCCAATAGCGCTCAGTTAGAGACGTCTTTCGAAGTGCAGGGCAGCGAGAAAGATGCGCTGCATCCATGACCTCACCAATGTTGCAAAGAGTGAAGAGCGGAGAAGGAACGCGCAATACCAAATCTATACAGATGTTTCCGCAGACGGTTTCGCCCGGTGGCGAGTCGAAATTCCGCCACCACTCTATGCCTTGGACAGCTGCGCAGATTTAGGATGGCATTCTTCCAAGGTTTAAGAGAATTGCGGTTAGTAAGCTCTTCGTGGGCTCTAGTCTTGAGAGTTCTTTTGACAAGATGTTTAATAGAATAGAAGGGCATAGTGCGTTTAGGAGTCTGCGTAATTAAAGCTCCCTTCTTTGCAAGGTAATCTGCATTTTCATTACCAGTGATTCCGCAATGGGCAGGGATCCACTGGAGGACAATAATCTTCTTAAGGGATGCCAAGATGTTGGCGGCAGTTCAAAATGTCCTGTGTTAAAGGATTATTAGAGGATACAATGGCCAGAAGAGCAGCTCTTGAATCACAGAGGACGACAGCTTATGTAAATTTATCTATATGGCAATGTAGCTGAGATAGAGCCAAGCGAATTGCTGCGAATTCTCCGTCAAAAGCAGAGCCTCGTCCCACAGGGGCATAAAAGGAAAAAGTTTCGGAGAGAACTCCGGCACCAACATTTGGTCCTTTTGATAGGAGGGATCCATCGGTAAAGATCCGGAGCCCCTCCGGCTCAGGATAGTAGCTACTCAACATCTCGTAAGCCAGGACTCTCAAAATAGTAGGATCCATATTACTTTTATTGACACTTTGACACAGGTCAAAATTAATGCAAAAGTGTTTCAGATTTTTTGGATTTTGAGGTGATACAAGATATTCAGGTTCATAATTTTAGTCGAGAAAATTTTTTAGGTGTAAAACTCCCTGAAAAAAGCCTTTCTGAGTCTTTAAATTTCTGTTTAGTTCTCGGCTGGCCTCGTTCCAAAGTGAAAAGCAGCCAGGAACTCTAGTGATCTTTTGCCAGATAATTATAGCCTTCTCCAGAACCATAGTTTGTAATGGTCTAACTCCAGTCGAAAAAAGCATAGCCTCTATCGAGGTAGTAGTCTACTACTCTAAATATGTAACAATTTTGAGCCTCTATGATACAATTGATTTTTCACTTCCTAATTTAGGTGAAAAAATTTGTTCCATCGTTTTTACAATATTGAATAATATGTTCCTCAAATCTTCTATATTTTACGGTTCTTAAAGTCTTTTTCAAAAATGGTTGTGAATTAAACACAAGTATATCTTACTTTATATTTTTTATTCAACTAATATTTGTTTTACCATGAAAATTTTTATTTTATCGGTATTAACATAAAGTTACACGCATGAAATAGGATAAACCATTGTGGAGACTCATCATATCTTTTTTAGAAACACTTTACAAAACACTTGAATTCGTGAAGTAAAACCCAAAATCGGGAAGTAAAACTAAATATTTGTTTATCCCATTTCTCTGTCAATAATACTAAATTCATAAAATGTACCCAACCAATGAGCACACTTTGTATAGGCGCGATTTAAATATTTTCTCAATGATATCTGAACCAAACACGGAATACTTTTTCTCAAAATATCAATCTAAGAGGACGCGCTCTCTTAGTCCTCTTAAACTTAAATATCTTTGTTCCTTTCTGTAGCTAATAAATGTTATTAATTGTTAAAATTGACTTCTGATATAAAAGTCAATATCACAAACATTCTCGACCACGGTGACTGGAGCAAACTCGCAGCAATGAATAAAAATCATGCACTGTTACATAACGGAATGCTGTGATAAGGAGGCGAATTTAGACGAGGTTTATGACTCACATCTACTCCGTAGGGAATGCTTACCTTATACGAAGATGAGGCAAAACAGCTGATATTCCCCACGAATCTGCTCCCCTCTCTAATCGACCTACTTTCGGCGTAAAAGAATCCACTTTTACCAACAGCTCCGAGGGAGAAATTTTTTTTCGCTTCATATTTCGCGTCAATCTTTTGCTGATTAAAAATGATGGAAAGTACAGAAGTGACCTCAATAAAAATTTCTATCTACAATCAGATTCAGCTCTATGGTTCACAATTTATGAATCAACATTTGAATTGGGTATTATAAAACCCATCACAGAAAGCAGGCAAATTACAACCATTGTCTTTTTCACCTTCCACCTGATACAGCATCGCTGGTGGGAGATGTATGGATCTTCCTTATCTGGATTCATGAGGACAAGTAGTTAATAAAGCGCAGTGGAAAAGCTTCCCACCAGGAGATAAGGAAACTTCTTCAAGGTGAACAGATTGGAGATAGGAAACCTGCAGAGCTTCTCCGTGTGCTGAAACGTCGAGCGGAAACACACCAAGTCCCTGAGCAGTTAATGCTTGAACGTTTCCAGCAACACTTGCCAAATTCTGTTCAAACTGTCTTCACAGCTATAACACCACTGACTGAAAACAGCAGCGGAAATGACAGACCGTATCATGGAATACACACCAATATCAGTAAATGCTTCTTCTTTTAATTCAAATGAAAGAAATTTGCTATCAGAAATTGAAAAATTAAATTCTCGAATTGATAATATTTGTAGAAGTAGAAGTCAACTGCGTAATCGAACCTCCTAAAATCAACATCATAGTAAATCTAAGAATAAAAATTATGATTTTTGTTGGTACCATTTTAATTTTGTTAACAAAGCAAAAAAAAAAAAAAAACTGTGTTCATCCTTGCAGGTAAGCGTAGAGGCAACTCTCTCTCTCTCTCTCACCTTGTCCACATCTTGGCACAGCTTGTCCTTTTTGGACCTTGCGCCATAAAAACCAACCAACCAACCTTGTCCATATCTTCCCATTTTCTTTTTGTATGTAATAAGCGTACAAACACACTGTTTTTAATTGACACTGGTTTGGATATCAGTGTTTGCCCGGCAATACAATTACAAAGACGTAATATTGAGCAAATAAACTTTTCTGCACCTAATGTTCTGCAATTAAGGTTTACTCAACTAAAATTTTAAACTTGGATTTAGTACTGAGAAGAATTTTTAAATTGTCATTATTAGTAGGAAATATTTTTACTCCAATTATAGGCGCTGATTTCTTGTACAATTTTTATATTTTGTCTGATTTAAAATAAAAAGAACTTATTGATTCCAAAACCAATTTAATTACTTAATGTAAATTAAGTAGTAGTGATATTCATTAAATTAAAACAGTATCAGATGACAGAATATATCATAATCTTTTAAGGGAACTTCCCAGCATATTAAGCCCTCTAGACCTGACAGAGAAATAAAACACTCCGTTTTATAGTACATCCAAACAACTGGTCCTGCTGTTTGTGACAAAGCTCGACGACTCGCACCGGGTAGATCGCGTGTTGCTCGAGAAGAATTTCAAAGCATGATTGATCTCTGTCATATGCGTCCTTCAAAGAGTAACTATGCATCCTCCTTACATATTGTTCCTAAAAACGATTCTACTGAATGGCCCCTTTGTGGAGATTTTAGAAGTCTTAATGTTCAAACAATAAAAGAAAATTATTCCAAATATTCTAAGTTTTACTTTTGATTTAAATGGAACAAAAATTTATTCGCGTCTAGATTTAGTAAAAGCTTATCATCCAATTCCAATAAATCCTGATGTGACATACACAAAACTGCAATACTACCCCATTTGAATTATATGAAAACACTAGAATGCAATTTGGATTTGGTAATACTGCATCAAGATTCCAAAGATTTATAGATGAAGTGACTCGTAATCTACCTTTTGTCTATGTCTTTGGGGATGATATTTTATTTGCTTCTCACTCACCTGAAGAGCACTTAGAACATCTAAAAATTTTATTTCAACGTTTAGATCTCTGTGGTTTAACTATAAAAGCTTCTAAATGTATTTTCGTTGTACCTATACGATAGAATCTTTGGGATTTAAAGTTTCAGAATTCGGTATTGAACCTCTTTCCCATCACGTTGATTCCATTTTAAAATTTTCAAAACTAACTACAATTACTCAACTGAGGCGTTTTTTAATTTTTATAGACGTTTTATACCTAAAACCGTAATAATTTTAGCGCCATTAAATACATTTTTGGAAGGCATTAAAAATAAAAAGAATGCTAAATGTCCTAAATAAATAAAATCTCTTGAAATTCTTCAATGGAATGAAATAACAGAAAATGTATTTTTGAAAGCCAAAAATGTTCTTTCAAAAGCAACTTTGCTTAGACATCCAATGTCAGGTGCTAAAATATATGTTCACGTTGATGCTAGTGACGTTGTAGTTGGTGGTTCTGTCATGCAGTAATGCATGGGAACCAATTACTTTTAGGTCAATGAAACTTAGTAAAAATCAAAAAAATTGGTCTACCTATGATCGCGAATTATTTGTAATTCACAAAGCAATAAAAAAATTCAGACATTTACTTGAAGGTAGTGACTTTACAATTCACAAAGATCAAAAGCCACTTATTTATGCCTTCAAACAGAAACCCGATAAATGTTCCCCACGTCAACTGAGACACTTCGATTATATTTTACAGTTTTCAACTGATATTCGTTACACTAAAGGCACAGACAATCAAGTGGCAGATACATTATACCGCATAAAAATAGATAATACCTCTACTGTTGCTTAAATTTTGAAGAATTGTTCTTACTCAAGAAAATAATCTTGAATTAAAATCACTTCTTCAAAACCCATCTTCTTTTAAATTGGAGAAAACATTTATTCCTATTTTAAATGTGCAATTATATTGTAATATGTCAACAGGCAAATCTTGACCATTTATTCCAAAAGCGTATCGCCGAATCATTTTAATCATTTACACGGACTTTCTCATCCAGGAATATCCGCAAGTAAAAAGTTGATTAGTTCACGATACGTCTGGCTCAACATGTATAAATACATATCAGAACAAGTAAGATGTTGTGAGCCCGGTAAATTTTCTAAAATTTACAAACATGCAAAAACTCTATTAGGTACTTTTGCCTTACCAGATTCTCGATTTTCACAAATTCATCTTGACCTAATAGGATCCCTACCTCACAATCATCGATCGTTTCACCAGATGTCCAGAGGCTGTTCCTGATGCCAAAGCTTCAACCGTATGTAAAGCTCTTTTCAATGTGTTGATCTCGAGATTTGAATGTCCTTCCCAAATCATTACTGACGAAGGAAGACAACTAGAATCCCCACTTTTCTATGAAATACTAATCCTTAGGCAGGCCGCAAACTCGGTAGACCATCCGATTGAGACACCGTCTTATTGTATACAAACCCGGTTTATGGAGATCTTAGTGTGACGTTGTAATCTGACGTCATGGATATTTTAAACCAATGAGAATTTGTTTACATTCTCATTGTTTACATTCCGGTTCCATTTCCGATTGCAATATTAAAAAAAATATTATTACCTCTATAAAGATTTATAATTAACTCCTCCTCTTCAAATGTAAACTTGTAATAACTTGTACTCTCGATATCAACGTGGTATATTTTTCTTGCGAAAATAGAAATTAGCTTTGTCTCGCGGAAAGTTGCCAGATATTTCAAACCAGCTCGATATCCAGATTTGTCTCGCGCTCCGCCCATTTTTTGACGTAGGTAAGATTTTTGTGACGTCTTTTTGCCTCATGTGAATCTCGCGAGATCTTCGGCTTGTCTCTCGATACATGTCTCATGCGATCATCTACGAATTTGCGGCCTGCCTTACTAGTACCAATCGGATATGCATCCGATATCAAATGATATCATCGAAAGGTGTCACCACCATTTGAAAAGTTCTCTAAAGGCCGAAGAAAATACTAGATGGACATGGACAGACGTTGCCCATCATTTTACTAGGCATTAAAACTGCCTTTGAGAACGATTTGCAGTCGACTTGTGCTGAACTTGTCAACGAAAAATCTCTTGTTTTGCCAGTGGATATGTTCAAAGAATTTGACAGCAAATCCTTAGACAAGACATTGCAATAAATCTGAAGGAACAGATGAACAAGCTCAATCCCATTAGTGTTTGTCACCACGGGCAAAACCCCATTTTTGTGCAGCCAGATTTGAAACATTGCACTCCTATTTTCGTGTGTACTGATCATCAAACACTTCTTTTAAGCCAGCTATACACCAGACCACACAAGGTACTTCAATGATCATCAAAAACAATCACCGTACAACTGAAAGGTCGTTCAACAACAGTTTCCTTAGATCGAGTAAAACCTGCATATATTTTTTAAAGGAATCCGAACAAAATGTCAGTGTTACAGATGTGAATAAATAGTACAACAAGCAAGAATGTCAGGAAACCTATCGTGATTAAAAGTGGTAGAAGAGGGCATTTTCTTAAGAGAGTTACATATTTTAAATATACTAACTAATAATCATGTATTATTTTATTGCATGTGATCAATAAAATATTGTGGTCAGTATAGCGTCTCGTATAAAATAATTTTCACCATATTTTATTTATCCTGCACAACTTTAAAATAATTATATTTTATTGAATAGTGATCAATAATATATTATATCAAGTATTGTTTTTTATATTTAATAATTTTCACTATATTATTCTCATCATATATAATCAAATTTATTATAGCTAATGCATAGGGACAATTTTCTTCTTGATTATATCTCTGCATTTTATAAGAAATTATTCCCCCCCCCCATATATATATATGTTTATATATATATTCAAAAAGTGTTTCTAAGAAAAGATGTGATTCATCACATCTTTTCTCAAAAACACTTTACAGAATACTTAAATTCGCGAAGTAAAACTAAAAACTTGTTTATCACATTTCTCTGTCAATAATATTAAATTCCTAAAATGTACCCGACCAATGAGCACACTTTGTAAGCTTGATTTATATATTCTCAATGAGATCTGAACCGAACACAGAATGCTTATTCTCAAATTATCACTCTAAGAGGACGATCTAATCTAATCTAAGAGGGAATCTAATCTAACCTCCTAAATTTCTTTGTTCCTTATTGTAACTTATAAATGTTTGGGATATATTACGGATTTCTATAAATCTCACACTGCATTTTTATACAGCATTGTTAAGTATTTATAAAAATATCAAATAATTAAAAATATATAGTTTCCGCGTTGATCTTTTTTGTGGTTGAAATTAACTAAATAATTATTTATCAAATAAATATTTCATTTTATAAGAAAGTATGTATATATAAATATACAAGTGTGTGAATTGGATATCAATGAATAAAAATTTTTATTTCTCTCTTTTAAATAAAATTCATCTGATTTTGAAATTTGCCCGACTGGAATGCCATCTTCATTCTACTGAAGTCCTCAAAAGTCACTCTTTTTATCAAAAGCAATGCAATGGTTTGTCATAAAATAGAAAACTTATCCTCCCTGGCTTAAATTATTTGTATAAATTTGAATGTTAAAGCTATTGCCTTTTATAAGACTAATAATATTTTTACTAGTTTATAAAAAGATTGTATTCAAGTAAGAAGTATTACTTACTTTATATAACCTTTGCTTATGTATTTATAATTAAAGATTATATTTTATCATTAATACATTAATTTGCTGTTTTTTATTATCAGGATTATCCAATTAAAAATATACTATTATTTTTTATGGAGTGCCATCCAGGCTGGCAGTATGGGGTGCACTGTTCCACTTTTTCAACTGAACCGTAATTTGGAGTGGAGTTTGACCTCTTCAGTACTCACGCCATATGCTACTGATACATAAGTACCCGTTTATAGATTAGGCAACCATTCATACAAGGAAAGGGCAAAGACAGGAGAAAGAGAAAGTACTTCCATGCCCAAACCGTGATACGAACCCAGGATCTGCCTATCCGCAGTCAGGCACGCTGACCACTAAAGAGAGTGGGCGGCATATAATAAGTATTAAAAGTATGGATTATTAAAACTGTTATTATTATAGGAATTTTGCCCTTTTGTATTGTTTGGATACTCATAGAGAAACATAAATGTATATATATATTCATGTATGTGATCATTTTCATATTGTTAAAATAAAACACTCGAATATAAAAAGGTTATTTTAAAAATATTTTCACTAGTTGATGTTTTTACGTTGTAAGGAAATAATTTTAATTATTTCACTTGATTAAAATTTTTTTCTGACTTTACAAAATTGAATAGACATTACAATTGTTTTTTGTCTCAACATGGTTGTAGAAAAAAGTTTATAGTTTCAAAGAATTTGAATTGAGAAATTACACCAATAGATGGCAGCATACTAGTCATACATAGGTATAAGTTTTTTATCCTAAGTTCACGCGAGATGTTTTATGTTTTCTAATAATTTGATGTTGAAGCTCCTATTTTGGCGAATTATCCTCAAAAATTTTTAATTTATAGATAAAAACTAGAACACTTGTTAATGTAAGAAACAGTCAGAAAAATGAATGTATTTCAAAAAATATAATAATATTTTAAAATGAAAATTTATTTTAAACATATATATATATATATATATATATATATGTATGTATGTATATATATGTATGTATGTATATATATGTATGTATATATTTACATGTATATATTTATAAGCATAATTTAGTTCACAAATGCCTCTGAAGTACTGCATTTATCCATATTATCATCTTAAAACTTATTTGGCCTCTTTTCTTTCGGTAAAAGTTCAGGGAAATGGCATTGAAATAGTTATTTTAGAGTGATTATTATGATGGTCAAGGTACATAAAGAAACGATACAATTTTTTAACATTATAGGACTTATTTGGTAATTATAATTGTTTGACAATTACAGCAACTTTTGGTGTTATAATTAAGTACAAAATTGTGTTTAGATAATTTAAATAATGTCTGTTATTTTGTGTATGCCATTCTATATATTTACTTTAAAAAATATCATATCTTTACATAGTATATAAGAAAAGTTCTATCTATTTTTATCCATTGTAGAGCAATTGAAATGGATAAAGTATTATAAAATATTCTAAATCTACCTCAAATCTTTTGAAATTGAGAGTCTTAATTTCAACTATGGCATATTTTAGGGTTATTATTTTATTTTTTGCATAAACAATTCAGTTTCAGTAAATTTAAACAATTCCTAAAGAGAATACAATCTATATTAGTTTAAAGAATACCTCACTGACATGACTTATCCATTGTTTTTTAGTGTTATATGTTCTTTTATAAACATGGTCCAAATCAAATCTTGACAGAGCCGTCTTCATGTTTTATTGTTAAGTTATATCCATATACAGCAGAGGTGGCCAAACTTTTGGGATCCGGAGTCTACTCCACATTAAAAAAATCGGAGGCGGTCTACCAATGGCAGAACACTAAATTAACGTACATATTTATTTTCGGTAACAAGAAAAAATGGTAAATTATGTAATTTTTCTAAAAAAAAACTTAATATTTACAAAATAAAAATTTACTGACGAAAATAATCAAAGTATTCATATATCAAAAACTGACCATCCTATTCACTTCGTTTAGTTGAAATTTGGCACTGTATATCTGCAACAAGTTTATCATATTGTGGCTGGTACGAGCTTATTGCAATGCATAAATACGAAATTAAATGTTCATTTGTTAAATGCGACAAATGTTTGTTTTTTGTTCATGGTTGAAAAAGCAGATTCGCAAAGATACCTCGATCCAAAGCATGATTTCAAATACAAAATCAATTTGTAAATATTTGGAAACGTTTCCTCAGAAATTAATTTCCAAAAATCAGTATCGCTAAATATGCTCTGGATTTAAGAAATATATCGTATCTTAATTTAATAATTTCTTCCTCGACCGTGACTGATGTGATATCTATTAAATGTCCTATTTTCTCAGATACTCCATCAATGTGTTGACATTTTCATTAAATGAGGAAATATAAAATTGAGTATTTCTTTCACCCTAATTAAATCAACGAATCTTCTTTCAAATTTTTCAAACAAAACAAGTAAGTATTAAGGGAAATATTTGAAGTCTCGGTTTGGATTATGGATGCACTCTTCCTCCATGTTTTTGAAGTTTCTCAATTCATGTGTTCTTAATTGAGATGCATACTTTTCTATAGTTTTTTTTAATGTTTTAATCGCGCTCATCATGTCCGTTTTAGGTTTTAAATCGTAAACCTTTAATCATAAATCTTTAAATCGTAAATCTTTTCACAATTTGTTTTGGGTTTTAAAGTGTAGACTGCAGTAAATTTTTATTTTAAATATTTATTGATTCTATGTCATAAGTCAAAAATTAAATTGTTAATATCTGAGGTCATTATCGGGATGGTTGCGTGGATTACCTAAAATGTCTTCACGGTCTACCAATCGACCGCGGTCGACGGCTAGGCCACTTCTGATATACAGCATATTCGTATCTCGTACCATGCTATCAACAGAGTTTTCTATTCCTCATAGCTCATTGATTTTTTTATTCGATTCATATTGTGTGACTACCCCATTGCAGGGAATTATTTAAATATAATAATTATATATTAATATAACCATTTAAATATAATAAATATTTAAATAAAATAAAAATATATAATTTAGCGAGAACTTCGTTTTTTATAAACTAAAATTGGAATTAAATGACTATTATTTTTCATTAAAATGTGTAAAACATTTTTTAAATATATTTTTATATTATCAGCATTTTGTTTATTGTTATCACAATTTTAACTTATACTTTCTTTGAAACAATAACTTTGTAAAGCGTAGACCATTTTGCTGTAATAATAAAGTATTTTAAACCTGACTAATGCTCTAAAAGAAAACGAAAATTTGTTTCTTCTTTCAAATTATTTAAAAATGCTAAGTAATCGATCAATTAAGATTTTACATAGAAAGTAAATTTCCAATTATAAGAGAAAAGTTACACTAAAATACAATTTCAGTTAAAATTAATTTAATAAATTATAAAATAAATTTTAATGAAATATATTTAAAACCAAAATATTTTTATTTATAGGTGTTATGATTTATGCATATATTTTATTTCACTTCTTTTTTTTTAGGTTAAATGAACTCTGCTTCAGGACTTTGTTACATATTATTACAAATTTAAATAATTTATTCTAGAATAAATTTTTACTATAAGTTTCTTTAGTGTTATCGATTATATTCGAAGATACATTTCTTGAAAAAGTATTTTTATTTTCTTATAATTTCATAAAATATTAAGTTGCATTTAAATTTATATTTCAAGCGAATTTTTATATTATAAACATAATATTTTATTTTAGAAATAAATTTGTTGAGAATTCTTCCTACACAAGATTACATATCAGCGCAACTGTACTAGAAAGTTTCATTGATGATCAACTTAATTCTTGGTTATGAATTATCAGTGAACTTCTAAAAACTATGATATATTACTTTTGAAAAAAATTTTTTTTTATTTTATTTTAAATTATTACAATTTTTTTCTAAAATTCTCTAACTTTCTAAATACTTATACATTTTAGTATAAAATATTAATTTTTTTTATATATTCTGTATACATTAATTTTTATATGTATAAAGCAAAACAGTTTACCTATCTTTAAGATTCAATTCTGCCTACTTTGGGAAACATTAAACTTTTAAGTGCAATTTTTCTTCTTTTTTTTATATTGCTTGATCATTTGGCAATGATAAAAAAAGCAGATTTCAATATTTTCCTAGTTATGGAAATATATATTCAGTAGGAATATCCTAAAGTAAAATAGAAGATTATAATGATCATAATAATGAGATAGCATGTAACATTTACAATAATATATTCATGTATATATTTTTATCATGATGTAATTTTTATTTTAAAAAAATATCTGTACCATGTATCATGTAGCGTATTTGCTAAAGACTGTTGTAAAGCATTTGAACACTTGTCGGTTATTTTATTCTATCAATAATTTATATAAATAGAGAACCACCACTTGAATATATATAAATATATATATCACAATTTCAAAGTTCCCACCATGACCAAGACACTGATAGAAAAGTGAAATGTTACTTTAATTTAATGTTGTTAAATAGTAGCTGAAATTGAACCTGGTCTCTTCTATATGAAATAGCGTGCAAGACTTGGAGAGTTAATACAATGTGTCATAAATTTGCATTGTCAATCATTAGCAATAATATACAATAGAGACTACAAATAACCCACTCTTATTGCTATTAAAATTATATACCTGTCTAATTATGTTTTTAATTTTGCGTAAAGTTTAAGAAATATTGACAAAAAAAATCATCAGAATTTTTGTTTTGATAATTAATAAAACAATTTTCTATTTCAACGGAATATAAATATGATGCATGAACTTATATCATTAAGAATATAATATAAAACCAATAAACAGAATTACATTTTGTTTTTCATACTCAAAAGTATACACGTACGGTTATTTCTTTAAGAAGAATTAAATATTTCATTGATAAACATGATTCATTGAACAAATAAATAATGAGGCGTTTGAAATTAAGTTGCCACAAATTATTTGGCTCTATGGATACTTTTTTTCTACAGAATTCGCAGCTGAGAATGAAAGAAGCATTTCCTAAAGGAATTAACAGCTTTAAAAAATTTTCTAGGGAAATAAATAGTTTTGTTCTTTATCAGGCTCTAAATGCATCGAAGCGAGCAGCTACGTTTTATTATTTTGAATATTTGTTGAAAATATTTAGTACTTAGAATCTGAAAACAAATGGGTTATTTTGTTTTCATCAAATGTGTTATTTTGCTTAAATGTGAAATAAACACAAAACGTAAAATTTAAATATGTGTTCATGCTGAACATAGATTATTACAATATATATATATATAGCTTTTGTAAAAAATTTTATCATTCGAATATGAATTTTGTAACTATAAAAAAACTAATTAGCAAAAAGTGCTTTTTCAAGTGATATAAATATGAGTAAGAGTACAGTTTAATTTTATATTTACAATAATTTTGAATGTTTAAAGCTAAGTATGACAAAAAGTCTTAAAAATAAAAGGAATTTGTTTTTGATACGCACATATATCGTTTTATAAGAAATAATTAAATTATTTTATTTCAACGAGCTAAAAGAGGAATTAAGCACGGTAAACACAAACACACATTCATGCTAGATAAAAATTTGCTGAAAAAATTACCTTAAATATTTCTTTTCTTAATTTTTTCCTATTTTTAAATGTTCAGTTATTAAAGTTTTCAAGTTCATAACTACAGATTTTTTCAGAAATATTTTCTAATGTGACACTTAAACATTTAGAAATCAATGTATTCGAAACAGAATGTGCGTGTATGTGTGTGCGTAAAACTCAAAATCAGAGAAAGATTTCACAATTTTCAACTTCATTTTTGAGTTTTCAGGAGTAAAAGTAAAAGTCTCCTAAAAGTATTGGAAACGCTCACACAAGCTCTCGAAATGGGATCGATAAATTTTCCAAGGTTAGTTATTTGCCCGGAAAACTTTCGGAGAAGTTTGAATCTTAACTAAACATGCTAGATGATCATTACTAAAGACTATCATCCTTTTGAAGACTCGGAAATTTACATAAGTATGTATGTAACTAAGAGTTTTCAGTCAAATATGATATCGTATTACTGCATATAATAAACGTATTTATACGTATTCTAGCGTATTCATCACATGCCTGTAATATATGATAGATGCAAAAGTTCACCACCCTTATAATTAAATACACATTTAAAAATAAGAATAATTCAAATCATAAAACTACTTTTTATGTTTTAGCAAACTCATAAAACTACTTTTTATGTTTTATGTTAAAGCAAACTTCCAGCGCTCGCGCGCACACACACACACACTCAAAAAAAAGCTTATTGTTTTCGATCCTCAATATGTTTTAAAAGTTTCTTAACTTTAAGTAATGTTTCAATCTTTGTTATATTGTGTGTGTGTATTATTACAAGCTTTTTTTTCAAATTGTAATGTAATCAAACTAAACATGAAGACAAAAAAATTTACACATATTGAATGAAAAATGTTGCACTTAGAAGAATTCATATAAATTTAAAGCTAAAATTCATCTGTATCTTTTATTTAAATTAATGATAAGGCTTTCAGCTAAAAGATATTTATTTCTGGAACATCCATCTATTGTTCTAGATTTTTAGAATAAGTTATTGCTCTAGGATTTTGTCACACTACTTTTAACAAAAATCCAAAATATAATTCATGCTATCATTGGAATGAATTATCAAAATCCTAAGGCATTTCTGATCACCAAACACGTAAATGAACTTTCAAATCGGCTAAATATATAGAAAATTCAATTTAGTATCTCATGTCGTCTATTAGCATAGCTTGGTGTCTCATCGTGATGTTCTGTTGTTGAACAGCTAGTTTTCCTCAAAACAAAGAATAAAGAAGAGCAATCTTGTCGACCCATAATCTATCGTTGATTCATTTATATAAAATGCATGTCTGAAATGTTGCTGTCCAAAAATGAATAAGACAATTATCAGAATTTATATAAAAAAGAATCTAAATTTATCACATTTGTCATTGGATTATACATCACGTGTGCTCAACACAGACATATCTTGTATACAACGTTAAACAAAATTATGGACTAATCTCTGAAAGCCATCGCGTTAAATTATAATCACTATGGTAAACAAATAACTTGCTTCGACTCTACCTTTCATGTAGTGCGATGCACATTTAGCACTTTTAGATTCTTTAGCAAAAATACAGTTATACCGAACTTTTTTAAAATTTCAGATTACTTTTACAGAGATTTCAATGAAACTAGCAAATCACATAAATATGAATAGACTATGAAATTGCCATTTGTGTTTTCCGTGTTGGTTCTGATTTCACGAGAATATTTCTAATTAGACTGTTCAGTCGGATTGAGCAAGAATATCCAACTAATGTTTTTAGCAAGTTGAAAACTTCAAAGCAGTATGACTAATTGGTGTAGACCTACTCAAGTATTTAAAGGACATGTCACACAGCGCCCTAGTGGTGGGACATAAGATCCTAGATTGGAGCACAAAGATCCTAGATTAGATTATAGTCACTGTTGAACAGAGAAAGGTGGATATTGCACTTCTACTTTTGCAAGTATATCTATCGAAGAGATGCTTGCGTGTCTTTCGTGTTCCTTTCCTATAGACACGTGAATACGGCTAACTATTTGTGTAAAGTGTTCTCGGAAAGTGACTTGCACGAAGTTGTTAAAATGTCTCTAATTGTTTTCGTCTGTAAGGCTGGCCACTAATCTACGTCAAATCATTTAAAAAAACGCTATGACAAATCGGATAAGATATTAAATTGAACATCGTAAATTTTTGCTTATTAGCACGTGCGAGGATTGAAATTTACATTCAAACAGAAAACTTCTCCAACCAGTTTATCTTCTAGCCCTCTTTAGAGTAAGTTGGAAAGTTCGGGAACTACTATTGTGGAAATAAATTTCCTTTTTCCTATGAATTTTAATTACTAACGTAATATCTTTCATAACATTGATATAAGTAAACATCAATGTTACGAACAAAACTTTTTTGACGTTGGCAATTCTTTTTAAGTTTGAAGAACTTTTATTTGTAATAAAGTGGGTATTCAAGTATATGATAAAGATCTAGGGAAATACTCCTATAAAATTCAATATTTGAAAATTTTGTATAAAAGCGTAGTTTATAAGTAAATCGGGAAGCTGTTTTTGGAAGTTATTGTTTTATAAGAACTTCATTAAAATATTTGGTTCCTTATTTGTCTACGCTGGTGACTTAATTTTTCCACATAACATTTTGTCCATTTCATTTATAAGGACCATACATTTTTATAAATAAACAAAATCTTGAAATGTCAACTTTTCAAACAGAAGAGACTTTAATTCTTAAATATGTCTTATTTATATCATTTAGTATTTCTACCTCTCCTCCATGAATATCACTAATCAAACACAATAAGCATTAAAAGGAGTTTAGTAAAATATATTATAAAGTATTAGTTCAAATGTTATTTTCTAGTTTTAATCTTTTGAATAAATTCAGAAATTTGATCTCCAAATATTTAAAGAGGTTCCCATTATTGCGAATTGCAAAAAATTTCGAAACACGTTTTTAAACAATGCTTATACACAGAAAACATTTTGAAATTTGTGACGAAAATATTACCTTTTTTTTAAATTTTCAAATTTTTATAGAGTAATATAATAATGTATATATTCACATTAGTACATTCGTTGTTTTAATCTGGACTCAAGAGTGAACCTTTTAATAATTTTCTGAATTGTTTTAATAATTTTTGCAGCAAATTTTCACCAATCAAATTGAAGTGGAATTTAAGTAGACCATAATAATGCAACGCCAGATTCAATACCATGAAACAGATTATGTAAACTCAGAATCCAACGGAAAATCAAATGTAATTCTATTATTAGGAGCTTATCTATTTCTCGTGATGAGTATTTGTTAAAAGTTATAATTTAGTAATGTGCAATTTAAATAAAATACTTTTTTAGTAAGTAAGAGGCGCTGAAAGTTAACTAAAATTATGGAACACAAAACTATCCTCTATGTGATAACGCCAGTGCTGTTTTCACATAATTACAAAACATTATCTAATTAATTAAATTAGTATTTTCATTAATTAGTAGAATTTTGTTAATTTCTGTGAGCGAGTTCCAGTTCAGTAAAAAATGTAAAGATCAAATAAGGTGCCAATTTATTAACTAAAATATCGTTTATTTGGTCGTAACCCAAAACTTGTTAAAGTTGATCAATGTACTTCATGTATTGTGCGCTTTATTTTATTGAGCTAAATATCTTTCTTTTGTTGGAAAATAAGGAAAGAAAATCAGACCTGGACCTCATTGCTTAAATATAATTTAAAACTACGTGGTACTTGTGTATCTAGCAATTTGAAATAGGGAAAAATATATAAAAACGGCAATGTAACACATATTAATAGGTAATTTTTTTTTGAAAAACTATTGTCAATGTATTTTAATTTGGCACACATTGCAAACACGTAAAAGAATTCCTTAGCTGCCTACTCTGTCTTGTGGTTAGCATGTCTGACTGCAAATAGGGAGGTCTGAGTTCGAATCCCGGTTTGGGCATGGATGTACTTTCTCTCAATCCTGTCTTTGTCTTTTCCTTGTATGAATGGAGCATGAATGATTGCCTACCCTATAAACGGGTACCTATGGCAAGTGTGTTCAGAGGTCAAGTCAGTGCCCTTGTGGTTCCTCTCCAAAAAAGAAGCTGCATACTACCCTATGCTAGATCTTCTGAACCTGGTGTGGGCTTTCCTGCACCAGAGGGGTAAGCAACAACAACAGAATTCATTAAAGATTTTGTATTACTTTCTGTGTACATTTTATAGAAAAATTTTTTCTAGTTTCAAAATGTCTACACTCAGCAAGTATGTATTTCACAACAAATCTTCCACTCCATTATTATTAGCAATTTTCGATTCAATGATTCTATTTTTAAAATGTTGAGCATTTGATATTTAAAAAAGTCATCGAGATAGGACACTGGAAATCTGAAATATAAGGGATACAACAGGGCAGATGTTTATTAATTATGCAATTGTTCAAAAAGATCACCAGCACACTGTAAGACATTATTTGGCGGCTAACAACACGTGTTTCAGTAGATTCAGTATGTTAGAATGAATTGTAAGAACTTTTATACAAGTAGACTATTAGAATACAGTCAATGTTGAAAGGAATAGATGATACACAATGCTTTCAAGTAGACGCACATCTGGAAATGTTCTGATCTTGGAGGCCACATGATGTTGCAACTAGAATGATCACTGATCACTTTGTCATGACTGAAGGCTTACAACAGGAATCGTTTCACTATATTGGCATAGTGTGGCGATATACTATCATGCATAAGACTGATGACAGATAACACACTTTTCTATTTAATGCAGGGAGACCTTTATTAAACAAAAGAGTAAATAATGTATCCCTGTCACGTTTTCATCCAGATTTTGGACACGATTCTTCAAAGAAAACTGGTCTAATTATAAAAAATGTGATAAATTCGTATTTCGTTAGTTGCTTCTCATCAAAATCTCGGACTTTTAGTATAGCCGTTACATACACGCACCTGGTTCTTTTCGACACAATATATCACTTAGTAACATCTTATCCTGATTATATATGCTCAAGTTTTATGCAGTGTTACTGTTCTTTGACTTATCTCTATTTTGTAGAAAACTCTATTGACATCTTAATCATTGAAAACAGTAATTATTTTTTTATAATTGTTGTTTTTATTTTAATATTATTAAAACTGCATTTATAAAATTTACTTTATTTTTAATTATGTATATTACATATATATCATTGATTTAAGCCGTTTTCATTCATAAAAACCAAAAGAAATTTGTTTGTCATAGAAAATTATTTCAACAGAAAAATCCTTGATGAAATATTTTGAAACCGACGCTCAACTTTTTGATTTCAAACTTTTTTGAAATATTACTGAAACAATTAATCATATAGGATATTATAGAATTGGAATGACATACAAAACCTTTCTTCAAAGTAAACGTTTTCCTCAACAGTATCCCTAGAAAATAATATGTTAGCTCTTTCTCTTCTCTTCTTTTGAAACAAGTGATAAAGTTTACATTGGGTTATTTTTTCAGGATCATTTTTATTAATCATTGGTGACTTTAATAGTTTGCTTTTATGAGATAGTTTCTCATAGCAATGTTTATTTTATCCCTTCAAATGGGTTCTCAAACAGATACGATAGTCTTCAATGTACGCAAAGGGTACAATTGACTTCTTTTTCCTCTTCAATTTAAATAAACACAGAGGGTATTAACACAGTTTTACAACGATTTCAGGCCCTTTTAATTAATGTTTAAAATGTAAAAACTATTTTTTTAAATGTTTGATCTGATAGCCTTTTTCCTGGACTATACGTCTGCATCGTGATTTCCATGATATTAAGCTTTTTGTAAAATTTCCAGGGGTATTGTTTTCCATTCCTCTTCCATTACTTTCCAGAGTCCATCTATCGTGATGGGTTTGCGTTTAGAGAGAGCTCTTTTTAACAGACCAAAGGCACATAGTCCATAGGTGAAACATTAGGGGAATTTGCAGGAATATGTTGTAAAAATATATATGCAATACCTGTATTAGTCTTTATTTTTTCAAGGAATGCAGTGGTAGTTTTCGAAGTATGACTTGTAGCTTTGTATTGAAGAAATTTCTCTTTTTGAAAGTCACTGGGATAAAGAAATGGAATTTCTTCTGTAAATGTTGGATAAAAAACCTTCTGATAGTAAAATGAGTTTATTTTTTTTCACTCTTCTTATTTTTAATTTCTTATTGTTAAACCCCTTACTGAAACTTTCTTTACATTGACGGAATCAAGTGTGTACATTTTTTTTCTCTTCGTTTTCTATAGTAAATAGACTTTTTTGTTGCAGTCATTTAGGTAAACCCATGCTTCATCAAAAGTCAAAAGGTATTTCCATTATCTCCTGCTAAATGGTTTTCATACATGATTTTACAAAATGTTTTGTTGAGCCACATGTCTCGGCAAAAGAGTTGATGAACTTTATGATTTTTAGATTTTTTAAGTTGTAAATCTTGGTTTATTATTTTATTTATTGTTGCTACAGATGTATCTAAAGACTTTGCAATTGATTTCTATGTTCGCAGATTTTCTCTTGTTATCAGCGATTTCACTTTAGAAACATTTATAGCAGTCGGTACCTTTTTCGGACATTCGTTTGGAGTCTTCTTTCCATGTAGAAATAATGATTGACGGTTTTTATCTGTCAGATTAATAATGTTGCTTATTTTGCACTTAGAAACTCTAACACCATGCATTTCACAACGTTTTTGAATTCTGGAATAAAAAATACTTCTCTTCTGAAAGCAAAAAAACACATACTTCAACCCACAACTTGTTTACATGCGACATTTTGAAAGAAGAATAAATTTAAAAGTAGTAGACGATATTTCTCATTTCAAATAATAAGCTGTTGCAAAAATGTTTTATTCTAAAACATTTACTTTTTTTAAATTCTTTATCAAAATCGTTCTAAAAATATGTTAATAACCTCTGTAATTTAATTGTACGCTGCTACGATAAAATTTTGTTGAATGTGTATATTTTAATTAATGATTTTTTTTAAGCTTTCAAACTTTACCCAAAGAAGTTTCTCTTTTATTGAATTTTTCTCAACAGATTTCTATTATTTTTTAGTTATGAAGAAAATGTTTATTTTTACATTTATGTCTTTCTATAGCTATATGCTGTTTATAGAATTTAAGAAATAAGATTCTGTTTTTATTATTTAATCAATTATACAAGTAAAATAATTTTCAAGAGAAAAATTATGTATATACCTGTATAGGGGACATCCTGCCTACATTAAAGCATATACAATCAATCACGATTAGTAGTTTGGAAGTAGAAATGGTTGACACAAATTATTAGAATGTTATCGTTTGTGTTGCTGCCTACTGACTCGTTTTATTGATACGGTCATGCTTGAAATTTCGATTTAAATACTTAAGATTTTAAAGTTCCTGTTCATATTATTGTGGAGCAGAATAATTTCAATTCTTTTCACTAATCTTATAACATATACATTTAAAAAAGTAGGTCATGTGAGCTGCAGATTACAATAAACATGTTTCCTTATTTTCAAGCAGCATATTTTTCTAAATTTAGATTAAATGTTTTTGATGATTCTCTTTATTTCCGTTAGCCATTACTATTATTTATACTTGTTTTCCCAATTTCGGTTATCCATATTGTGTGTATTAAAGCATATAAATAAATCTTTCCATATTTTATACGGATATGCGTATACATATATTATCCTTTATTCTTTCTTAATTATTTTAAATACATTTGCTCTTCATAACATTACTGATTATTCTACATTCATCTTCATTGATGACTATTATTATAGATGGCCTAAGCAATAAATAAAATAAGTTTCAATTAATGTTTATATTTTAACTGTTCAAAGAGTAGCTTTTAACAACACAAAAGTTAACAAATATAAATGCATTTGAAACTATTTTATTAATCCAATAATAATGATGGATATTTTGTTTTTGTTTTTCAGACGATATAAACCCTTGATGTTTCCACGTGGAGAATAGAATGAGAGGCATTTATCATTTCTATTGCGTTAGAATAGTACCTGTTTTCCTTTATGAACGTGGAATATATATGGAATTGCGCATTTAAGATTGCAAGCCTTCTACTTTTGTGTATCACGATTGTTTCTTTTAGAAATCCCACATGTATTTCAGGAAATGTTACGTGGAAATTGCTTTCTATGGTTTGATATATGATGACATTTGTTCTCAAACCTATTTTAACACATTTGTGGAATTTAAGTCAGTTCCCAAAAGAGCACTTTTTCACGTGAACTTCTTGTACTTTAATAAAGTGAATATGAAAAAAAAATGATGAATTACCTTTATAATTTTGAACGAAATATGTTAAACTGATGTATGAAATTAAAATAAAAAAGATTAAAAAAAATGCATTAAAATGAGCAAACTAAAACTTTTATTTTGAAATACTTTATTGTTGCAGAAATTTCGGATGAAAGTAGAAGGTAGGATGAAAATTGTTTAATATAATTTGTTCATTAAAAATTAATTTTTAAGATAAATTAAATATATATAAAACTTACTTAATTTCATTTAATGTTAATTCTATTTATAAAATCATAAAAAATTTTAAAGAGGAAATATTTTTATACGTGATCAAAAATTAATATTAAATTAAAATGATACAGGATTTTACAAATTTAGTTGGGAAATATTATAAGAAATATCTTGTTTATTTAATATGTACATTAAAATTATTCGTTCTACCTTGAAATTTAAGTAATAAAAACTAATTTGATGGATTATTGATTGATTAAAGTATTTTTATATTCATACGATATTGTTTTAAAAGTAATTAGCTTATTTTAAACTGGATAAAGTATAAGAGAAAAAAACGAGTTTTAATTAAAACATGTTATTATGTTACAGTATAATTCTTTTGCCTTAAAATATTTCTAATAAAACCAAACTATTTTCACTGTATAATTAAGAAATTTGAGATCAAAAGATCGATATAAATTTAGAAGACAAAGTCATGCAGAAAAAGAAAATTAGTGATTTTGTGCAGTTTTATTCATAATTAAGAGAACAGTTTTGCAATATATTAAAGTTAAATGAAAAATCTGAGTAAATATGTATTTTGAGTAGATTTTATTCATTATTAAGGAGTTATTTTTTTGCAATAATCACACAAACGAAGAAGCTACAAAATAGATGTAGGTAGTTTTATGCTCAAAACAATTAGTTTTGAAGCTGAAATTTAAAACTATTTTATAATTATATTAAAGTTTATTCCTTAAAATCTTGCACTTATTAAATTTAAGAAAAAATAATGTATTTTTAGTTTTTTTTAAGATTATTTATTTTAAGTTAAATTATAAATTAATGCTTTAAACTTTTAGACTACTTTCTTAAAATGTAATGTATAATTTTAAACACTACAATTTCTGATTAAGCTTTAAACTAGCCTTTCAAATTATTTATTAAAATGCGATTTGATAACTAGTATAAATAGTTTCTCTTCTCTTGACGAATGGTTTTTTGGATTTCTCATTCGACAGAATCCTGTTCAATTACCAACAGAAAGCCGTAATTAATAATTGAAACTTTATTTTTTCCACATTAAAAAGTGACTTTGGTGGTACTTTTAAGATTGTATTCTAATCCATCACTAAAAATATACCACAGAAAAATAAAACATTACAAGTACTTGTTACAAGACATATGAAAAATATCCATCCACCCGCCCACTAAGGAGTAGTAAATCGAGGAAACTATAACTCGCATATTTAGGAAGGAATAAACGTGGAAACACAACATGCATGCCCTTTTGTGACAAATAGGAAGTGCTAAGAATGTTTATTTTTGCCTTTTAGAGTCATTTTTTTGACACTTATCCTTACTTAATACTTTAAAAGAGCTAAAATGAAATTTACACATTGTTAGATAAAGATTATTTACTCATAGAAAGAAATGAATGCGAAGTAAATAACAACTTTTGTAAATCATTAAATAATAAAAAATTTTTACACAGAATTTAAGAAATTTTAAAAGGTTATTTTTGAGTATTTTAATTTTAACTGATATATTTAATATTTCTTAAGTGATAAAAAATAATTCAAATATTAACGTTTACTTCAAAATGGTAAGAAGGATATACTTTAATAGGTTTTCGTTCTATAAACAGAACGGCCAATTAGATATAAATTTATGTATTTGGTTGATATTCATAGTATTTCAATTCTATATAATGACAAACTAAATGAGCTTAAATAGTTCCATTCATAGATTCTGAATGAAGTTAATGGTATATTTTTCTCCATTTATGATCTTTTTATATGTGTTACTACGGTTAGAGTCATATCCACTTTATTCAACTATTTTTTAGAAATATCGCATTCTATCTGGAAGATAAGCATTTACTTCCCAGAATGTGCTTGTAAAATATCTATTATATCAGGTAAAACTAGATCCTTGAACTATAAATCATGTATTGCAATATTAACTTAAGGAATAAAATTGGCATGTAAACATTTATAAGAGACTTTAACATCATATTTATTATAAAAGCCAAATTATATACCGATTTTAATTTTTCTGTAAGTTTTGAAATATTGTTATCATTTGCTGTTATATTTTAATTTGCCAGCGGTAAGTTTCAGTATGCATTTCAGTATGCAAACGATTAATACTAGTTCATCAAGAATTACTTTGTACATTTCACACTTTGTCATCTAACTGGTAAAACCCTCCTTGGGTTAGGTACAGGGGAGTTGTTTGGTGTTAACTTAACATTTCACAAGATGAATCATAACCAATATTTCTTTTCAATTTTCCTTTAGAAAGACAATTTCGTCAGCGAGGATCCGATAACGTCAAATGCAAGTATCTAATTATATTATCGTCCTATATTTATTTGATATGTTTCTTTTAAATATTTTTTGTAAATACTAACATCTTGACCGTTTAGTTAAATAAAATATTCAAAATACTGTGATCTTGGTCTTTGTTATTTCTGGATCATTGTCTTTTAATAGCACGAGCTCTAATCAACCGCTTAAAAATATTTTTTTCTTATGATGATCATTAAGCTTATATAAAGTTTTCGCCGCCTTATTTCTTTGAGAAAAGGTTATCTTAAGACTACAAACTAGTAAACAGTTGCAAGGATTATTATCAAATTTCTTTATCGGAATTATTCTTCTATTTCTGTTTTGATTTTGTTTACCACGTATCTTTATTGTTTTTCAACAGTTCATGACCGTTTACCTGGATTCCTGCTTCATTTTCTACCAACTTTTCTGTGATCTTTATTATCTTCTAAATTTTCGTTACCTGACGATGCATTAGTATCAATATGGTTAACTCAACTTGAATTAGGATAAACTAGAGTTTCTCTTTTACTGCGTACTAATTCTCCTGACATTTTTACTTTTTATACCCTTACAACAAATCTTTTTTTATTATTTTAAAATGCCCAACTCCTTACAGTTATTAAAGAAAACTTATTTAATGTTTTTGATATCACAATAATTTTCACAAACACAATGCAATAATTTATGTTTTAACTAAACATTAGATATTTCAAATTAAAATAAAGCACTTGAATAAAACACGAACAAATTCTTAATAGTAGAAGTAATGGTTACTGTTATTATAAATTTGTTATTTTTCAATGTCACCAGTAAATATTGAAAGAAGAATAATAACTTAATTTTTGTTTCAAAATTTACATATAAAAGTATTGATATAATGTGGACTTATTCAAAATGACTATACTGAAATTATTATAAAATGTACTCAGAAGCTCTATAAAAAAAGGTATGTCTGACCTATAAAAGAAGAATCAATGAGTAAATCCTTTAATAACTAAGAAAATACTATTTATTTTATCAAAATTTACAAAAATCGGAAAATATAAAAAAATGGAAGCATTGTCTTCTAATCGATTAATATAAATTTAGAAGACTTAATAAAATATCTTGTGTGTAAATAATTCAAAATTAAGCATTTCAAATTACTAATGGTCTTTATTTTATTTAACAAATAATTAAATTTGCTCGTCATTGCTATAAAATTTAAATGGAGTTTCAACAGACAGCCTCTGTAATTTTTCAATTTTGAGACACATTGTCCTTAAAAGTATTGAATTATAACTTTCATAACTGTATTCTTCATACTTTTTCCTACTTTTTTTCCCTATACCAATTTGTCTTTTCATCACAAGTTTATCTGACAGCATGCCTTTTTGCACGTATAAATTATTTATCATAGTATAAATACTAACTATTGGTAAAAGGAAATTTTTACGCTTATAACTGCTTAATAAACTGCAATGAAAACTTTTTGTTTTTCGTAATAAATTAGAGCTTTCTGAATTTTAAGAAATAAATTAAAAAGATTAACATATAAAGATAATAAAAAGAAGAATATATTTGAAATGCTTTCTTTCCTGTCATCCTTGAAATAGAAGTTATTCGTATTATCATTACAGATGAAAAATAGATTTTGTAAAATTAAAAATTGATAAATTTACATAGGTCATTAGGTTAAAAGTTTGATTTAGGCATTAGACCTATACTTATATTTAATAAAATTTATTATCATTTATATTATTTAAGTTGGTAAAAATGTTAAGAAAATATAGTGATCTAGAATTCAGATATGGTATATCGGTTTTCAAAATAGTAAGAAAATAAAAATCTTGGAATTTTGCTTAGACAGTGAGAAAAAAAAATTGTGTATAGTTTAATGAAGTTAGTTTATTTTATATAATTTACTTTTATAATTAATTCAAGTTAAATGTTTTTATCTTATTTGTTTTTATCAACATAAGACAATAAGTTGTATTTACTTTTTCATAGTTTAAATTTAAAACTTCATAGTATTAACTTTATTAAGCATACACATTCGAAATCCAAGAAAAATTAATTCTATGAAACATTAATAGTTTTAATAGTATTATTATCATTATCACAGTTTGCTGTGGCTCTAAAAAAATATCATCACATTCAGTATTCTGTGCAGTGATTTACATTTGATTGATTAGAGGCAATTTTAAATTGGATTGATTTCGTAATGCAGTCTGACATAAACAATTGTTTTCTTTTGGCTTTTTATTCCTTAGTATTTGTGAATGAAGTGTTCGGAAATCAGAGGTAACCCATTTACTATAAGAATCACTGTACAATAAGTAATTATCTATGTATTTATCGAAAGAAAACCATATGCGAATGATTTTCTGTGAATCTAATTATCTCAGTCTCATAATTAGAATTGTTGTTATCATTCGCATTTTTATTTAGATTATTAAAACTATTTTCTTCCAATCCCTCATCTGTAAAAATTAACTTCAGCATAATTGTTATCAAACTTAAGAATTATGATAATTGCCAAACTACTTGTTCCTGATAAATTTTTGTTTTTAACAGCCTTTATTCTTAAAATTCTTGAATGTAAACTAATATAAAAAAATATACTAAAAGTACAGATTACTTTAAAAGAATGCACTCATCTTATTAAAATAATCATGTGTGTCATTTAAATTAAAAAATAAATTCCTATTTTTAGAATGTTTACTTTGGTATAGTTAATTGAAATCAGCATTTTTAATCATAAATGCTAGAAAGTCCTTAAAAATAATTTAGTTAAAAAATTTGACACTCAGCATTTATTTGGAAATTAATTTAGTAAATTTAAATTAAGATAATTATATTTAAAAATACAAAATATTATTACTCTGTTTTATATCATTGCAAAAGCCATGGAGGCCTGGTTGGGTAGGTGTCGTTCTCGTTACCGGCAAGCAGTCAGTTTGAATCTCAGCTTATTCGAAGATCCGTTGCGTTCACTAATGGTGACTGGGGCAAGTAAAAATGCCATGTTCCCTCCATGTTTCCATTAAAAGTTAATACTTCTGGGGGTGTTAGGAGCCAGGCCTTGGGTCTTCTCTGGCTTCCTATTTCTAAATTGGAGGAACCAGATCGCCATCTCTGAGCCAAAGTTGTACTTCCATCTTCGTGAGGGGTTGCTCTGTTCAAAAACGGATGACTCCCTTTCTGACTTTCCAAGCTGATTCGCTTAGTCCTTGGGGGTGTCGCCAAGTGTCATAAGTAAGAGCAACAATATTTCGTTGCAATCTCAGACTTTTTCTGAAAATCTCTATTTATAGAATATTTATATAAAATTAATGCGTAAAAACAAGCAGAATTGACATAACTTTCATCTCTTTCTATATAAAAGTAAAATCAAATAAGTTACCGCAAATAAAAGGAAAAATAAATTCGAATTAAAAGGGGACAGTTTAAAGAGCAGAAATTCAATGAATAGAATTAAAATTTTAGATTAATTAAGATGTTGTTGAGCTTTTGTTAAGATATTACTTTCATAAACATAAATGCGGAATATTTTTAAATCTGAGTTGTAAATAAATGTCATCAATATAAAATATTTTTAAATTTTTTATAATTTTTTAACTTAAAAAGTTTATTGTTATTATCATTCTTTATAAAACCGTTCTTAATGCAATTTAATAGTTGTGATATTTTATATTATGACTTATATGTTGATTTTCTCTGATTTTCTTTAACAAACTCACTTTTTTTAACTCACTTGACTTTTGTTAACTCAGTACAAAATGTCTAAAATTGATTTGTTAAATTATTGACGACAAATATAGGAATTTCAAAATATATTAAATTAAGTTTACAGCAAAAAATCATTTATCCATGAAATGAAATTGATTAGGTAAAAAGTATTTAGAAATAAAATTTCTTCAAATTAATGATACAAAAAATAACTATTAAATAATGGTATTTATTATGATTAAATAATGATAATTAAGATATGTAAGTTTTATTTTATGAATGATTACACAGAAAATTGTTTATATATATAGTTATTGAATGTGTACATTTCAGAATATTACGAAAATGTTTGAACTACAAGTTCTTAACAAAATCAAAAGTATTTAAAAATATATATTTAAGAATTGAAACATTCAAAAAATAACTTTAGTTCTCAGAATATTAATTAAAGCATCAATGCCAAAATGTACGAGTTTGATTTGTCTTTGTGTCACTAATTTCTTTTTAATTTATTCAAGACCTCTTTGACTTTTTATAAAAGCTACATATCTTTTCAAAACCAAAAACCTTAAATATTTTTTTGAATTTTTTCAGGAGGTTGATTTTTTCTGCCTTTTGTGTCTTCACAGTTTTTTTCTTATTTAAAAAAGAATTACAAAAACTGGGAGTAAAATTGTTTCAAAGGAAAAAAAAATGTTTGCTTACCATGAAAATAAAGGACATATATATCAACTCTTTCATTTTTATAAGGTAAATCTAATTAAAATAAAACTTAAGGTATGTTTTAAATTTTAAGTAAGATTTTTTAAAGTCTTTTATGAGACAGTTGTATTGGAAACAAATTTTTTTTCCAAATCATTTACTCAATGAAGGATTAGATAGATTCTATTTATAAAATTAAGTAAAGCGATAAGAATACTTGGTTTTGCACTTTTGTAAGTAGTCATTACATTGAGAAAAGCTTTAAAATGGAATCTGTATTTTATTTTTTTATTGATACTATTTCATACTATACCAATGTGCAATTTTGTTTATCCTTACAATTACAGACAACAACCCATACATTGTACTTTTATGTTCTCTAAATGGAATTGAACTTAACAAAAGACTAACATTTCTCTCTATACAAGCGTTTTTTATTGTTTGTTTTCTTAGAGATGAATCTAAGGGATTTACTTCCAGAAACTCTAGAATTTCCAAAGTTCTTCTATTTTTCTTTTACTTCCCTCAAAAGGAGAAGAACATTTCCTCTGGTCAGGTAAAAAGCTAGCTATTTCATTTTTTTTCTTCATTTGCTACATTCTTTTAGATTCTTTTCAATCATAAGAATTAATGACTGAAAATGCGATCATATTTCTATGAAACGCAATCTATAATTGCTAAAAGCACTCGGATCTTCATAAATAAGTTAATTTATATTTTTTTTTAACTAATAAACTATTTTTTAGCTTTTGTTTGTGGTTCTCGAAATATAACCCAAAAACTTTGTTATGAGCTGAAGCAAATTTGCATTGAACTCGCAAAAAGTAAAGCCTGCAAAAGATTCAGTGTATTACTCATTTCTTAACGTGAAATTATTTCATTAATCAACATAAAAAATACTGTGATTATTTTGATCTTTTTATGTGAGCAAATATAAGCTATCCCAGCTTTGAAAATGTTTAGTTTAAATTTTATCTGAGAGACATAATAATGAAATGATTTGCATGCAAAATTGTGATTGAAAATAACAAGAATTTGATTTCAAAATGAGTTAAGTTTTTAATAATTTTTATAAATTATTTAAGCTCTAAATTTGATACCGTCTTTTATTATTTATCTTTATTTTGCGAAAAAATAAAAATAGACACCATATACTGGAAATAATAATCATGCATACGAAAACTATTACTGTTGTCACCATTAGTTAGACACTTTTAATATTAATATTCAATGAAATGTTTGTTATGCTATATTTGTATAAGTGTTTAAGTCACATAGTAGCATGTCAAATAGTCAGCTCATTTATCATACGTTTTCAAGAATTTAGAATAATTTTGTATCATAAATGAACACAATGTTAATAAATACGAAAATAAGATTTAATTTGCATTGAAATGTAAATTACAAGTAAGAGCTGGTAAAGCACTTTTTGAAGTTAAGTATCAAACAAGATTTTTCATTAATATAAAAGTAAATGCATTTTGAATCATTACTTAACCTGAAAACCTTCCATGGAAAAACTAATTGGCTAAGGAAAAGAAATCGAGAAACAATTAAATTTCTTTTAGAAAAGTATTGGGGATTTATCATAAAAGCACATATGATAAAAAGGAAACATACTAATTATTAGCTTAAATGTGTTTTATCTAGAGAAATAAAAATATAGAAACAAAAAGATGTGGACAATCATTCTAGCTATAATAAATAAAAATAATTGGAACAAAAGCAAATGTAATTAAACTATTGAAAAGGAAATGTGTTAAAGAATTACCAAATAGTTAAATTCCGATTTCAGTTTTAATAAGGACTAATTCTTAAAATATAATAAAAGGATATATAAATATAAGGATAAATCAAGTCATCAATATATATATATATATATATATATATTTGTGTGGGTGGGCGGATGGGGGTGGGGAGTGGGGGGCGTAATTCTAATTTTGCTTTATATTAATTTAATGCATTTTCAAATTAATTATTAGGTGTTTCCTAAAATTATTGTTAAACTCGACGTGAGAATATATTAATAGCATCTAAGTAAAGATGTTTTAAGACTGAATATTTAAACTATTAAAAGAGAGAAACCATTTCAATAATTAGTTTAGGAATATAAATATATTAAAAGTATGAAAAAAAGATACAAGCATTACAAATTTCTATTTTGTAGAAAGTTTGTAGATCTTGTATCATATTTTATTTCTTGCAACAATTATTATTATATTTGCTTTTTTCATATGATGAATTGAAATCCTTGTGACAAAAAGTGGATACATATGATAAGACAACGCATTAAGCATATTAGGAAATATGATGCGGGGGAGAATGCATCTTCTAATAACGTATAACTATTTATTGGATGTTCTCAGATTTATAATATTAAGTGATATACGTCTGAAAAGAAAATATATGTTGGAATCGAGAAAGTGTATTTTATTTGTGTTAATTAATTTTATTAGTGTTAATTTACTTGAATATAGACTGAATAACTAAACTTTGAATAAAAATAAATATTTAAATTTATTAAATGATGTACTCATGTCTCAACTATCATACATACACACATTGATTATAACATGAAGGAGAAGAACTGTGCTTTGGAATGTGTGGAAGACAGTTCGAAGTAAAGATAGTTCTGAAAAACATTTAATTTATCAAATCGCTAAAACTGTTCATCATTGGCATAGATCTGAACCTCAGTGTGGTTAGAAATCTGCTCTATTTCGTATTAAATGAGCCTTATATAGAGTTTGGTACAGGATCGCTCAAAGTATAGAAAAGTTATTAGGAGATCACTTCCACGTGAAGTTTTAGATCAGCAATTGAATTCAGTATATATATATATATATATATCAGTGTATAATATTAGAGAATATTTGTCAATTTAGGACTGAATTAAATATTTTATATTTAGCAAATAATTTATTCGATTAATATGCATACATACATCAAATACCTAACTTAATACAAATACATGTTTGTAGTATGTTTCATTATTATTTATTCAGTAATTTATAACCAAATACAAAACAGTGTGCAATTGAGTGGAAAGTAATACGAGGTAAAGATGTTTTCCAATAATATTTTATTAAGCAAATAGTTGAAACTGTCCATCTTTATCATAGATATGAACTTCATCATAGTTGAGGTCTTCTGTTCTATTTCGTATTGAATGGGCCAAATTTAGAGGATGTTACGGCAGTGTTCAAAATAAAGGAAATGTCCCAGGAATTCTTTGACAATTGAGAATTTAGGCTAGTAATTGACTTCAGCTCATGGGTAAAATGAGGCAATATTACTAAATTTTGTATTATATTAAGTAGTTTGTGCATTTAAAAAAAACTTAGTCAATTATTTTAGTTTAGTTTAAATTTTAATAACACGCACAAAACACACATATTATATGTTTAATTTCATTTAATATAAATTTACACTTTTTATTCTCTTTTAATCAGTATGACTACAAATTCTATTCAAATTAAGAGAGCATTTACAATAAACGTGCTTGTGCAAAGCAAAGAGAAATGCGTAATATATAAAAAAAAATATTTGAAAGTTTTTGCTATATAAATGAAATATTATTAAACTTTTTTAAGAAATAAAACTTGATGAAGATTTTTGTTGAATTAATTATATTATTAAAGAAAGAAATGAAAAAAGAGATTTAAAAATAATCCATCTTTATAAAATAGATAATTTCATTTATTGCATCTTTAATGAAAAATCTCCATAATGAATGATATATTTTTTAAGACACAAGCTTTTGTATTTAATTTTTACAAGTACAATAAGCTAAAAAAGTTATAAATAATACGTCTTAGATTATTTATTTGAAAAAAGCATGTAACTATGACACTTTACTTTTACCTATTAATAAATTTTAAAACTATTAAAATCTTATTTAATTAAAATAAATAAAATAAAACAATAGTAAATTATAGAGGCAAGAGAAACCTTTCTTGATTTGCCAAAACGTATCTGTTATTTGAAACACTGAATTAAATGAGGAATTTTAGTAAGAATTTAATTTTATGTACTTTTTTTAAATTTCTTTTTCATTTTTTAAATAAAAGGAAGACATTTTACATAAATCTTCTCCATTTCACGATGTAAGATAAGTTGAATATGTAACTCTTTGATACAATAAGAAACTACTTTAGTCATTTGAAACTACTAAAACAATTTCTACAACTTGTCGGTATTTGAAACACAATCCAAAACTTGTAACTTTGTGTCAAGCATTTTATCTTCTCCAATTTGAATTGAACATGTAATTCAGAGATCTACAGACTAAGTTTTATAAATGATGATAACTTGAGTTACAATTAGATTTCTATGAATATTGAATTTTGAAGTCAAAAAGCTATATCAAATATTTTGACATACTTTTGTGTTAATTTTCAGTTTCATGCTTATGAGTTAAAGTATATAAAATTTGTCAAAGAAATGCAATTCTATTCGATATTCTGAAGAAAACGTTTACTTCTATTGACTTCAACTTATTTAGATCAAGAATTTATCGTTTATTATTTAGTTAGTTAATAGTTTTACCTTAGTTAGGAGACATTCTATCAGTCTATGTCTTTTGTGACTAATCAATTGATAATATCTATATCTCTATACCTCTATCTATCTATCTATCTATCTATCTATCTATCTATCTATCTATATATATATATATATATATATATATATATATATATATATATATATATATATATATATATATATATATGTATGTATATGTATATCAAGCATTTTTTTATGATGAAAAACTTTGCTTAGTAATTTGCATGAGCTTCTGAATTTCTGAATTAAAACCTTTTATACTTTTTACTATTTAAGTAAAACTATTGCATATAAATTACAAAAAATGAAAATTTTCTTAAAAAAATTCTAGTGAAGGATTACATTTCAAAAATTTAATCTTATTATTTTAAATGAAATAGATTTTGAAATATTAAAAAGAAAAAAAATAACACATATTAAATGAAATTTATAAATATTGAATAACGTGAAGAGAGTTTTAGAATATCGGTAAATTAATTTCTTTATTCAGAAGAAAGTACTTCGGAATAAGAAGACAACAAGGAGAAACTTCTTGTTTGTAAATAATCCTAGATAACTTAGGGTGTTGTTTCATAATACATAATAAGATGAATAGTGTTAAAAGAAAAGCATAATAAACTTTAGTCATTAAGTAATTTTACTATCTCTAACTAAAAACCCTATTTGTGTACATTTTGCAATGTATTCTTAGTCATGTAGTTTGAATCAATTTGTTATCTTTTTACTCAAACTTTCTCGGTACAACTAAGTCTTAAATATTTTTGTGCTTCTTGTTTTGTACCAAGATATTAATTTACTTGATCTATTTCTAACTAGTTTTTTCACGAGTTCTATTTAGAATTTAGTTAAAAATATACATCATACAGAAAAATAGAAATAAGAATGTGGGCAAAAATCCTTGAAAAAACTAATACCATAAGTTTATTCTTAGTTTAACTTTGCTAAATATGAATTTAAATATTTTGATCCTGATTAAGAGGACCCATAATGAAAATTTAAAATGAAAACTAATTCATATATTTTTATATAAATAAATGTATTATAATTGCGATAGTTAGAATTACAAGCATGGAAAACTCATAATATCGATCATCCCTGTTCAAATCTTTATTTTCTCCGACTGTTTCGTAAGGAAAATGCACACAAGCGTAAAATTGGTGAAATCTAAGTTTTACTCAAGTTTTATAAAGTAATGTTATTACCACATAACTGAAGAAACTTTTTCATTGAAAATGAGAAAATGCTGCACCTATTATTTCAAATTAATTACTTTACTTTTAGTTACTAATTTTGAATTATTTTTAATGTTATTATGATTTGAAAGTAATTTGAGAATAAAATATAAGTTCTATTCTACTGCAATTTTAAAGTTAATGTGGTTATAAAATTACAACTCTCTCGTTGGTTTTTTCTGATGAATTTGTAACCGTTTTCTATATCCAAGGATTTGTCTTGATTAATTAATGTTGCCCTTGTATATTTCCTTGTACCTATTCAAAATTTGGCTCAACCAGTTAGGTTGAAGCAGCTGGGTGGGAGTCTTCGTAATTTAGAAGCAAGGATCAAGAAGAAAACCCCCGATACTTGACTGACCTCTCCCAGATGTATCATTTCACTTGAAAGATATAACGAACGTGACCTATTTAAGGTACTCTAGCCGACTTTAGTGAACAAGACGGATGTTCGGTTAAATCGGGATTCAAAACTACTACGTTTGGATAATAAGAACAACACCATAACCAACCAATCCACCAAAGTTTTGGATTGATAAATTGCAATGATCATAATTCAATATATTCAGAAATGGGAAGGAAATACAAAATTTTTATTTGTAGTTTCAAATATTAATATTTTCAAAATTTGCTTAAATTATCTTCTATTGATTTGTTATTATTGATTTTTCACATTCAGATAGTTTTTTAAAGAATAAAAAGAAGCATCAAATAAGCTATAACTATAATCACAAATAACATATTTCAGACAATATCTTTAAGATTAATCACAATTGAAAAATTAATTTCTCTGCATAATTTTTGCTATTGGCATGGGTAGATTTATAAAAGGGAGTGAAGCAATGAAAATGATTTTTATACATTTTATTTCACGAGAATATATTTTTTTGTGTAATAAAGGAATTCATCAATACAAACGCAATTTTGATACAATAAAAAAACTTTAATACTGACTGACACTATTTTTTTAAATATTTAAAACTTTTTTTTGCTACTCTGAGCATTGTTATTCTTTAACGAACACATCCTTATTTTGAACTTGTGTCAATCAAACGATGAAAAATTCTATTCACCTTTTTACACATTTCTAGAAAACTATTCCTTGCTATGTAGCAATCTGTATTTTTGTGTTTAATCATGAAATTTTCATCTTTCATCCTGATAAATAGAACAATCAGAAATTTTTTTTATTTTTAATAAGTGTATATCATGCTATATTTAAAGAGATATGATTAGTTTAAAAATATAATATAAAGAAGTAGCTTTAAATTTTTGGAAAATTATTGAAAGAATTAAAAAGAAAACTATTTTTTTCGGAATATTTTTGAAGTATTTTTTAAAAATTTTGAGCTCTTCAAAATATTTATAGTCTCGAAAAATTCAGAATATTTTAAAATATTTAAAATTTTATTATTTACTAATTGAAATGTATTAAAATTTATTTCCTTTAACAACTGCATAAAATTACAAAACTAAATAAAATAGGAAAAATATAATGTTTAAAGTTTTTTACAGTTATTGTTAATGATTTTAATAAAGAACTATTTCAATCATTCATTCTTTCATGAAATATTTATAAGTTTGTGGAGTGCTAATTTTTCTCTTTGAAATTTTTTCTTTTTTGTAATTCTTCGGTTCAAACTTACAGTATTTAATTTATTGAGAATTTTTTATGAGTTCAAAATATGTTTATTTCTTTAGACTTTAAGGAAAGATAGTGGTGTTTCTTTTTCAATTTTAACTAATTTAATTTTAATGCACTCCATTTTTTATAGACTTGAATTTTAATTTATTTAAATGATTAATTACCTTTATGGATCTAAACATTTATAAAAGAAAAAAAACATTTTTTTTACTTTAAGTCTCTTCAAATTGCCTAACAGGTACAAAAAAATGATGAAATTGCCTCAAGATATTAAGGTATTCGTTTGGAAAGTTTGTCAAATGTGATGTAATTTTCATAAAAGTGATTAAAATTAATTGTATTTTGTTTTATTATCATCTCTTATAGATCCTATTCAAATTTATGTTATTCATCAGCGTTTTCTCCTAGTTACTGATTACATTAATGACTATATTTATCGAACAGAAAACTTACAAATGAGTATTAATTACTGACGAATTACTGTCATAATTCGGAAATTTGAATACTCAAATTGAGGAGAACATGAAATGAAAAAACACTAATAAATGCCTTCATTCTCCTCATATTTGTTTTTATTTAGATGTATGCACAGGATGTTGCTGAAGACTAAATTTTATCTTAAAAGGTAACCGTCAAGAATATTTTTTATGATGATCAAAATAAATTATTATTTATGAACCTCTATATATTACCTTAAAATTTAAATTAAAATTATCTGAATAAATGCTAAAATTTCAATATATATATATATATATATATATATATTGAAATTTT
>JAPDSC010012745.1:88160-101864 GCA_026290005.1 Latrodectus geometricus | reverse complement strand
TATATATATATATATATATATATATATATATATATATATATATATATTATGATAGATAAATTTTAGTAGTAGAAGATTCTGGCTTATATGTAAAATGTATATTTTCTTTTATATATGATAAATATAAGAAATTCCCTCAGATATTTGAATACTAGAGAAATAATGCACAAGTAAAGTTAAGTTTCAAAAGTACAGCATTCAAATAAAGGAAAAATTCAATAAAATTATGTATTCATTTGTTAATATGAGACTCTTAAATCTCTTTCATTCTTCTTTTGTCTTAAATAATTTAAGAAATGCACTAAAACCAGAGATATGGGCATAAATCTTCCTATTAATTGGTTTATCAATGATTTCAAAAAAATTGGTTTATCAATGAAACGTAATTTCTTTACAAATATATCCAGTTATTAAATTAAATGTTGTAGCTAAAGTTTGAGTCGGAGTGAATCTGAATTTTATATATCATTTATAAATTAAGAAACCATGTTCATATGCAATATGGAAATACAAATGTAAAAATGTCAATGAGTACTATTTTTTAGAATTTCCTCTCTTTCATCTGAAAAACGTAACTTATAAAAAGAGTTGCATTGATAGTATTATGAACTGTTATATTAATGCAGAAGGCAGTAATTCAGAAAGCACGATAAAAAGAGATGACTCGAATGAAGACGTACTCACCTACAGCGAAAAAAATTCACTGAATGTAAACTTACTCCATAGTCAAGTACGATTTTAATGAAGTCTATTTGCTTTATTATAAAAAACCGCATTTTGTTGCTCTTAAAAATCCTCTCAAAAACTTTATGTATATTTAATCAAATATATGGTCATCGCATGTAACTAATTTATATTGACTTCATTAAATGAACTATATTATCGTATAATGTTGTAACAATAAACGAATCTACTTGTTAAAAAATTTTAATTTACAAGATCACACTTCTCATTAATTTAGTACATGTGATAATTTAAACAATATTTGAATTTTTATTCAAACTTGTTCAACCTTATTTTACATCACACCAAATAAGTTGCATAATTTATTTTAGATGAATTTAACTCAAGCTGAACTTTTTTTTTATTTAATCACAATCCTATTTGTAATTTAAGAAAGCTAATTTTTTCATCTAACTTTGTAACCTAATGGGTACGAGATGCATAGCTTATTCTAAATTTATTATATGTACTTTATACAATCTTAGTCATATTTTAATTTATGAAAATTAGTATAGATTTAGAAAAATAATGTGTGATTTGAATAACAATAATTTTAGTTTTTACTGCTTATAAAGTTATCTAAATTTGTTATACATTTTTAATTTTGATCGATTTCTATATTATGCTATTATACAGTGCTTCTGGAAAAAACATTTTTTTGAAAAACCAGCAAATTATGACACATACACGTACATATACAATTTTAGCTCTTCAGATTCTTATAAGTCTAACAAGAAATTCACAAATTTTTGTAGTGAAAGATTCAATTCATCACAACAATTTGAAGGAAGAAAAATAAGATTTGAATATTTCCTCTCAAAATCGAGGATGCCCTACATTTTATTATTCAAAGAAGAACTAAAATGAACATGAAACTTTTCTCAAGATAGAAAGTAAAAATACTCAAATTTCTCATTTTATTTTCCTGATTCATATTTAACTCTATTTGACAGAATCATATGAATATTTAGATCGCTTAAAGAAGATTTTTTGAGTATAGTGACTAGCTTTTTCTGCCTTTAAGGTTTGAGAGACGTTTTTAAATTTGTAGCACTTCTATTTTTCCCAAAAATTGTCCGTAAGAAAATGTTGCATCCCTTAATTTTAAATACGATATGTCTTCTCCAATTGCAAAATAGTCATGGAAAACTTCTAAGATTTGCTACGAATAGTAAACATGTTTTATCGGAGTATTATTGACATGATTTAAATTTAAAAACATATTACAGCTAAAATACATCCCTTTTTGCTTTGCATTTGCACGAAGCAGTAAATAGTTGAAAAGTCTACAGTGAAAGCTCCACTGAAATTATGTATTTTCCTACATAATTTCAGTAAAATTAAATCTCAAGTAGGGAGAATCTTATTTTAAATATTTTAGATTTATAAAAAATAAGAGCGAAAAATAAATATTTATCAGTTGGAACAAAATTTCATTCTATACTTTATGCAATCTAATTTTTTTTTTAAAAAGTGTGTGTTGAATTTTAAGTCATTGACATACTTAAAGTGAAATTTAACATAAAACACATTTTTATGCACAAAAATAATCTTAAATATTTAAATTTCGAGAGAATTTATTTTTTTCCTAGTAACAAACATCTTTATATAAAATGTATTTTTTATATTTTAGAGTTTTAAGCTTTATTATTATACTTGCAAGATTTCTATTCTATTGATATTGCTAATTATAAGATCATATTTAAACAACAGAATCTATGTAAGTAAATTATTTAACCATTTAACAGAGTCCTTTTTCTAACAAATTGTGTAAAAAAATAAGCATATTTTTGAAAAACAATTTTCCGTTAAAATTGATTATGTAAGCTCAGATCAAGAATCAAAACTATAATTACATATGTTATATGTTTATACTTACGTAATTGCAATAGATGTGATTATATTGATATAAACTAATGAAATAATATATATACATATTTTATTTAAAATCTAAAAGCTTCAAATAAAAATTGTTTAAAAAGGTTTAAAAATTGTTTCCTTTTAAAATTCAGTTTTTATAAGGCAAATTTTTAAACAAGGAGACAAGCATAGTCCAACATCACAATGTGGGCAAAAATATCTTGTTTCTTTTCGAGCAACACACAAAGCACTGCCTCGTCGGTCTCAACTTCTTTTCACTTGAAGCAATCACTTCTAAAAAGTGTCTTTCAGTCAATCGTTAGGGAGTGGGCAAAATTCCTGGTCTTCCTTTTTTTTTCATTTACTGTCCCATGTCTTTCGAGAAGACAATCTATTACATCAATTCTAAAACTCAGATGCTTGTATTTTCCTCTATGCTTCTGGTATAAAACAAAATCATTCCACAACGATATATCCAAAAGATGGAAGAATATTTTCTTATAATATTTCTTTCCTCTCTTCTTTGTAAATGGGTAATTGGTGAGATGCTGATCCATTCTGTCTACACCTCCCATGGTATTATTATATTCCAACACTACTTTTGGTTTCTTTTTTGCCTGATCCTTGTGAGACGGAACTTCAATCATTACAAGATTGTGTATTGTAGATAATAAAGATAAAGCTTTCTTATCCATCCATTTGATTAGGCAGACTTTTCCTCTATGGTACGCACAGATTTCACCTTTTTTTAGTTTTTTGGACTGCAATTCTTTTGGAACGTCTTTTCTGTTAAGTTTGAGGGTGCCATACATATCTGTTTGATTGTTGAGAAGGATATCTGCCAGTTCTGGTAATGTGTAATAATTGTCCGTTGTTAGGCAATATCCTTTTTTTAACAGTGGTTGCATAAGAGTCATCACTACTTGAGAGGACATGCACAAATGTTGGTATTTATCATTGCGAAGTGTATCTTTCCCAGTGTATATAATAAGTTGATATTCATAACCTGACTTCGATTCATATAAAACGAAACTTTTTATACTGAACCGTGTGATCTTTTTAGAGGTATATACTGTTTCCAGTGTCATCTTCCCCTGTACAACATCAAGCTCTCATCAATTGTAACATCTCTTTCAGGTGTTATAGTTTCTGTGTATCGAGCATTCAAATGCTTGAAAACCGGCAACAATTTCTGTAATTTTAGACGCTCATGTGGTTTAGCATCATATTTGGCATCGTCAGAAAAATGTAAATACTGGTGAATAAGATGAAATCGTCGATAAGACAACTTTTGAAAAAAATGCAGTTGATGTTGAGTGTCTCTTACTCCAGTATTTCTCAACATTAGGCTTTTTTACAATTCCTTGTACAATATTCAAGGCGAGGAAAACCTAAATTTCGATTTTCGCTGTTGGTTCCCACCTTTTTGCTCTGCTTTTCCGTCGTAAATTACTATTCCGAATAATCCGATCTGCATATTTATTAGTTTCAGAAACTGTAATTTCAAGGAGATTATCATCAAAGAATATATTAAGAAATTGTACAGTTCCATTACTTAGATCAATATTCAAATGAACAGCTGGATTTGCAGTAAAAGGAAATCGCGGTGGAGATGAAGGAGGATTACTAAGATCAAGTTCACAAAAGTTCCGTACTTCAGTTACGTCATCCAAACTTTCTGTTTCCTCATCACTAGAGAAGTCGCAAAATGAGCTTTCATCACTCCCAGAATCATTTATAGAAATTTCAGATTCACTATCCGAGTTATCTTCTGTTATGAGCCACTGATTATCACACATTCTTCTTTATTATAGTTTCAAATTTAAAAGAAATTCAATTTGCCGCATGCAATCTGCTAAGCTAATGAAAACCAGATTCGCGCCTTTTCCCGCATAAAAGAAAAGCGCCAAAACCTTCTACAATCATACTTCTACTGGACTACTAGAGCCATCTGTTAAAGACGTTGTAAACTAAAAAAAGAAAAAATTCGGGCAAATCATAGCAATAGAGTTAAGAAAAAAGTCACGAGCAGTACTCGGGCAAAAGAGGGAAGGCCTTTTTTCTAGTACCCGAACGGTGTTCGGGCAAAACTGGGAAGTGGTTAAGTAGCCTGCTGAAACTTCATTAATATCTTGTCTAATAGCAAAATTTATGTTGAAAGCAATCATTACATTTTTCATTATTAAAATTTATGCATCCTTTTTATGAATTGAAAATATATTATCTCTATCATGAGTGACTGTAGAAAATATGTCTTGTTTGTTGTAAATACAATAATGATGAAAATGTACGAAAATGTGGAATGAAAACCTTACCTTCATTTCGTGTTTGCCTTCACTTATATTTTATTTTTACCTCTGTTCGAGATCATCGATCTGGATACCCCCCCCCCCAAAAAAAAAACCTGTATATTGCAATGCAAGTGTAACTTTTGTTTTTTATAGTTCCTTTAAAATATTTCAAGATGTAAATTTCTGGAAAACTTTGAGACAAATTATTTATGTTATTCTACATAAAATCAGTTACAACTAGATTTAAGACTAGAAAATTAGATTCTATTTCAAAGTTATTTTTGTATTTAAATTGTAAAATAAGGGGAACAGAGAGCGAGAGAAAGAGAGACAGGGCTAGCAAATTTTAAAACGTAATGCTCTTTTATAGAAGTTTTATGATTCTGATGTATGACTTCTAATAAAAATAATTAATTTTATTATAATCAGATAAAAATCAAATTTACTTAATTTATTCGGAAAGTTATTATGTAAATACTATTTTGAAATTAAAAATAACAATCTTGAAATTTTTTTCTGCATTAAAATATTCAGTTTCAACACTTTGAATTTTATAAATCTCAACTGTAATTTTTTTTTAAAAAAAGCTACTTGTACTTCCTCTGAATTACCTTATATTTAACGATTTTTAAGCTATTTATTTCCTAAGAAAGTATTCAAATTAAATAAATTATAGAGCTTACTCAAATTATGATGACAATAATGCTATTTTACTTTTTGTTATCACTTACATGAGCACTTACTTCTCATGCATTATGAGGATTCAAATAAGCTAAATTCTATTGACGTGTTGATGTACTTCACTATTCACCGATATTCTTATCATCTGAATACGTTAAAAGCATCTAAATATTATCTATATGATATCTTAAATTATCTTGTTACTTTAGATAATATATTACTATATAATATCTGAAATACCTAAGTGGAATAAATTCTGATATGTCTTAGGTAGTACATTTCCTCATTCAATTCACTGAGACGTAACAGAACTTCTATTTTTAATAGTCTTCCATGGGCAATTTTTCTATTATATTTATCTTAAAACGGTTTATAATACTTTTTTTCGCAATCAATTAATAAATATGCTTAACATATATTCCACAAAAATGTTATTATATACTACATAAATATACATTTATATCTAATGAAATATAGTTTTTGTGCTGATTATTTTATTTATCTATTTAGAATACAATAAAAGAGGCCAGCACAATTATTCAAAAATGTTTTATTATACTATACCTATTTTATTATCTTATAATTATGTCTTAATTCAGTTCTTAGAGAACAAAATTTTTGGTAAATACGCTTTTGTAAAAAAGAAAATTAATTCGTAAATGTAGTATATCACAGAAATAAAACTTTAAATGAAAAGTTCCAAATAGGATGAACATGGCTCAACGTGGTTCTGTGGTTGACAACGTGCTTCAGAGGGAAAGATCCCAGGCAGTATTGAACACACACAACAGGAAATGGATTTTACATATCTTGTAGTTTTCCGAGTTTTCATTCTTACGACACGCGAATAACCACAAGTACAATCTCACTGAAGACAATTTACATGGTGGATGCTAATATACCTTTCGACAGTGTTAGGTTGTGCTCTATGCTTTGTCAAAGTGGGATTTAAACTTTATTTCTACAAGTTTAGAAAGGAAGCATGAGGCTTACAATATAATTGTTTCACTGTTTCTTACATATATATATATATATAAGTAATGTCAATTGTTTTGTTTATAGAATGGTCCTTTTTTATTTTTTCATTTATTAAATGATTTGAATTCTCAGAAGAACTTGATAGATATAGAGCAATTTGAGTTTTTAGTACAATTAAAATTCAAAATATTTTGATTTTGTATTGTCTTTCGTTAAAAATTGTCTATTTGATAAATATTATTTAAAATTTTGTACTAAGCTGATTGTCCTAAATATCTAATCAATGATGTAAATTCTTTATCTTTTGAATTTAATCTAAGCAGAGAAAAAGTTTTTGAAGTCTTAAGCCAGACAAAATCGAATCGATGAGAAAGAGAAGGAACATTCTCGAACGAAGGAAGAACTTTAGATATAATTTACAAGTAAAATTACAGCAAGAATTTAATTTTTATTTAGAGTTAAATTTTAAATAAGTAAAAAATTAACAATATTTAAAACTGTGTAACCATATTCGGGAATGATTATATTTTTTATAATAACTTATTGATAACAAAATATATTTATTAACTCAATTTCTCAAATAATTTTTCTATCATTATTTCTCTACCAACAAAACAATACATATATTTATTTTGGTGTACCAAGGGAAAAAAATAGAATCTATAAAGAAAGGTTTAAAATATTGAATTTTGTTTATATTATTTGTGCATATACAAAAATGGTTTTTATTAAAATTTCTGTTTTTCTAAATTAAACTTCTTAAAACTTCTGTTTTCATGAGGATTATAACTTAAATGCTTCAATTTTGGTATTTTAAGTTTTTTTTGTTTGTTTCTGCTCATTAACGTTTTTACGCTTCAGTCTCTCTTTTTTGCTTATTCGAAATTTTTAAATAATTCCAATCGTCTCATAATGCTTAACTAGAATCACGTGGAATTTTCTACTTCTGCCTTTAAACCTCCACATTTTATTGTTGAAGGGACAACAGGTGGTAATAAATAAGAAGAGATAATCCCTATCAGCATGATGGTCTTCAACTAGATCATGATCTCTCTTCTACTCCATGGAGTAATCAACTCTTCTACAAAGACTAATAAAGCTCTTTTATTTCAACTAGACGAGGATCAAACTCTTCTAGTTCAAGAGTGCCGCGTTTCATAAGCATACTATGCATAGCGCTGCTTTTTTTAAGTTTCAGAATTGCATAAGTATATTTCCCAATTAATTTCATTTTGTTTTATTTTAAATCTATTATTCTTCACAAATAATTTCAACTATTTTTGTGAGGAATAACATTTACATTGCTGACCATTAAAATTGCAACACCCGGAATGTATGATATTACGACTGATAAAATCAGAGGTTGCAATATACAAATGATTAGCATTTTATCTCATTTGAATGACACAGAAGATACAAACGACATCGGAAATACAGCATAACATAAAAGTTATGCAATGGTTTATCCTCTCAGAAATTTACTTGTAAGATATGTAAGTATGGCTTGGTTTAGCAAAAACTGACGCTCGAAAGCATAGGTCAGTTTTTGCATTCGAGCTCTGACTAGACCGAGACCTACAGTTTAAAGTGGATTCCAAACCATTACAAAAACTTATGCACAAGATGGGGTTTGAAACTGTTGAGCCGAGGATAAGAGAGCTAACCATTCAGCTAGAAGCGCGGCATCGTAAGATCGGAATTTTCTGTGAAAATCATGCTATACCTCGAACAAGAAGAAATATTTATTAGAAAGTGTTGTTATTCGATACAGTCAGAATGTTGCGCATCGAGCGCGTGGATTGTTGAGTACCATACTGAACAGCATATAGGATGTTCATGCTCTCTCATGACTAACGCCCGAAAGACAGACTTGTGAAATTGATCTTGCAAAACTGTACAGCCACATCAACGATGATTAGTCAGGAAATGGGAATGTTTGCTGCAAATCAGTATTCGCTGATCATTTTGACACCGCGTACTGGACAATTGAAAGGCTGAAGGCCATTGTAAGGCATTTTAATATCCACCATTTATATTACCTATCAGGAGGATTTTTCATAGATAATAGATCGTACTCATGTATCGCTAGGGAAGAATATTGAAAAACTCCCAAATACATACCCGACAAACGTACATGCAGAAAGCAGAAATGCAACATAAATCTTCCATTGTTCAACAGGGCTTAGGTCGAATCTAGGATCTTTTGCTTCTAAGAGCGCTGTCCTATTATTAGGTTTCAATGCACGAACATTAGGCAGTACTGCTTGTCAATACCGCCAGTATTATTTCGGATTCCCTTGACAATGCAACATAGAGACAGACGGTGACTCCTGTGTGCCCAACGACAAAGGTGTTACACAATGCCGTCTTTTCAGACGAGTTCCAGTTTTGCGTATAGCATTCTGATGGCCATATATTCATATATACCATCGGAGGTGGACGCTTGTCACTTTTTGCATTCGATATCGCTATAAATACAGTACACCTAATGTCACATTACGAACACCCTTTGAGTACCCGACAATCACATCCGTAGTTCGGATCGAAAGTAATTTAAACGATGATCGGTATATTTCTGGCATCTTAAAGTCAGTGGTTATCTTCAAGGCCTGAAAAACATCATTTTTCAATAAGATAACGCAAGAATACATGTTGCATGTTGTGTTCTGATTTTTGTTGATTTATAGGATATTCGACTATTATTTATTATCAGATGCTCCAAAGCAGAGCATTTAGTTATACACATGCTGTTTGATTCTTCAGCAGACGCAATTCTTTTTTTTTTTTTTTCATGATTACAGAAACAATTCCAAGTCAATAAAATTATTCGAAGATTTGTTTCCGGCAGAGGACACAAGGGTTATGACATTCAGATATACTGTGGTTGTTTCCTTGTAAAATTGATATGTGGCCTCTACTCGTGTGTTATCCCTGTTTTACAGATTATTTATAAAACAATACCTGTCATTGTACACAGAAGACTGCAGAGAAATGGTGTATACACCCAAAACACATGAATAAAAAAACATATGTTCACATTCTTTTATTCATTCAGTTAAGAGGGGCATGATTAAAGTAGTATCACCAATACATCAAGTTTGATTGGGTCAATTTTATGTTCACAGATTAGTCGAAATTTATCCTTCAACCCAATAACAAGTGTAAAAAAAATTTAAAGAATAAATGATCTGTTACGATTGTACAGTATCCAGTATCGAGATAAAATTTTAGACCACTTTTTAATAGCGGACGATGCAGCAGTTTGTACCGCTTTCATCAACAGTTATCTAGAGAGTTACGGCATCGCATGGGCTAGCCGGTTTACCCATTGAATCAAAATTCTGAAAAGTATCTGAATAGCTAAGAAAAATTTTCAGATGTCCTACGTCGTGCTGTGTATACAAGTTTCTTATTCATTCTCATAGACTTGAAAATCGCTCTACAGGAGGAATCACGATTATTTTATTCTGCAGTATTTAATTTCCTCTTTGAAATTAATTTTAAAGTATGCTTATTCTTTAAAAAACAACGTGTATAACTCAGTTTAAAAAAATTTCAATTTCATTTTTCCAATTCTTTTTTTAACTTCTTACTAGATAGTGGGCATCAATTTTATTTTTTCGAACTATTAAATAATATCGACATTAAAAACAGAAAATCAGACATTTTAAACTAGTGTCAGTAACTTTAATCTTGGATATCAGTATAAATAGCTGTAATTAGAATTATTGCCATACTTTTAAAAAATAATTTAATAAAAAAAGCATTTTTCTCATGATATTAATTTATGATATTATTCTTAAATACTTTCTTTAAGGTGTGCCTAAGCTGCTTTTAAAAAGTTCTTAAGTAATAAAAGTAGTATATAGTAAATTTGCATATAGATTTAATAGGTTTAAGTATTTTTATGTATTAATCTAAAAATATTTTTAAATTAATACATAAAAATACTTAAGTTAAACATAAATTCTATAAACCTAACAATAGAAAAACAAGAAAACTATTAAGATGGAAATTTGCAAATATCTTTTTTCTAATTCTTAACATTTCTCTAGTTCTTCCGATTTTTATTATAAGGTTTGATTTTGCATGTTCAGAATTTTAAAAAACCGGCATAAATGACCGTAAAATTTTATTCACGAAAACATTTTCTTGAAATGAAAATTAAAATGCTCTGTATAGTTAAGGAAAAACACCCTCTTAAAACTTTCAAAAAATGTAATGGAGAAAAAATAGTAAAAGGTAGTCATCGAAATAAGAAGGCAAAGAAGCAGTTTTGCTGCTCCAAATTGTTCGTAAGATTTAATGGCTAGGTAGTTGATGATACTTTAAGTATGGTGCTTGCATCTTCTGTTTAACAAAGAGCTAGTACTTAACTTTACTCACTGTAATTGCATTTTGAATATGTTTGATTTTAGCCACGCAAAACAAAGATTAATTTTCATGTTTAAATTACTATTTTTAACTAAGATTAATAGGCAAATAAATATTTATACTAATAATTTACGTATTTCATTTTTCTAACTATTCATAAAATAATGGAAATTTCTTTTGGCTTTTTTAATTTTTCTTTTCGTATGCTTAAGCTCTTATGATGAGAAAAAATAATACATTAACAACAAATCTAAGCATGAAAAATTCTACATAATTTTTTAATGATTTTAGTCAAACATTTTTGTGATAAGAATATGAATGCACCTATTCAATGAATGATAGCGTGAAGAAATGTGACAAGCAAGTTTGCGTGTACATATTTTTGAATATTTTATCTGAAACTATCGTATTTAATTCAAAGTTTTATTTTCAAAGAACTGGACATATCAACATTTGAAAGAGGTTAGCTACAGAAAAGATGAATCAAGCTTAAGAGAAAAATTGACTTTCGAACAACCTGCTTCTGTCACAGAATTTATTATCATGACAAATGATTAGGAGTTTCTATAAATAGAAGCAATTCAGTGAGAATACTTGAATGATTCAATTGTGCAGGTATGTAGAGAATTTTGAGTTTGTCATATAAGTAGAGCACGTCTCCACATTTTTCAATAGGTAGAGAAAGGAAAGTAAAGTGCTAATGTAAAGACGAAAATGTTTTAAAAATTGCAAATTACGTCAAAATTAAAATGTTAGTATTCAGTTTAAAATTAGTTATCAAAATGAATAGTTAAACTAATATTCAGACTGAGACAAATAAAGGAAGTATTACTAGAAAGAGATATAAACATCGTTCCTTCATTTCAGTTTAATTTTTTAACATTATTTTAAGAGCTCTGGTATATTATAAAATTATTTTTATTATAAGATTCCTACAACTTTTATTCTTTTCTACGTTCTATGAAACTAACAAATAAAAGATTTGTAACTACATATGGAAAATATTTGTTCAAAATATTAGTTGCTTGTTTGCCTTGCAGAGGATTTGTTATAATAATAATTTAAATTAATAAGAATAGATAGATATAGAAAGAAAGTTGGAAACAGAGAGAGAATGGTAAAAAATTACAAAGATCACACAATTAAAAATTTAAACTCTTTTTTAAATATTTGCTTAATACATTAGTAAAATAATTTACTTCAAATTAATAAATAAAAATAAAAAATGTAATTTTATAATTTTTATTTTCGTGTTTCAATTATCTTTTCCTACAAATGATACAAAATTTATTATAGTTCTTAAATTACTCTAATCTAGTATTCTTAATCTAATTGTAACCTAAGCCTTATAAGCCAATATATATAAAGAGTGATAAATTATCATTTATGGTACTTCTATTTCCGGATATTTTATTTATATTTATCCAATCAATCTTAAATTTTTGTTTTAGTTTTCTTTCCGTAAAAAATAAAAAAAACCAGCAAGGAGTTCTTAGTACACAGTTCTTGCGATACATATGATGATATAGAAAAAAGTTTTATTTTCTTGCTGCATTATATATATCAGTTGTAATTAACCAATCAAATTTTTCTGTATGTTTAATTTACTACGCAATAATATAGATTTTTAGATTTATTATACCCAAAAAATAAGTTAGTATAGTTTGATTTTGTAGATAAATATTTAAAAGTTACCATAGAGAAAATAAAAAATAAATTCGGTGCTTTTGAATTAAAATTTTTATAAAGAAATAATCAGTTACATAAACGTATATGTCTTTAAGGAATTACTGAATTTAAAACAAAATATTTTATTTATTATGTAGCATTATTAAATAATTTGTTGGACGACGTGTTGACTGAATCAATTGAAACAATAGCAGGATAAATTGATATTTCTAATTAAATGTTGCTTGTACAAAATTGGAATTTATAATGGGGGCAAAATGATAATTTAATTGACAGAATCATATGTTTATATCAGACAATGACAGTTAGGCGGAATGCCTGATAAGGGGAAAATCGTTAATCAAACTCAAATTCTGAAGTTTAAGTAAATGACAAGCTTACAACTATTGTGCCCGTACGTCATGCATCATTGATAGTTATAATGGGTGGGTGGTTCTTTCTGCCCAAAACTCACCATGAAATACCTCAGTCCATAAATTTGTTTTACAACATTTAAATTAAAATTGGTAAATAAAATAATCTCATTTTAAAGTTTTTAACTTAATTTTTATTCCCATACAGATTCATTGCCCTAATATTAATCACGGTTGTGATTAACTAGACGTACTATTTAAGTTGTCTTTATTTATATTTCATAAGTTGAAAAACTGTTTACCTAAATAACAATGCTAAATTTAATTAACTAAAGTAATAGGTAATAATTGTTGAACTTTATTCTTTTTATGTACAAAGGCATATTATTATTGATCAAATATAAGACTAAATTACAGTTTAAGGAAATAGCATAATGAAAATGATACGTTTTTATATGGTGTAGTAATATTTTTGACATTAAACATAGAAAATTATTATAGATTATTTGAAAGAGTTTTTAAGACTTATAATTCATCTTTCTGTTATGTTTTCAAATTATTCCAAATTGCTTAAAGCATTTCCTTTTCTTTTGCTTCTGAAAAACAGGTTTTAGTGTAACTAAAAAATATTTTTTCATTGTGTCGAAACACCAAATAATTGGTACATAAATAAATTTGATCATACTGAAAAGAATGAATAAAATTTATTGTAAATAAAATCAAATTTTAATTTTCAATATATTATAGTTTATATA
>JAPDSC010012745.1:59629-87760 GCA_026290005.1 Latrodectus geometricus | reverse complement strand
ATTATATTATTATTATTAAAAAGTTTATTAAAATTATACATAAAAAGTTCCGAGATCGATCTCTGTCACTGAAAAGCAGCAAGAGATGGATATTGCTTTTCTGATTTTTTTATGTCTATCCATCGGTAAAGGGCTTAAGAATTCCCCCCTATGTGACAAGTTAATAAATCTTACTATTTATGAAATGTCTTTCCAGTAGATAATACGTAGTGTTGTGATGCTGTTGTAAGATATTTTAATATCCACTGCCTTCGGGAGGACTTTTCATAGAAGGCCGTATTCCCGACACGCAAGAGAGGAAATTCGGAGAATTCCCATGCATCTACTCCGACAGACATGCATGGAGAAAGTGTAACATCCACTTTCCGTTGCTCAACAGTGGCTAGAAGCGAATTCGGGGCTCTTCGCTCTGAAAATTGTTTCTTCTGCTTTTGACTAAGGTCAATCATTTAGTCCTTTTGTTATTATATTTCCTTTTTACTTTCATGTATTATTCTCACTTCTATATGCACTAAATTGGATAATTTGTACGTAAGTAATTAATAAACGGAAGCTTATAAAATCAACCTAATTTAATCTGTCCAGAATTTTTTTTTAACTTGTAGTATAATATTCATAATGTGAATTATATTCGATAATCCCAAGATATATTCTGTTAATTCAACAGATTTTTTCTTTTCCAAATTGCTGTAGAATATTAAAGAATAATAAAAATATTATATTATTTATATTATAATAAATAATAAAGAAATTACAACGGTCTTCGCTCGTTAGCCTTTTCAGTATGCAGTAATAAAATAAATAATAAAAAAGGATGAAGAAAATGCAATATTTGTGGAAATAATTTTAACAGCTAAATATTAAGATTGATTAGGATCTGGAGATAGATACTATATACTTCTCCTTTTCATAAGTACGCAAGTCAGAGCGGGATTCTAAGACATTCCATAAATTTCTACTTTATTAAAGAAAATGCCACACTAAACCTTTGAAAAATATATACTTCCAGAATGTATTAATAACAGCCATTCAAAAGTTATTGCTGGATGATGCTAGTTTCTACTATTTGTCTGCCCACAACGTGACAAGAAAGCATTATCATTTAGTCTTTAAATAACAATGGATATATATTTTTATGTTATTCATTATTAGAATACAGAAAAATAATGTTTTGAAGGAATTAAAAAAATTAAATAAACCTGTTTATATTGGAGAAGTTGGTTAATGAATAAATACACTTTTGTCTCATAAACTTTGAATACGAGATTATTATGATATATTCCTAAATAATTTCTAGATCTAATGCGATTTTAATATGGTAATCAATATTTAAATATTAATTATTCCCTGTTAAATAATAATCTCTAATCGCTGAAATTCTATCAACGAAAAAAATTTTATCTAAACAGTTAATGTCTAAAACTTCACAGTTATAGAACAAAAACATTTGATGAAAAGTCAACACAATTATTAGATAAAAATAATTTTTCTTAAAAATTTCTAATTAATTACGTTAGACATTAAAATAATGCAAAAAGATTTTCTTGTAAAGTTTTCCCTCTTGGCATTAAACTTTTAAATTTTGTTTTAAAAAGACGAGAAGAATTTATTTTTTATGTTCACTTATTCGTAATTCAAATATTAAATTTAGCTCTAGCATAATATTCACAAGTTAGATCAAATTATTATTAGTTTAAATTTCGACTAATAACAAACTAAATCTGCTCACAAAAACATTCTTGTATTTTAATAAAAATAAAAAAATTACAAATAATCTTTAAAACTAAAATTACGTGCAATGAATTTTGCTTTGATTACAGAAATTATATCATAAACCTTTTCATAAGTATTTAAATACGAGATATTAAATTGTTTGTCATAAATTTTGTTCTGTTTCATAAGTTTTGTTCCTATCCGGAATAGTTCAAAACTAGAAACTTTAAAGCAAATGTTTTTCACTAATAATAGGTCTTGACAGATTTTTATAAAAGAAAAAAAATTCTTTCTTAGTGATTTTATAGTTTATTTCAGCTTAAAATGAATCACAAGATTATTGTTTTTTTCTCATTTCAATCTATGTAAAATACTTATATCAATTTTCACTATAACCAACTATAAGATAATTATTAAATTAAATTGATTCTCTAATTTATTTATAATTTTTTTGTGATTTATTTTTGGATATGGAACGAAAAAATAAAATACGTATGTTTTAGGTAGATATATTTTATTAAAAATTTAACACAGCAATGGTTTCTATGGCAAATAATATAATTAAACATAAAAGGAATTAATTATTGAAAGGCTTAGTAAGAAATTAACAAATACAGCTATTTTGGTGTTTTCTTTAAAAACTGTATTGACTTAAAATATTAATGAAAATATTTCCTTTTAAGGAAAATATTTCCAATAAATGATTAATTCAATATTTTATTCTCTCAAACAAGATTTATTGGAATAAGTTCATTAGAAAGGTTTACTTGCTTTAAAAGTATTAAAGGAAAATTAATAGTAAAAGCATGTTTTTATAATTCAGTTTCATTAAGTTTTATTTTTGTTTAATTTTTCCAGTTTCCCTTCTCTATCAATTCGAACGTGGAAAATAAATTAGCTAAAACATAAAATATTTTCCTATTCATCAATGTTTAGGAGATATTAATATATTTAATAAGAAAGATTTAAAATCTGTGCATTTGAAAGTAAAAATATTTGAATGTACGAAAACAACACCTTTTTATCGTTACTACTAACTGTTATGAAGTCAATTTTATTCTTCTGAAAGCAAAACAAAATGGAATATAAAAGTTATATATATACTTTAAAACTTCGAATGGCAGATTTCATTTGTTTCATGATGTTATATAGGAAGTGATAAAACTGGATTAGGGGAGTAAAGATATTTAGAAAATGGCCTCTAATTAAAAGTTTGTAGAAGCAATATTGTCTTATAAAGTGCTAAATCGATGATTGAGTCCCCTCTTGAGTTTGAAGTCTATGTCACTCAAGCGTATGATGTCATGATGGAGGTGACACCAACCCATAAAACTTGGAACTGAACCATCTGTTTGTTCTCCTTCTCGATCAAGGCTTGAGCCAGGCTAAGAAGTGTTGATTTAAGAAACAGTGTTATAGATAGCTTTATTCTTTATACTTATTTTAATGCTTCGATTATATAAGCATTGTATACTGATCAGAATGTTTGTATGAAAATAATTTTGATTTGCTCTTAATGACAATTAAGAAATTAAATTTATCATCACTGATTATCATTTTTTTTGTTGTCAAATTATTAATGTACTCAGCTGAAATTTAAAAAAGGCAAAAACTTGTGTATTTAATTTAATTTAAAAAGTACACAATTAGGATAAAATATGTTCATGTTCGAAATAAATTCATCATTTTAAAAATCAATAAGAATTTTATTCTTTTTTATTATGAAATTGATAAGATTACTATATAAAGATAGCCTTTTCTTTTTGTTTTCTGTTTGTTCATAAAATGCAAACCGTTTAAAGTTCTGAAATTAGGAACATATGAAAAAGATATAAAAATTATACATTTTTTTTCTATTAAAATCGGAATCTGTCTTAAAGGAATTTATAGTAAAGCGACGTCTGCACATATTTCCAAATATTTAATGGTAAAACATCTTGAAACAAAAAAATAATATAATAAAATTTCAGAGCCTACAAAAATGTATAAGAATAATATAAATTTATAAAAATTGTGCGAATGAAGTCAGAATAAATTGAAAAAAATTTGGCTCTTATGAAATAATCAAACTTTAGAAAATTCAGAAAATGAAACCATGTAATGTAAATTAAATTGAAAAGTTAATATAAGCTTACATAATAAATAAAAAAATTTTAAATGAAAATATCTACTAATTTGATAAAAGAACAATATTGTATGATGATGTCTAATCAATTCTTGTTATAAACTTAAGTTAAATTTGATAAAAGAACAATATTGTGCGATGATGTCTAATCAATTCTTGTTAAAAACTTAAGTTAAATTGTGTGACAATTTTAATTGAAAGTTAAATAATTGCTTAAATGAAAAGGCAATAGGTTATATTTTTGAATTTAAACTCTCTTTAATTGGATATTTTAAAACTCAAAATTTTATTTATATGAGTACTCATTTTGTAATATACATGAAACCAAGCTATTATTTAATTGAATTAACATACATAATTATATTTTTTAAATTCAAATAAAATTGATTATTTAAATTTGAAAAGGAATAACTAGACAAGCATTGAATTCATTTTTGCATGAAAAGATTGCAGTTCATTTTTGCAGTAAGACACATTTGAACTAAGAATCTATTTTTATTGAAGCAAAAATTCTACAGAAATTTCCACTTTCATTATTTTTGCAGTTAGATCCTCTTTAGATTTTTATGTTCAGTAAAATTACGCTTGATTGAATAACTCACTCTCTCATAATGGTGCAACAGGGCAGAAAATATTTCTTACCGAAAAATCGAACTTTGTTTCTGGAACATTACCTCCTAACCAATATCACACTTTTAGTTTACTGTAAGAAATTGGATCAAAACAAATGAACCGGGGAGCTGTTGATAGTAACAAAGGTACATCGATTGAAAATCTTACTACATTTTATTATTTCGCGCTTTTATATCACTCATAATCGCAATTAACATTTTGCGATTATGAGAGACACTAACTTCTATGCTAATGTGGTTTATCTAACCAGAGGAATAAAATTTAATATGAAATAAAAGCGAAATGTTTGAGAGGAAATAAGATTTTTAGTCATTCAGAAAAAGCAAAATAATTTTTTGACATAAATTAAATAGCAATAAACAAAAATTGCAATTTTTAATGCACGTTTTAAAATTAAATTTTATTTATATAAGAATTGCATTTTATCTATTCGAAAATGTTTTAAAACTTTACGATTTGCACTGAATATTAACAGTGCCATTATTTTAAAATCATTTTTCATGATAAACTTTAACGGTTTAATCTAAAATAACTTTATTATTTAATTAGCTAAACAATAAAATTATTTTAGATTAATTTTATTTCTATAAGTTATAGCCTTTTATTAAAATATTTTTTCATCGGAAAAATAAACTATTCTTATAATTTTCTAATATTATTCGTAAATGATATGTGAAGTTTTTGCTTTGTAAATGCAATGAAAAATGTTTCTTCATTCGGATTGACTTTTGTTCAGAAATTTTCCAAAGGAATTATTTTTGCTTATATAAAATATTTTTACAGAATAGAGTCTTAATGGTGAAGTGTTTAACAATAGGGAAAGAATAAAATATTAAAGTAATTCATCATCATACGAAAAATGCTCCTTTAAATATAATTCTTTTCATAAAATTCTTAACTGTTTACATATATATAGTTGAGAATGTATTAATATGTTTTTCAGAAATGTATAATAAAGGAAAATTACCAATAGTAGTTTTTTTTCTTATCACTTCAAGAGCTGTATTTCCACGAAAATGAATACCATATTTTTAAATATGGTAGTTTGTTTACTTGATTATTTTATTTTAACAATTTTAAATTTATGAATATATCTCTGGTAAAATGAAATATGATCTTATTAACAGTTAAAGATTAATTAATGTAATAAGTGCCTCCAAAATCTATCCCCTCTCTTCAGCTTGTTTCTTCTCTAGCTGCTCTAAGCTTAATTACAATCTTTTTATTATCTAAAGTAATTTTAGAATAATTTGTGTTAGTTTTGGCAGCAATACTGTAGCTAAATTTTATATATTACGTAAACATCTTTCAATAATTATTCAAGAAACTATTTTATATTATTGAGAAGCCTCTAGAATATATATATTATTAATGTACTACGGTTTACAATATATTTTTAAATAATAATAAAGTTTAAGTGTACCTTTTCTTCCTACAATACCAGTTTTTTCATTGGACTAGGTATAATCATAGAGTTTATCAAAGTAAACTATTTCGATTGTACTCTACAATATTTTCAAATCCATATTTGAGAAAGTATGTTGCATTATGCGTTATATGCACGCAGAACAGTTATTTTATTATATATAAGGATCTATCCATGGGAAGGAAAGCACGATATAAACGTAATTTTAGATTCAAATGGGATTTTCATATGTTTAATATAGTTCACACATGAAGATTGTATTTTGTGTTTTTCAATTTGATCAACACTGATATAAAACTTCATTTTATTTTCTAACTTATAAAACTTTTTTGTACTAAATTCATTTATGATCATATTTAAAAAATGTTCTGATATTACACATTTCAGAAAACTGATAGATTAAATGTTTTACATGATATATTTTGCTAAAATTGCAGTTCTTAATTTGATCGGAAGTGAAAAAAATCATGTTTTCATTTAATTTTCTTAATCATCTATTTTTTAAAATAAATTTATAAGAATTTTGCTGCATTAAATTATCCACAGTTAATAAAGCTACTTTAAGTTAATTTTATTATTATTAAGTTTTTTACCTAATTTTTTTTATTCAAAAACTATAAATGCATAACAAAATTACTCTCTTCCTATATATTATTTATTACCTTATTGCTAAGACAAGGATCTGTTATTGTACTCGCATTGTGACTTTCCATTCGATCAATCTGTATTTTGCAACAGAGAACTTATATAATAATGAAGCTCTACAAAACTAGATGTATAAGCAGATACATAAATATTATAAAATTATCAAAACTTAAAGTTTCTGAAGTAAAATATTGAATATCAATGTATTTATTGATATTTTTATTAATTAACCGGTTTGTGTCTATGAAAAAATGTTTTATTATAATCATTAGTGAAAATATAAAATATTTTCTGAAAATACTTAAAAAACTTTTATTTCAATTTTCAGTCTTTCCTCCAATATTTATATTAAAGATCAAGTGTTTCAACACCACTTTTATGAACTACCGTATTTAACTTATTCCAAAACCTGTTATTATTATAACCAACCAAAACCTGTGCTAAATATGTTCCTATCATTAATATTAGCAAAAGTATAGAAAATTTGGAAAATTTCACTTAAAAATTATTTTTGCTCCAATTCGCAATCTTCCCTCAGATACATATTATTTAGAAGTCTTCATTCTTTATCAATTTTTAAACACTTAACATAGTTACATTTTGATGATCTGTAATTATGAAAATATAGGGTTAAATGTTAAAATAATTAAAGGTATGGAGAGAAATTTTTTATACTGCATTACATATATTCCATAAATCAGATTTCTAATACTCATAAACATAACTTAAAATACAAATAAATATAAGACATTATTTGTATTGCTTAAAAGAAATTAAATTAAATTTTAAAAACAACGATAAAACGAAATTATAATAATTTTGTGTAAAAGTATTGTTTCATATTCTGTATTTTTTAAGTATTTTTTGCATTGAATTTAATTTTATACGGTAATTATAAAAAGTTATATTATTTACTGAGAATGTTATTTTGATTTGTTTATCTAAGAATTTTCGCAAATGTTTGCTTATTGTAAATCAAAAGCATGAAATCATTCACATCCTATAAAATTATATTTTTTGTAAGTTCATAAAAATAAGCATTTTAATAACTGAAAATACTTTCTACAGTAATTCAAAAACTATTCAGAAAATAAATTCTAATGAAAATAGTTATTTTTTTCAACTAGTCATATTTTTATTCATTTAAACCATAATTTTCTTACATAAATTCTTTTTCTTAGAAAATACATTCAATTTCCCTTGGCAACTATTTTGAAGTATTATGACTGTAAACCCAGCGTACTAAAAACGATTATATGAATATTAATTATATTTGTTATTAGAAGATTATAGAAAATTCAGAAAAAATGTTCATAATGTGGTTGAAATATGCAAATGTGAAGTTTGAGTAAATAACTGTAGTATAAATTTAAATAACAAAAGACAAAATTAATAAAAGACATAAAACATGGGTATCTTTGTCATTGTAGTTTTGTTATAGTCATTCAGCTAATTAAAATAAAATAACTGCCACTGAATACTATTCATAAATAAAAGCTTTTGAACAGATATTGCTTTTGACTTTGATCCTTTATGATTTAGTAAATTGGCATAAAGTCTTATGTTACTATAATTTAAGATTTTTACCAGAAGTGACATTGATAATTATATTATACTGCTAGTTAAAATATTCAGTATTTGTAATAGTAGATACTAACATTAGGTATTTCGTAAAAGATGAAACAATTGATACTACTTTAAAAAAATTATATTCATATTATGTCTTAACAAGAAGATGTTTTTTTTTTTTTGTTTTGTATCAATGTTATAGTTCTTTTTCTAACAGAACAATTTCTACATATAGATATCTTAGTATCACAAAATACCTACTACTTTGTGTGTGAAAAAGTTCACACGCTGTATAGTACCTTTATTCTCTCAATTTTTTAAAAGCAGAATCTTAAAAATGATAAGACAGCTTTGTGCTGCATAACAAAATTATAAGTTAGCTCTAAATAAAATGTTTGCTTCACTGACGAGACTTTTGATGTTATACTCCTAGAAAACATAAAAACTTGATCAGGGTAGCACACTTGATCAACTAGACTTCCTTTATAAGTATTAAAAGTAGCACATGAGTAATTTCTAGTTAACATTTGAGAGTGGAATCAGATGTAAATGCAATTACAGACAATGAGATCAGCAATAAAGTAATGACTCAAATGTGACTAGTTAAATTTAAAATAGGTACTAAAATATTTATCAAAACAATAATCTAATAAACTACATTTTGTCTAAACTGAATCAGTGTTTCCACGAAGCTAGCCAATCTCTTGTGAATATCTTCACATTACCAAGGAAAGACACTTTTTTCTCACGAATTGTATTTGAAATATATTTTATACTTATGTCTTTAACTTTACTATTAAATATCCTGTTTTGAATATTTTCGTTTTTGATGCATCAATGTAAAATATTTACATCACATACATATATAACAAAATAGTTTCGCTCAAAAGGATTCTTGTTGATCTATCCAATACTATTCATATTGGTAGCGAATCTATTCGAAATCTTTCAATAATTTTCAATTATTTAATTATTTTTCTAAGCTTTAAAGACATAAAAATTAAATGAAATATTGCCTTACAAAAATCTTTCAAGGAAGAAGGAATAAGATAACCAGAAAATGTGCTTACGTTTCAAATTTTTTATTAATAAGATTTCATGTACCAATATCATTTTTGAAATTAGAAAGAGACTCCTGTGATACAATTTTTGTTATTAATACCTGGTTTGCATGATAACAATGAATAAGATGGCACTGCTTTCTAATATTTCAAGCCTCAACTTGAAAAAGCTTACATTATAAACATGGCTTCCTATTTATTTCAACTTTTAAACTTAGACTTCTTATGAAATTTGTTCATTAACCTTCTAAAAACAAGACTAACTGGATTTACTTGATATAATTCCTTCATTAATGTATCGTAAAAATATGATTAAATAACAGAGCAAAAGATTCATTTGAAAAAATCATATTATAGTTGCTAATAAATTATAGAGAATCAAGAAAGTTATACTCAGCTTACACAAGGAAACAAGTAATTAAGAATACTTGGCCATCTCAACATCAACAGAAATCAAATTGCCATTATCATTAATAAAAGGCTACTTAATCGTCTAACACAAGGTACAATCTAATATTATGTTCTTGCAGACTGAGCTGCATCAGTGAACTAATGTGGTCTATCTTCCTTCGTAAATTCAATAATTTTAATTATAATGAATACATAGCAAAAACGAATTGCTTTTAATTGAAATTATATTAATACAATTTCTAATACTCATTACTTAATACAATGTTACTATCGTCATTATTTTCATTATTTATGAAAGGAATGAAATTTCAATTTTTGTGTACTTCAAATTCATTGTCTGCAAAAATTGCAGTAGCATTGTTGCTTCCATAAGTAATTTAAGAATCTCCAGAAAAATACTTGTTTTTTTAATTTATAAAACTTTGAAAACGTATTTCTTGACTACAGTAATCATTATCCATTTTAGATTGGATTTTAATGCTAATAATAAATTCAGCAAACTTTTCTCTTATTCAATTTTGGGAAGCTTGTAAGAAATTAGTTGATAGGAGAAATCATGATATGTTTTGTGTTTGAACTGAATTGCTATCTATTCTAAATTTGCAAATATAATTTTCTTAAATATACGACTGTAATTATGAATTATTACTACAATGAAATATACTGCTCGCCACTGTAAATGCAACACCCTGAAGGAAACATGAAAATAACATGAAATTTACAACATGCATTAGCAGAGATGAGTTAGGAAATCATTAGAATTTCAGCGCAGACGTACGTCAGGCGCGCCTTAAGTGCCATTTCAAAGAGCTATTTAAGGCTTAAAGATTTCGATTTCAAGTTCAACAATTGTGCTTTACTCGTAGTGATCAATTATCACCTCGAATCATTAAAAATTGATCAATTATACCTCGTAGAAAACAGCGATCATTTTTTGATCAAGTATCCGAGTTGGACAGAGGAAGGATAATGGCCTACCGGAAAATCAGTAATCGTGTTGGACGAAACCAAAAAACTGTAATGCAAATACGTGATCACTGGATGCAGGAGTGTATAACGAACCAACATGCTCGATCGCATCTACTTTAGTAATGACAGATAAATTGTGTGCATAACAGTAACGGAGCACTCATGCACATCACGAATAATAGCATAGCACATTCACTCTGTAATGCATCATCCCGCTTTTGCGCGTACCATTCTACGCAGTTTACAGCAGAGTGGTCTGTCCGCAAGATGCCCATTGCTTCGTCTACCTTTGACACATAACTACAGATGTCTCCACCACCAGTGGTGCTATGAAAGAAGGATATGGACGGCAGAATAGAATGAAATTGTCTTTACTGACGAGTCACGCTCCTGTCCGTAACACCACGATGGGCGTGGGGAGAGTTTGATGAACAGATGTGCCCTGCACCACCACATTATTTATGCACTGGGTATTATGGTATGGGGAGATATTGTATATTACTCTCGCACTTCTCTAGTACGCATTGCCAGTACTTTAAACAGCCAGCTCTTCATCTCCGAGGTGTTGGAGCCAGTTGTCCTTCATTACATTAAGGGCTTTCCCACAGCCATATTTTAACAGTATGATGATCGACCAAACGTGATACGCATTGTGCAAGAGCTATTCGTCAATCATCAGATTGAATTGCTTCCCTGGCCGGCTTGCTTTTTGTATCGTTCACCGATAGAAATCATGTGGTCCGGCGTTGCTCATCGATTGACCCAGATTTTATCTAAGCTGCCACATCAGATCAACTTTGGCAACGTGTGGAAGCTGCTTGGTCTTCTGTGTCCCAAGAACACACCCAAAGTCTCTTTGAATCAATGCCGAGACGTGTAGCAGTGGTGATCTCCAACAATGGCGGCTACTCTGACAACTGATTTTGACAGAAACTACATTTCCCAGAAGTCTATAAATTTAATCAATTGATACTTGGTCAACATGATAGCTACAAAATGAATTTTTTTGTGATAACTCTTGTCTTTCTTGGTGTTGCAATTTGAGTGGTCAGCAGTGTACATAATAAACCTCTAGACAACCTCTAGATATAACAAACCATTAGAAACTGTAAAATATATAAAATTTTTTGTAAAAACATTTTTAATTTTCAATGTAAAATTTATTTTTTCAAAAATAACGTTTCCAAAAATTCATGAATTTTAAATTCGATTTTAAATTTGAATATCTTTTAATTTAATAAGTTTTATTATCTTTCTTAATACTACTTTTGATTTTATATCATTATTGTTTTATATCAACGAAAGCTTCAAGTTTAAGCAAGAAAATAGGCAAAGAAGGAAATGTTTGCATAATGACTTATAATTGCAAAATACTAACATGTCTTGTATTTAATAACGAAGTTAACTGTTGAGAAAAATCAGTCGATTCAATATAAAAATAAATATTTCACAAACAAAACCAATTTGGGATTTTATCTTTTAATGCATCCATAAGATATATTTTAATTATATATTTTTTCTTATTTGGTGATTATAATTTTTAAAATTATGTTTTATCATTTTTAATGATCTGAGAATATTATTCTTAATTTTATTAGATGCACTTTTATATTAATATAATAAGAAACACATGAGCATTTTATTAAAGCCATTAATATGGGATATTAAAAGTATAACCATTAAAAGAGATTGCTAATATTGATTAGATATTATGAAATTAATCTTAATATTACTGTGATGTAGTCTAAATTCCTCATTATTTTAAAAATGCTACATGAAAGCTTAAATTTTCATATATTTCTAAGTATTTTTTAATTTTCATCATAATAGTTTTAATTTGTTATTTTCGTACTATAAGTAATTTACTAAGTCTTCCATTCCTTAGCTATTTGTATATAATTGCGGTTTTTCTATAATTTTAAAAATACTTTAATTAAATGAAAAAGTGAAATATTTTATATAAAAAAAATATGTATCCACAAATGATGAAAATTGTTCCCTCAGAGTGTAAGCTATGAATATTTCTATAAAATAATTTATGCTTTTAGAACAAACAAAATATCTGTATGCTGTTATGTATGTAAACAAAGCTAATATAATCTAATAAGTAATAATAGATTACAAAAATTTGCTACTAAGTGGTTGAACATACTTACATCTTCAGAACTTCACAATCCCCATCAATAAACGAATAGATTACATGAAATTATCATTGAAAGATTTCATACACAGCATAATTAATTTTATTATTTCCCAATTATTTTGTCAAACTAAATTTTAAATGTCCTTTATTTTCTTATCGTGAGCTATATTTCTAACATATATTGAATACAATGACAAAAGCACTTTATCCTAATACGAGACCTAGATTTAGTTCTCCTGTTATTTAGAAATCAAAATATTTTTTTCTGTTGAATGGCTTAAATATTTACAAGTTTTACAATTATAATGTATGTTTATGTTAATATTGTTAATATCAGTTTAATAACACTGTATAATTAACAGCAATAAGTTTTTTTAGGCAAGAAAATAGAGTCATATAATTGTCACATGACATTTTTATACTGTTTATATATGTTTAAACATATGTTTTAGAATAATTACATTTTTTAAAGAAAAATTTTATAAAACGATATGAATAAAAATAAAGTGAACACATTGTGAAATTTATTAAATTGTAAAATATTTTTAAAATAATACTTATTATATTTTAAATTTTTCTTTCTTATTCATCTTGTTCCGAATAATTTAATTATTCATTCATATTCAATTTACAAAAATAATTAAAAAATGTTTCTATAAATACAAGTTCTAACTAATAATAATAATAATAGTAAAAAATTTTTGCAGCTTGAAAAATATCAAGCGAAATAAGTATTATTATTATATTAAGAAATATTTAATCCTCACTTATAAAATTGTGAAAACATTCGTTTATTTAATGTATGTATAACATATCTAAAATTTACATTATAAATCATATCTAACGTGTATTTTCTCCTATTATATATGCTGACCTAGAAAACCAAGTCATGTAACTTGGACTTGTAAAGGTAATTGCTAAATTTTTATGAACATAAATTAAATAAATTTTATTATATTTGGTAATAATATGAAACGCTTATGTTATATTTAATTACATAATTTTAAGGTTGACAAAATAAATTTGAGTAATACACTCGTAGTTCAGGGTACCAATTTTTAAAATAATTAATATTCATTAATAATTAGTCATTTAATAATTTTGAGATTGCTCGATGATGATTAGACACTGAAGAGATTGAAGAAGATTAATTAATCTGTTGAGTTCAAAGTGTTATCCCATTAACTCCTAAAGTGGCAAGCACATTAATTTGAAATTTTCTCTAAAGTTTAATGAGGAAACAAGCCTTATCGTTTCGTTTTGACAGTAATATAGTGTTTAATTAGTCTATGTATACTTTATTAAAATTTTATCAGCTTACTACCAAAATACCCTTCGCAGAATTAATATTAGTTGTATCATAATTCAAGATTACTTGGATAAAAAGCCATGATTATCGTAATATCAAAGCCTTAACATACATTAAGATAGATTATATCAACTGATATAAGCTGTTAGTCAATTTTTCAAAGTCAAATGCTATTGATGTAAGAGGGTAAAATGCTTTCATTTTATAGTTAAATATTATAAGAATATCTTGATTCTCACCCTCACCCTGCTTACACCCTATTTAAATCACTAATTGTTTTATGTAAAACATATCGATTCTCGCTAATCCTCTTTTAATATTGAGAAAGTTATAAATTTATTTAATTACAAATGTAGAATTTACATATTAAAATTTTTGGATTATTTCTGGATGAAAATAGTTTGTAAAATCAAATGTTATGAAACTGAGCTCTTTTTAAAAGTTAAAAAAAATTTATTTGAGCATGGAAGAAGTTTGAAGATTTCACTGTATAGAAGGGGTAAAAAATTTATGTATGGCAAAATGAATAACAGTACAAGTAGGGTAAGAAATGATTAAGATGAGAAAAACGTATAAAACTGCGGAGTGAAAAAGAAATACAATCCTTTACGAAATAAATAACTTTGTAAGAACGTGAAAAAAAGAATGGTGAAGAAAATCCTTTTAGCAATTCATGAATTTTAGATAAATTTTAATCTATAAAACGGAATGTATATAAAACTAAAAATGAAGCAGATTTTTTTGTGATTGTGGATGAGATAATTTTTGCTTTTTTTATTTTTTCTCATTTGCATAGCAAATTCCTTTTAAATGAAAGCCTTTGAATAGGATCAATATTAATTTTTGAAAGAAAATATAAAAGTTTTACGGATATCGCAAAAGAAAAATATTTTCTTCAGCCTATTATTGCAATGAAAGGTTTAAATCTTTCAATAAGCATCATTCGTTTCACCCAAAAACGAAAATAAATTTAATTACTCTAAGTTTATACAAATGTAATGAAGCTATACTCTAGAAAAGTATAGAATATAATGATTAGGTCATTTTAACTTCTAGACTTTTTACAAAATTCTCATTTGTTCCGATTAACAGTTTTTTTATATTTATTTTATAGTTAGAATGTATTATTTATTTATTTATTGATGTTATTAAAAAAGATACGCATAAATAATTTTGTGTATATGTTGAAGAGTTTTTTCTTATGGGTAGGTATTAATGTATTGATGTACGTTGCATTTTTAAATATATCATATATAAATAAATTTCGAAAACTTAATATCTAAATTTATAAGTTGATATTAAGAATAAGCATTATAACATAGAAAGCATGCACACATATATACACAGATAGTCACACACACACATATATATAAATTTATGAGCTGAAGTATGAAAATGACATACACGTTTTTTCCAGACAAAACTATTCGTAATCAATAAAATAAAATAAACATATTTTAAGCTTCAAGTTAGAACACGTGACCATGCTGAGCGAAGCAATAATTTATATTTTTGAGATATTGGTAAATATAAGGATTCATGCTCATGGAAAGAAGACTGGAGAAAATTATTTCGGAAATTGCACATCTATTTGCTTTCATGGCATACAATAATAAGAATATTCTTTACAATTATTATCACAGTATGCAAAATCTTATTACAATATAGGAAATCGAAATATGTACATAAAGGAATTACTACTAACACGAACCACGAAGATTTCGAACCCTTTATATTCTTTCTCTAGTGAGTAAATCTACAGAGGGGAAAACTTGTGATGTATTTAATCATGGAAGATAACAGAAATATTTCCTAACATCAGATATACACTTCTATTATTGACAATCTAAATTTATCAATTTATTCATCTCTCAATACAATATATAATTCACCTTCGTAAATGCAGTTGTGCCCTTTGAAAGGGAACAATTTAAAAGTATTTCTTGAGATTTTTTTCTTACATTTTGAAATTAGCACCTTCGTTTGAGTTTTTTACCGGTTTGGAAATCCATTTTTACACTGTCAAAAAGCACTAAATTATAGCCGAAAATGTTATGGAATAAGTGATATTTTATTATTAAATATTTATTTATTTGTCCCTTTTCAAAGCAATTCTAAAGCCTTCTCTTTCTTAAACATCTCTGATTATAAAACATATTACTGCGTTTCTAGATGAAATTGATATCGTAGAATGGGATAATGCTCCCTCTCAGAATATTTATTTTGTAAATGGTTTAATAAACAGGATAACAGATACTTTGTATTTATAAATTCAAATCATATCATGATTTACCAGATGATTAAATTCTTGAATTTCTTTTAGAGTAACGCATGCGGCAGCCAATACCAAAACTGCAATAATACATAATTTCTAAATATATTTTAATATTTTACGTGCAGTATTAAAACAATGATGAAACATGCACATTTCTAGCATATATATTTTTTTGAGTCCCGAAACTATTTTGCCTGTTGAAAACTAATCGGAATATTTTAAAGAATGCTCATTCCTACTTTGAGCCAAATAAAAATTATATTTTATCTATACCCTAATGATTATTTTAATGAAAACGGAAAATTGAACTTTAAAGACTTACATACAATGAAGAATTGTTTCAAATTTAATTGACAGTTGGTACTTAGGCGTGTATTATTTTTTAATATGATATTATTATTTATGTTTTAATTATTTATAATATACTTATTACTGTTGCATTACATTGTGTTCATACTAATACATTTTTTATTCATAAATTTGTATGTGAAGGAAAAAATTGTGAAGATAGAGATTGTTTAGAAAAGCTTCTTGGTTTCTAAAATAATTAGAGTTTATAATGGAATGTTTAAGTTGGGAATATACAACAAGGTGAAATGAGATAGAGAGAGTATCCTTATTGCTATAATAATATTTGATAAAATACTCAAATTTAATTCCCTTTGTTAATACAATTACAATTTACATTCACATCCATGCCATTTTTTTATCTAACAAAATATCTTTTATTTTATAATTCAATTATCAAAATTTCCTGTTTAGTGGACTATGTGTACTACCTTTGATTAATGAAAAGGTATAGATAAATATTTTTAATATTCACCATCATCTTGTGGGGTGCTCATAGAAGTTAAAAATTAATTGAACTTTCATTATTGTTAAATTCATACATGTATTGTTTTAAGTAAAATAATATATAAAATTGAATTTTTATAAACTTGGAATGAATTTTCAATTCAAATTGGAAAGCATATTTGTATCAAATATATAAAACTTGATTTTTTTTTATCCAAGTTCAATATACAGTAAACTCTGGTTTAGTGTAAAATTACTATTATTGTTTCTAAATATTAAATATCATTTGGCACATATTTCATTAAAGTGGCAAAATTTTTCAGTTAAAAGTTTTCAATAAAATATTTGTGAAAAAAGTAAAGCAAACCTTATCATCATCAACATGACCTTATCATCATGGTATGATGATTCCTTTACTTGCTAAAAGATGAAATTATTGAAAATAAAAACAATAAAGATAAAGTAATATAAAAAATGAGATAAACTTATTTGCTTAATAAATAATTTCCCTGAAAGTTATTTACAGTTAAAATTATTACTAAACTACTGTTTATTTATTTGTGGCGGAAATAAAATTATTTTTTATAAATCTTGCTATTAATAAGAGCAATCTAATAAAATTTTTTAATTTTAGAAAGATATGAAATTTTTTCACCTTTCAGACAGCAAGAATATTTTTGAGTGAATTTAATCCATATTTATGTGTGTGTATTTTAAAATAAGATTGACTTGATTTTTGGTGATTAGAAGTTATGTGTTTCTCAGCTTTATGTTTGTTTTCTCTATATTTATATATCTCTGTGTGTATATATTCTCAGTCTGTCTAGAAGCTTGTCAGAATTACGCATGACAAATCGAATTCAAAGTTTATAAATATCTATTTTAATTATTATAACAAATATCTTGAATGAGGAAGAATAAAAATTTTGATTTTAAGATATTGCATAAATAAAATTAAAAGATACAGACAAGTACTTATTTCCATTATTTTTGTCACGAAGTGCATAAAGAGTTTTTAAAGTGATTGACACATTTGAAAAAATGGAAGTAACAGAGAATTATTTTTTGACACATTTTAAATGGAAAATCATGAAATTTATTTAAACTACTGATAATAAAAATTATTAAATTTTGTAAGAGTTCACACTAAAATTATATATAAATAACCTTTTCAAAGACATGTCATTAAAGTACGATATTAAAAATTGTAAATAAATAAAAAGTGCATTTTATTGATTTCTATTTTCAATTTATTTTTAGACAATTTGTTTCTCTTTAAACTTGAGTAATATAACAAAATTTCATATGTTATTAAGGTGTTTTTTAGTATTATGAAAATTTTAACTTAAGAACTGAAAAAATTCTAATAAATGATAGTTAAACTATTTTTAAAATAGATAAATTGATTTTAACTCTAAACTTATGTTGTTAATTCTACAAATTTTCTCAAGTGAAAAAGAAAACATTGATGTTAAGTAAAAATATCTAAAAATTTTAGAACATAATTAATACATAAATCATAATTACTAAATTAATTTAACTGAAAAGCATGTCATAAAAATTATTTAGTTGTTACTAAATCTAATCTTAAAAGAAATGAAATTTCTCTTTTGGACATTTAATAAGAAAAATTACTTTTGTCTTATTCAAATATAAAATTGAATATACTGTATGTACTATTAAAATTGGACCATGAAACATCTTTTACAATAGGCATTATGTGACAGAATAAATTTGCTTAGCTACATTAGAATTCATCGTTCCTAATTCCTTTGCAATTCTTGAACTTAAATAAATACATTAAGCTTATATGAGGGAGGAAAATTGCCTCGAGCTTTCGTTCAATACGAGAGGGGAAAAACTTTGTGCTTGGGGAAAACTAGTGTGCTTGAAATTACCGGGATAAAAAAATGTGATCCAAAAAATAAAATTTACAAAAAAAAAAAAGATTTATGCTCAAATAATTCAAAGTGAATTATAATTTATTCTCCCCTAGGGAAGAGTACATTAAACAAATATCTTTTTATCTTTTTAGGACGCCTATCTAGAAATTTTGAGCATGTTTCTTTAAATTTGTATGAAAGTAAAATTTGAAAATGAAACACATTACAATTAGCAGAGAAAACACAATTTTAATAAGAACAATATTTTTAAATGTGACAAAAAATATTCTTTTTCTTTTTTAAGTAATAATTTTCGGCAGTTGATGAATTAAATTTATCTAATAATAATGATAGAAAAATAAAATATGTGAGGAATACGAACATTTATTATGAAAATTATTGATAAAAATTGAACAAAAAATAAAAAATAATAACATTTTATTTGAGTACTCAAATATTTTCCAGATTTGTCAATAGATAAATAATTTTTTAATAGCATATAACTTAATGAAAAGTATGTGTTATTTTTTCAGTTTTGTTTCTTCATAATGTTTGCATTTACACACATCATTTATTTTTTCAAAAAATTAGTTGTAGCATAAGATTCTTTTTTATTTTTGAAAATATGATCCCTAAATTTTAATACTGTTATTCTGTTACTCTTATAAATTTTTTTAAGCTTATATAATTGCAGCTTTTCGTTTTGACACATCAAAATTGGACATTTGCAATTTAATTTTTGCCTGAAAACTTATTTTCTAATCTTACATTTTTCAAGGAACTGATATTCAATCGAATGAAAAATGATTTTGAGCAGTTGATAAAACTATATAGTAAAATATTTATAATGATCAGGTTAAAACCTAAAATTTGAAACATACGTTAAAAAATTTATAGTTTTCCTTAAAACGTAATTTACCCCTGCAACATGATTTATGGATACATGTATTTAAATAAAAATTCATATTTTTAAGAAGAATACTAACCAGTTTCATAAATCCAGATTTTTTCTTCTCAACTTTGCAAGTACAAGGAGATGGTCCAGCTTCAGCCATACTTTTTTAATGTTGCTCAGTGTTGTATAAAGTATATATCTGTTCACCCCTATAAATAAAGAAGAAAACGTATAATCTTTGACTAGAATAACTATATTATATTAATGTATTAATATAAAACGAATTTATTATGGAATAATTATCAATTTTTAGAAATTAAATTAATATATGAATAGAATGAATTTTTGTTGTTGATAAATTTTAAATTACGATATAGAAAAAATGTTTACAAACAATTATATTTTGAACTTAATATTCATGATTATAGATATGAAACAATCTTTACAAAACTGAATAATAATAATAAATAAATGGAATTTTTAAGCAATAATAAAACAAGAAAACTTTTTCAAATAAATTGAAATTCAACCAATACACGCATTTTAATTTTTAAGAACTAAAACTTAAAATATCATAATCTTTGTAGAAAATTTAAAAAAAAGTTATGTTAGAATAAATATTTCTGTGAGTAAGATCATTATCTCAAAAATATACGTTTAAAATAACAATAGACCGGATATATGTACATTTTGACAATTTACACTACACTTAAATGAAAAAAATCATTAGCAAAAACTAATATTATTTCCTTTTACATAGAAGTTAATTTCCTGAAAGAATTTGGTGGAAAAGATTTATTTAAGTAAAAACATTGGTATTCAATACTAATTATTTTATGTTTTAATGAAGTAATGATGTTTTACAAAATAAGCATGCTTTAAGCAAATGAGTTTATTTTGATCTAAAATGAGACTTTTTTAAACGTAATTTATATTTCTAAGTTAATCGTGTGTGGGAGATATTATATAAATAAACCAAATGTATTTTAGATTACCAATTTATGGAAAATTATTATTCTGAAGAATTAAATAAAGCACATATATAAAAATTTTTGTTAATAATTACATTTATTGTTAATTTTCTACAAGTAATCCTCCTTTACTGAAAGAATTTTGCCTATTCATTTGTTAATTGAACTGTTAATATAATTACTGAATGCGAAATATAAATGATGATTTTTTCAAGAGAAATGAAATTTATTTTAAATTATAACAGGAACTAGATGTAACTGAAAAAACTGTATGACATATAAATAAAAATTATAAATCCTTCCGATTAAAAATGTCAAGCAGTAAGAACTGTCTTCTAAACATTCTTCGTCAAACTATGTAATCGTCTTTCAAAGAATAAGGACAAATGAGAAATTCAAGAAATGTTGTTTGTAAATGACTTTATTTATTTTAGTTTTTATTCTTTCATATACGAGATGACTTTTTTCTATGAAAATACATAAACTCCAATTGGGCATGTTATATACATGTATATTATGTACAGAAAAGGTTTAAATATTAAATGGTTCTTAGTGAATAATATGATCTTTTCAAACAAGAGCTGATTTAGAAATGATGATTCTGGTCACATATTGAATATTTAACGATGTCATAATGCATTGACCATTCTTATATTATAGCAAAACGTTATGTGTTATAATATACTGAAATGTTCTAACGTTTATCTTCAATTGTATTTCAAGATGAATATGCTCTATTTTTCGGGAATTTTGCGTTGACGGAAAATTATTTAAGATATTAGTTTTAAATATTCCGGAATTTTCATCTTAAAAAATAACTTTTTGCACTGATGTTTGATGTATTTTGGAAGAGTGTTGTTAGTTCACTTTCAGGCAAATCCAAATATCGTTAAAGAAACTGAAATCAACATTTCTGATAAGATAATCTCAGCTTATGTAAGATTAATAGTATCACAGAAAATCGTCGTACACTGAATGATATCTTCATTTAAAAATTTGCGTAAATTATTTTCATTAAAACTTACCTCCTTTATCTCATTTGATTACCAGGTAAATTTGGGTTAACTGATAAATTTTATAGTTTCATATTTTTATTTTTGACATTATTGAAAAAACTGTGCTTTGTGTTTTTAGAAGGCCTCTTTTTCAGAAAAATAAATATGTATTGCAATGTATAACTCTGTTGGACATCCCGCAATATTAATATCTACTGTTACCTTTGTTTCCTTACTTTAGCTAGCAATTTAAACTTTTTATTCTGTCTTGTTTATTTTTAAAGAGAGGAATACGTTCCCAGAGAGATAGAGTTATGAAACATAACATTAAGAAATTATAAGCAAGATATATAATATTTATTGAGAACAATGAAATTTGATTCTTTCATATACTTTATTTGTAAGGGGAAAAGGTATGAGCACAAAAAAATATAGTAAAATTATAATATTTATGTATCATATTTCATAACAAGAAATCACTATTTCCTGTTCCTTGCTTTTATTTCCCTAGACATACAATTTTAAAATTCTTTGACGTCGTTGAAGTTATATATAACTGAGATGTTTTTACAACAACAACTAGAATAAACAACTTTCTAGCTCTGAAAACACCTCTCAGAGTTTCAAGAGAAATTTTCTGTCATTGATGATAAATATTCTTTTTTAAAGAATGATTATAACTATAGAAGGAAAAAATGTCCTGTATATGGCATACTTTGTTTCTATGGTTACAAAGATAACTCAATTTATAACCTAGACTAGACAAGGTGAAATAGTTCAAAAGAAAATGATTCAAACAAAGGAATTACATTTAAGATCAAAGAATTTTTTTTCCTTGAATGCAGCATTCAGTACTGATGCATCAAACCAAGAAAGAATTCTAATTATTTTCCAGGGTTTAAAAATTAAATCTTAACTTCTGCTAATTTTTGAAATACATTGTTGTGTTTTCCAGGTAATAATTATGAATGTATTTTTTTCAATTCATTTTATTCTAGACTTTAAAGATTCGTATTTAAAGTTTTTCAGAAGAATATTGTTCTTTTTAAAAATAGAAATATTGTGATAAATGAAAGAAACGTCTGATTAGAATATGTTATTTAAATCTTAAATATTGATAAAAGTAACTTGTATAGATAAATTATATATATATCATTCAAGAAAAAAGGGAAATTTCAGTTGACAAAAATAATTAATCTCAAAAAGTAAGGAAATACAACGATCCTTATGCAGTGCTTATAATAAATGGTATTGAAACTCAATATAAAAAAGTTTGGGGCAACATAATTTGTATTATTTTTTCTAAATACTGAAATGAAGGATAAATGCCAAAAATCTGTTCGATGTAGAAGTATAAGCTACACTGAGAATTTATCAGAAACAAAAAAAACCATAAAAATCCTTAGAGCAGCATATTTTTGAAATGAGAATTTTATTTGATATCTCTTAGCGGAAATCCGACGGAGGCAACTCAAACGTGCTTTTCCCTTTTATAAAAAAGGTAATTCGGAAATCAAACAATCCGCAATTTTTCCGATACAGGGGAATATCCCAAAAAACATGGATGATTCTAACATGATGGCCATATAAATATGAACAATATAACGGAAAAAATAAATTAGAAATTGCTAATCTACTTTCTTGTAAAAATATTCTGACAATAAGGTAAAATTGCTTAATTGTATTTTAAGCTGTATTTCTAATATACACTGATTTCAAAAAATTAAAAAAAATGACAAAAATAGTGATAACTTTCCCCAAAACAAGCCAATCTGAATGAAAATTTAATATGTTGATAAATAAAAGGAACTAATTGATATAATATTGTCTTCTTTTTATGCAGTTTTGTACCCTACATGTGTTCTATAATGTGTATAAGTTTCATTAAATAACGTGTTTTACTTTTTGTGTTATTGCCACTTATGTGATTTTTCCTTAGTTTATGATAACCAGTGTATATATATGCTACCCATAAAAGAATTTTCTAACTTGGTAATAGACATATGAAATTAACTTAATGATTTTATTAGTCTTAATTCATAAAAAAATTTGAATATCTATTTCTTCTTGCTTTTAAACTAAATACATTTCTTAATTAATTTTTTAAACTTTAAAAATTCAAAAACATTTTATGATATCCTCCCGTTTTTTTTAATCATTTTACAATATCAGATATTTTGAACATAAAAGAATTTATTTTATCATTGAATAAATTTTTTTTCTTCTCTCTCTCCACAAATTTATTAAGAATTTTTCTTCATGAATTGTAAATGGAAATTTGTTGTGTTGTTTTATCAACAATAACAAAGTGATGTAACTACAAATGCTATTCAAATTGTAAACGATATCAAGGTTTTGGAAAATTGTATCCAAAACCTTGATATCGTTTAATAAGAATTAAAAATTTAATAGGAATTAAAAATTCTTGACATATAAATATAATAATTAATAATTCTATTTATACAAATAGAATGAAACTACTTATATAAAAATCATGTATAATACACTCATATATAAATTCTCGAATGTTAGGGTATTAAAGCATTCAAAGTATTTCTTACTCTATTTATACAAATAGAATAAAAAATGCTTTGAAGGCTTTAATACTAATAGACTGCTAATACTTTTATACTTTAATATTAAGATAATTTAAATATTATATCATATTATATATATTATTGTACATTAACTTATATTTGTATATGAAATATTACTATATATTAAGAGAGTTTTTAATTAGAACAAGAAGAAATTTTTCTTTACCTATTACTTGATTTCTATTGAAATTAAACATTTTGAATGCGTACGTATATTTCATAAACTTCCAACAAACTTAAAATAAGATCGTGTGTTTCTAATTTTGAGATAAATAGATGTACGTACATAATAACTGTATGTTATTGGAAATGAATTTAGTATTTTAGAATTATTTTTAGAAATAGTTGATTGTGTACTAAGTAATTAAGAAATATATTAAAAAGAAATAAAAAAGGATTCAAACTTATGTTTAACATTTTTTCGTTTTACAATACTATATATTTTAATAAGCATCATATAGATTTATTATATACATTTAATAATCTTTTATATTTTTTACATATTTATTTATTTGACAATATAATCACACTATTATTCACCACTTCTTAAATTTATTTGAGGAAAAACCAATATTATTAATTATTATTGAAATTTTTTTATTATAGCTAGTAAATATTTTACTTATTACTAGCTTTTATCCTTATAAATACAAGAATTCAGCTTTTCATTGGAAAGTTTTTCGTCTATCAAATATTTTAGGAAATCTGCTGAAATCTTTCTTGTTGCATAACTATTTTCTATTGTTAACAAAAATAAAATATAAAAAATGAGGTAGTTAAGGATATTTCCTACAAATGTTTTGGAACTTTTTACTTCTAAAATAAAATATTTTAACTTAATATTTATATCAAGAAATACTATTTTTCTCAAATCATTTTACAGGCATCACAATATGTATAAAATAGTTTTAAACTATTTTTAAGTTCTATCTTTCAATAAATCTTGCTGAATATTTTGTGAGAAAAAATAGGAATGTAAAGGAAACATTTAAAGACATTTACCTGTCTTTAAACGTTTCCTTTACACAACATTGTAAATGGGATAATGGTTTTGTTTAACTTTCAATTTGTTTAATTCAATTCTTTCTTTCAATTCAATTCTTTTAAGTTTCTTTTGGGCGAAATCAATTTTCTTGCAATAAAATAGGCTTAGAGAACCTTAGAAAATGAAATAAGCTTATATTTTTAAAAATATGTTGTAACAGATAAAAATCTTTTAAGTTGATTAAAATGGGTTACTGTTTTTTCTCAAGAAAAAACTTTCTTTGTTTAAATTCTTCAATTCAATGTTGTATATATTTCCCTTAAATATATGGTTTCATACAAAAGATTTCCAATATTAAAATGAAATTACTTGGAAGTAGTTAGAAGAAAAATTAAGTCTTATATAAATATATATAAATTTGTTACTCTTATGTAAAACCCTAAAAGATTAATCTAAATGTAGCATTGTAAATTGAGTTCTAATTGTAGCCATGAACCATTTATCAACTATAAAGAGTGCATGATGCATAGTTTTAATAATTTACTGCACTATTACAGCTATAGTACATAATCTTACTTTTTATATAAATGCAACAATTACATACAGTCCCACTATCATGACTTATTTTCCGATTACTATAGTGATATATTTGTAATTAATAGAGAAAATTTATAGCTTTTTCACTATTTCTCAATATTTCAATTGTATCATTTTCACAGATTTTCGTTGCGATTTAATTCCTTTCAAAGTAAAAGTTCTTATACATGCCAGTTTATACTATCAAATAAATGAGAGAACGTTATGCTCTTTTATAATTTTAAGTTCTATCTCTTCAAATGTTTTTCAGTTTTCACTTCAAAGACTATAAAATTAGCAAAATTTTTATTCAAAATTTAAATTAAATACTGAATGTTTGATTATAAAATTCAAAAATGTAAAATCAATAATTTTAAGAAATCTTTCAACCGCAAAAGATAATTTTTAAAATGTAGCTTACATGTTAGTTGTAATATTGTAAAGTCTTTTCGACTTTGAATGATTATTTTGCAGGGAAAAAATAATTTAAAAAGGAAAATTGGAAGTTTAAATGTGTAGATTTCAAGTAATGGCTGAAAGTTTTACGTAATAATAATACTGCGCATGAATTTGACAATATTTAACAGGTGCATAAAAACAATAATTGACAAACAGAAATATTATCAATGATAGAAATATAATCTTTGCCAGTAAATTTTGTTTTGTTGAGCAAAACTTTAGCTGATATGATCAATATATTAGTTATGTCTATTGATTAACTGAGTTAATGTGTTACATAATTTTAATTAATTTTAGATAATGGATTTTTAGAGAAAAATTCTATAGTAAAATTATTTGGACAGCATTTATTATGCACTATTTTTAATTTATCTGGATCAATATGATTAATGAAAAATTAATCAAATGTAGTTAGCATCATAATTATCAAATAAAAAATGTTACGTACCTTGTATTAATTATGGATCAAAATTATTTATCTTATCGTAGATTATTCTTTTTGTGCAATATGTATTAATGTAGTTATATAGCTAATTATATAAGTCTGAAAATTAGGAATTATGAATTGATGATACCGGGAAATAATTAATAATATTAATAAATTAGGATAAATGACAATCTTAAAAAGTACTTTAATATCTTTAAAAAGTTTTAATATCATTTTAAAGTGCATGCATAAAAATGCTAATTCATAAGGTTATGTTGCAGTTTCATCCATTAAAAGTCATGTTTTCTGTCTCTTCAAATTTTGTGACCTTAATAAATGATTTTTCCTCCTGTAACACCTGTTGATATGTGATAAATATCATATTGAATGTCACTATAAACACCAAAATATCATATAAAAATTATACTTCGTGTTCCTTCAAAAGATGTCTTTTATTCATCTATCAAAATATATTAACTCTAATAATTATTAATAATAATATATTGATAAATTATAATAGTGATTTTAAAAAATTGTAAAAACAAAGATTTAATTAAAAGAGCAAAAAAAATTATAACTGTAATTGTCTTACAAAGAATAATTAAAATATACTTAATTTTTAAAAAAGGTTTTTAAAATTTTCTCGGACTTTTATGAATTTTTGAATTTTTATCACAAATTTATTTTTTGCAAATAAAATACAATAAATAGAAAGTATAAGAAAATCATTTAAATTTTTCAAGATGATATAACGATATATTTATATAAATAATATCTGTATTATAATTCTAAATGTGAAACTTATAATTCTCATAAATTTAATATTACCATCAATATTAACTAACAAAATCAGTTATATTACTTGCTTAAGATAGTTATGGTATATAAATACTCTAATTAGTTGTACAACTAGCAGTCACATTATATTATCTAAAGTCTTAAAGCTTCATTTTAGGAGATTCCCTATGTAAGACGTAAAGGGTTTCAATCTTGTCTCGTATTTAATCAATTATGAACTATCGAAACAGGCTCCTTTATCACAGTTAAGATTAATGGTAACTTCATAATTCCTACAATTACTGAAAATCATTTCTCAAATAATAACTAGTTCTTGAACCAGCTATGGAACTATATTAACACTTTTAATTAATGGACATTTGTTCATATTTAAATGAAACTTTGTTCATATCTAAATGAAAAAGAAGTTCTGGCTGTTTATTTTTATTTGAAAAGATATAAATCAATTTTTAAAAATCAATATATAAAAAC
>JAPDSC010012745.1:16919-54629 GCA_026290005.1 Latrodectus geometricus | reverse complement strand
ATATATATATGTATCTATATATATATATATATATATATATATATATACGTAATTCTTATCAAATCATTGATTGTAAATAGAAAATGATATTTTATGTATCAGAATGTTTATACGATAATAGTTTCAATCTTTTAGTTAATGTGTATAAATTTCATTTAATTTATCAAATATATTTATCAAAAACTATCATTATATTAAATTTTATATTGACTATTTGTCAGAAATAAGTATAAAAGTAACTTTTCTATGCATTTAAATGTTAAAAATTACGAAAGAATTTATACAATGAGCATGTATTTGTTAAACACAAAAGTTGTTTAGACATACTAGAAGTAAAACCCATTTGTCCAGTATCTCAACCTTTCTTTTAAAAATTTTTGTTATCTTATTGTTGTATTATATACTCATTACTAATAAGCTTTGTAAAATTTTAAAAATGTAATTAACATTTCTGAAATATGAAAAGTCTAATTCTAAAGAAAAACAGTCATAATTTTCATTATAGGAGGAGGAAAAACATTACAGTGCATTTAGTTTGCATATTAAAGAAATTAATTGATAAATAAGTAAGGTCAAATAATTTCTTGAAGTAATATGTACAGAAATATTAAAACAAAAAAATGATTTTATCTAAAGCTTCTTTAAGTTAACTTTGTAACAAAACCATATCTTCACGCGAATACAGTTATGCATTGCCTATCTCCTTGTTCAAAAAATTCTGTTTAAGGCAAATATATATAATAATAAAACTGAAACAATTTTCAATTATTGGATAAATTTTAGGTTATTAAGTTCAGCTAAATTCAAGAGCTGAATTTGCTTGTTCTTGTAAATTCCTCGATTAGCTTGTAAATGGTTGTTGCATCATAAAAAATTTTTAAATATGGCTATTTAAATAACCTCACAGATTAAAATAGCAGAGTTATATCGAGTGATCTAATAAGGAAAGTTAAGAAAGATGATCCACGAATCACTATCTTCTGTGAAATTTCTGGTAACATTCAGATAAAGTAATATGAAAAAGCATATACAATTTGAATGATGCATTATTGAAATTTTCTATCTAGCTAAAGGGAGAAAACAATAAAGTTCCAATCATATTTGCGTACTCACGGCTATTAATTAACCATGTAACTAATTTTGACTCTGTAATTTCTTAAGAGATGTAAGTACCAGTAATAAATGATTATTTAAAAAAATAACACACAATTACTTTTAAACCCTTTAATGTGGAATTTTTTTGGTAAATGTAAAACTATTTTGAGCTAAATTCAATGCTTAAGTGAGTTTATAACATAATCCATATGGAAATGAGGTCACATAGACGACCTAGACTAAGAAGTATTCACTGATTAAAAAAATGAGCGTTATAGCAAATGATACTATCCTATATTTAACATTAGAAAACACTCACTAGAATTATTAAATCCACATTATCGAATGAAACTTATTATACTGCTGAAGAATGATGCCTTGAGAAGTTGTATTTTTCTATGGAAAACTTATATTTTTGAAAGAAAAGTTATATTAAAGAAAAAGTATGGAAAAGTCGTATGAAGTGAAAAAGTTATATTTTTCTATGGAATATATGTAACATTCTTAGAATCATATATAGGAAATTCCGCTGAAATTTGCTCAGTAGTTTTTGAATTAAAGTGTCTAAATAACTCAGATTTAATTTCAATGGATGTGTAAACCAGTAATTGTGCGAGTGCTTCATGAGAACGTCTTCTAAATTAAAAACCAGTCTTACTCACTTGAAATGTCTTTACTTTTGAAATTTAAAGATTTAAATAGTAATATAACACATGGAACATTAAATATGCTAAAGGATTTTAAATTAAAAAAGACTCTGAAATATATATATGTATATATTATTTATTTGATTTTCTGAAAATGTTTTCAAAAATGTATATAAACGATGTTCTTTTTTTATTAAATATAAAATTTTAAATAATAATTTTAAAAACTCATTCTAAAAATATTTTATATAATAAATATATTTTATAATATAATAAATAATAATTTTATAATATAATAATTTTTAATATACTTTTAATAATATAATAGTCAATTTTAGTTTAATTTTTACTCTCTTTTTCCAATAAAATTTTATTTGTTTCCTCGTGAGAAAATAACATTCATTTAATTGATCATACAATAATTTATAGTTTTGAATTACATATTAGATACCTTCTCTGATCTTAGACACTTCTCTGTAGAATTGCATAAAAATTAGTATTTTTTTTTATTTTTAAATAAAATATACACTGATATATATATTCAAATAAATGTTTCTTTGTAAACACTTCATTATTTAAATTATTAGAAAATTAAATGTATAAAAATTAAAGTTATCTTTCTGTATCGAATTTTGCAGTTATTCTAGAGCTTTTAATCAACTAATTCTTTACTGACATACTAATATACGTTTGAGCAAAGTTGACATCCAAAGTTAAATGAAGTTTCCAACTGTCACTGCTATTATATATTAGGAAGACAAAATGAGGAAAAGAAAGTGATGGCTTTAGCGAAGAAGCGGCTGGAAAAGGGCCAGCCTTTCATTGATTGGATTGATCGGAGTCTATCGTATGGCAAAGGATAAAAGAGCAAGAGAAAACGAATTCTTTTGATTTTCACACAGATATACTTGCCATTATATTTCTTACTTTTGTGCAGTGAACATAAATAAGAAATTCTTAGATTTAAGCAGCATTTCCATACTTAATATATATGCATTTTTCGAAAGGTAAATTTTTAAATGATACTACGATTGGCTTTCCCACATAACCAGTTTAAAACTGAAATTATGAAGATGTGTCAAGGGAAGGTTCTATTAACAATCTATGTTATTTTTCATTCACATTTTTACAAACTCTATTTCTTCATATTGAATTAATTTTGTAAATAATTGGTTTACTTTAAATTTAGTGTATAAACTTTGATTATTTTATGGGAATAATGACAAATATATATGAAAACTTTTTAAATATATTCAAAAGGAGATTTTAGGTGCCATAATTATTGTTTTTGCACAGTAATGGTCTTCAATATCTTTCGCACCGTGAAAAAATTAAGCGGTTAAAACTAGAGTAAAAATAAAAAGGATCTATTTGACATACCTTGAAAATAAAGAAACAAACCACTTTAACTGAATGAAAATGTAAATAAAAAAATTCATTTTATATCAGCTATATGACGGAAAAGTCACTGCATATATTTTTGTATTTACTAATCTAATACTGAATATACTCCAGTATCTTTGAACATTTCTTTTGAATATTTCTTCTGAATATCTTCAGTGATGCGAATATCATATACAGGGTGTCTAGAAAAGGACTCCCTGATTTCAAAATTAAATATCTCGAAAACAAAGATCGATAGAGGAATGCAGTAAACGGTATGTTTATTGTGAAAGCAGTAAAAATTTTATACAGCAGTTTAAAATAATAGTTACAAAAGCTGCTAAAATATGGCGCTTTAAGCTATACAGCTCATATCAGCATATATGAATAAAATAATCGTATGAAAAACATTCTTTGCAAGAAATTACATCGCATTGTTTTAAAAATGCTCACTATTGCACTGGAGAGGTGGCGCAAACGAAGAATGAAATTTGCTGTCACATTTCAAGTGTCTCAACAGTAAGGGATTCACATGCCACACAGATTGCCGATTCAAGCTCGTCCAGCGTAACGGGATGCATTGGGTAGACAATGTCTTTCAATGTGCCCCCATAAAAATATAGTCACAGGGAGCCAAATCCGCCGAATATGGAGGCCAATCCATGCCTGTACCTGTAAATTTGGGATATTCCAAAGCAATGACTCGATTTCCGAAGTATTCATCAAGAAAGCGAAACACTTGTTCAGTACGATGTGGTCGGGCTCCATCTTGCATAAACCATTGAGTACGTGGTCGATCTTCTAACACTTGCTGTGTGGCGATAAATTGTTCCAAAATTGCAACGTAACGTTCACTAGTAACCGTTTCTCGAATGAAAAAAGGGCCAATAATGCCTCTGCTGCATACTGCAGCCCACACTGTAACTTTAGGAGAATACAGTGGGTTCTCTTCACACCAATATGGATTTTCGGAACCCCAAAATCACCAGTTCTGTTTATTCATGAATCCATTCAGGTGGAAATGTGCTTCATCTATAAACCAGATGCAGCCAACATCAAATCCTTCACTATCAACCATTGTGAGCATCTGATTAGCAAAGTCAACCCTTTGTTGCACAGCTCGTACGACTATGGCCTAGTGAGCTTGAACTTTGAATGGAACATGTGTAGACTCCTTCTCATTATTTTCTGCGTACTGGAACGCTTCAATCCAGTCTCAGATGCAAGTCTACGGACGGATGTCATTGGATTTTTCTGAATAATTCCAATAACTGTGGCGACATTTTCAGGCGTAACTGCAGTTTGCTTGCTTCCAACATTCCCCTCTAGATCATCAGTTACGCTGCCTGTTTGTTGAAATTTGGCGAAGAGCGTACGAATAGTTTTCGCATCTAGTCCTTTTGGAACATTAAATTGTGCGTGAAAACTGCATCTTGTTGCCATAGGACTCTCTTTTAATCTGTGGTATTCTAGCACCAGAAAAACGCGTTGTTCAATGGAGTACATGGCTCTAATCTCTTCCTTTGGTAAGCTAACCTCCTTCCACGCTTCAACAGTGGAACTGATCGCTCTGGTCTTCGGATCATTATTTATACTAGGCATTACTTATGGTGATTACAGCGCCATCTATTTGAAGCTTTTGTAACTATTATTTCAGACTGCTGTATAAAATTTTTACAGCCTTCACTATAAACATACCGTTTCTGTATTTCTCTATCGATCTTTGTTTTCGAGATATTTAACTTTGAAATCAGGGAGTCCTTTTCTGGGCACCCTGTATATGATATTCGCATCACTGAAGATATTCAGAAGAAATATTCAAAAGAAATGTTCAGAGATACTGGAGTATATTCAGTATTTGATTAGTAAATACAAAAATATATTCAGTGACTTTTCCGTCATATAGCTGATATAAAATGAATTTTTTTATTTACATTTTCATTCAGTTAAAGTGGTTTGTTTCTTTATTTTCAAAGTATGTCAAACAGATCCGTTTTATTTTTACTGTAGTTTTAACTGCTTAATTTTTTCAATAGTTAAATCATTATTTAATATTTTGAATACATGAAAAAATGGTGAAGCTAATAGTTTAAGTGCCTTTTTTTATCCGTCGTTAAAGCTATTTTACACCATTTTTTAAGTTTTCCATGGTTTATCTAAAAACGCAATTGTTCTTTGATTTTCAGAAATCAATATCAAATGAATATGTCACATTTTACACAGGGAACTATTAAAGTCAATAAATATACGAAGCCATGGCTTCTGTTTAAAACAAAAAACTTTATAAATTATTTTGAAATGCAAACCTAATTTCAAATATAATTTTAAATTTCGATAATGAACTATGTATCTAGTTTTGTTCTGAAAATTAGATATGAGTTTTGATACACATTTGGTATTGGTATTTTTTTTTGAGTTATAGGCAACATTTTTAGACTATGGAGAAAGCATTTTATATAATTCCCTTTCAATTTTTCCGGTGCCACTGGTAGATCGTTTTGCAGATCATGGAGGGAAGGGGGGATATTCTGAATTCATTTCTGGAATCATACACTCCTCCACTTCATCTTTTCTAGATAGTATATCTTCCACACTTAGTTATACATTTTCAGACCAATGAAAGTTTTTTACAGGTAAATAAGACATCAAGGCATGTCCGTACAGATTATTCATACCTAAATATATGATATGAGAGGTAGGAATATTAGGATCATGCTTACCTGTGAGTACACTGTTAGCATGAGTATAGCGATTGGATATCATAAAGACTTCTCCTCTTTTACACCCTTTTCAATAAACAAGTGCATAGTTGGGTCTGTAAGAAGTTCCAATTAAACTTTTGTCATAATCAGACATGATTGACAACGCCAGAAGAAGTATACAAATGTGTAGGGTCTATTTTATAATGTGATAAGCATAATTTCCTAAATTTTTCGAACACATCTTCGAGATTATCAGCAGGATAACGACCCGACTGCACGTTGCTCGCATCAGTCATTATGACCTACAAGGTGTACAGCTTCTTCCCTTGCCATCATGCTCACCAGTTCACTCACCAATCGAACACGTTTGGAATATGATTGGACCTCATTTGCAGAACCTGTTATTGCTTCCATCAGAAGACGCACTTTTGCAAATGGTTGACAGGGAGTAAAGAGCCCTTTTTTAGTACTCCATGTGTACTTTCATGAACTCTGTGCCTAGACGTGTTTCTTCGTGTATCCCGTCCACGATGGTCCTACAAACTACTGACCTAACCTTGTTGTCGCTTTGTATTATACATATCATTTTGAAATACAAATCACTTATTGTTCGCTGCTGTCTCTAACACAGATTGCCGAGTTTCGCCACTTTCCGACAACTCTTTCTTAGTGTTGCATTTTGAAAATCGGGCAATATATATCTTAGATTCTAGATATAATTCCGATAAATAAGCTCTAGAATAATTTGAAATAACAGCCTACTGATAGAACTCTTTTTTCCTCTAAGGTGGTTGCAAAACTATCTTACTTGACTTACATTATATGTGCATCAAACCTTATGAAGGTAGGTTTTAAATCTTTTATTTTGTATGATGAATTTGTTTGAATGTTTTTCAATTATTTTTGTGATTTAAAACAGCAAATCTTCTGTAATAGATATAAAAATTGAATTACAAAAAAAGCAAAAAAACTTTCAACTAAAAAGTTATTTACTGTATTATGAAAACTTTTCATCATCACACAATTTAAAAACATACTATAAAATCAATACAATTAAGTAAACATATTGTTCTTAGTTTTCAAAGTTAAAGATGATTCATATACGCATATACACCAAGATTCGGATAAAGAACCATGCCCTTAACGATATCTCTCAAAACATTCTTTTCGAGCCTTAAGGATATTATTTTTAAGGGATCACAGCCTTTATAAAAAAAACTGAAGTTAAAATATTTAGTTTTTTGTCTTGAATTCCTTCTACAATTTCGAAATTTTAATGATTTATTTATATTATAGATTTTACTCATTAACTGCCAAGTTAGATTTTTAAACAGAAATGGCTATTTACGGGAATGCCATATTTTATTTTATCCAAGACTTATAAGTTAAAGAGGAGAAACTTAATATAAAGAATTATTTCAATGCAAAGAAGTAATATTAAAATTTAGTCATTTAATCAATCTCTTGATCGATACATTTTGATAAGCTTTTGTGAAATAATATATAGTTTCATTATTAAACCAGATACAACAATAAATATCCTGAAAGATCTAAATTAAAGAGATTCCTCACTTACATTTAGAAAGGACTCTCTTCATTTAATGAATATGAAATGGTTCATTTAGCAGAGGATATTTCAATTAACTAATGAGGCTGCTTCATTAATACATAAATGTAAAATACTTTAATTCATACACAATACAATAGTTTTTCGAAAATTGTAATGAGATTAGATACTTTTTAATAATTTTAAAGTTGATTTTTCAGACTTTAAATTAAAGTTCATGAATTTTTTGTACTTTTTGAATCTGATATCTCACATAATATAAAAATCCTATTTCATATAAAATGAAAGATAAAATAAATATCCCTACATAAAACGAAATATCTGTTGAACAGGTAATATAATAAGTTGTTTTGACGAAGATTTGGGAAACTAATCACAATGATTTGCCTTAGGCAGATCATATGTCACGCGTCAGATTTCTGTATTCCCCTAGTAATCATCATTAGACGAGATCTAGTGTGATGGTGACTGCGAGTGAATTAATCAATTATACGAAGTTAGATTCCTATATAGCTCAATAGTATTTATTTCGTTATTCCAAATCATCCATAATTCCATTAATCTTAATGCCTCAGACATTTTCTAGGTAAATCTATTATATTGGACTGTTTTTATAGGATAAATATTGAACTTCATAGCTTTTTAATTAACTCCCATATTTGACCTAAAATATTTCATTCCTCTATGGCAAAGCTAAATGCTTATAACAGATTATTTAGGTAAATATTGAATAAGGATAATCAAAATAAGAGTGGCTATTTATTTTCTACAATTTAAGTGATAACAAAATAAACCAAAAACACATTTCTATCTAAGGAATAAAATTTTATTATTTTAAAAAGCTAGCTACATTAAAATTATTTGATCAATTCACACAGGTTCTTAAAATAAATCAAACTGCGAGATACTTGAGGATTTTCCTGGCACTTTAGACTTTTCCTGTTATTTTAGCTAATGAAGCTAAAATAAGTAATTCAGTAATACGATTTAGTCACTCTATAGCTTTACGGCTATTTTTATCTCCTAATCCAAAGGTTGTCAAGTAAATGGAAGATTCTTCAAAGAAATAAAGATCATATGTATTATATTTTTGATATCAAACTTACTTGATCAAAAATAACAGTTGAATACAAAGCTTTAAACTATTTTAAACCAAATAAATATTTTATCTTTAAAATAACTTAAATCTTTAAAATATATATATAAATATATGTAATATATTAGTTATTATAGTAATTTAAAAAAGGACTACTTTAAATGGGGTAAATTTATCTGAATTTTATGATGACTTTGAAAAACATGCCTCATAGAGCAGGCAAAATTGATCCAAGTTCATTGAATTTAAAAATTTGCATACAGTAAAATGTAAATAATTATAATAATATTGTATATAATAAATATTATAAAAGAAAACATATTTAAGAATTTTTTAATAAATTTAATTTTGAAAAAAGTGAAATAAAATTTTTATGAAAACGCACAACTAGTATTTCAAGTATTAATTAATTGCTTTATGATGCAATATATTGGATTTTTTGATAATTAAAATTTAAAGAACAAGTTATTTTTACAACATATTTAAAGAGAAAAAAAAGAAATACATAAGCAATTTTTTTTCATTAGGATGCATCTAATATCAACTAATTAAAGTAACAGAAAATATATCACTCTGATATTAAAAATATATAATTAAAATGGACTTCGATTTCAAAATGAGAATATTGTAGACAGTTTTTATAGATGTTTTATATCTAACTATTTATCTATCGTCAATATATATATAAAAAACAGAAAACATGTCTTATGAAAATTGGTTATTGAAGAAAAAATAAGGCGTTCTTTGTGTATATAAATAGTACTGGCATGATTTGGAAAAGAATCTTCTGCAATATATAAAAAAAAGTGCAGTGATTATCTGCGGAGGTTTTAAATTTAATACAGATACTCTTTTGGAAATTCTCAAGCAAGAAAATAGATTTAGAAAATGTCTCAATACATTTTAAATACAATATATTGCTATTTTCAATACAATATATTGTACAATACAATATATTGATATTTTTGACATTTAGAGTGTATTTTTGTGCAAAACGAAGATTCGATCCTTGTCTCTTGGTCAACAAAAAATTGAGCATCGTAAATTAACGTAATTCTTTTGAATCGATTTTAAAATTCTTAAATCAGGTAACAAATAATCGGCATATTAACTCATAAAAAGTTTCTAAAAATTAGCAATTAGAATTTTCAGATAAGAGATTTAAATTATCACTTTAATACGCAGTAAAAAATAATCACTGAATTTATAAAGTCTTAATGATTTCCACACATATATGCATATGGAATCAAAGATTAACCCGCGAAAATGCTATTATTTTGCATCATTTATTATTATTATTATTTTTTTTTGCGTGTATGTGTGATTCTATGATAATATCAAATGAGACTTAGAATTTATTTTAAGCCACTATTATTGCTCATTATTTGAGAAAGACAAATTATTTTCTATATTTTGTTGACAATTTGTGTTGCATATTCAACTGATTGTAATTATTACAAAACATTTTTTGTCTTAAAATTATACTGGATTTTTACATTAACTGTGCTTAAAATGCTATGTAATTTAAAGTTTCTTTTTAACGTTAACAATGATAACATAAAAGGAAACTAGAAGTTTTATAAGTTTTGTTAAACATTAATTTTTATTTCTAGTTTTTTCAACAATTAATTGTTGATGGAGAGTAGAATTACAAATAAATTATAGCTTTATAATAATTCTTTATGTGTGTAATTGTGAGAAATAGCAATTTTTATGAAACTTAAAATATTGGGAATTACATACTTTTACTTACTAGCACAGTAGATTTAATATTTCACTTGTTGATATTGTAATAATTAGATTTGTACATATTTTTATATTTGAAATGTGAATTTGGTTTTTATCATAATAAAATGCTGAAACTTTATTCAACATGTTGGTTTTTCTGCAGTGAAGTTTTTAAAAATAATGATTTTAAATTTCGGAAATATATTTAGAAAAATTAAGTTATTATGATGCTCAACATTATTTTAAACTAAATTTCAACTTTTTTCTAATGAATTGTGCCTATACGTATTAGTAAATGGATAACTTTACTAGTAACTTTAATGGCATAAAATTAATGATTATTAAATCTAAATCAAAAATGTAGAAATTTCTTGTAACTATTTACCAAATTTTACTGTAACTTCATTAGCTTGAAAAATTTCCCTCTAGTCTCTCTCTACTCTTTATAATTTACTTTCACAATATTTACTTAAACGTAATTTGAGTTTATTATGTCCCGAAGGAAATACATCGAAATACAAATCAGAAACAATGTGAAAATATTAAAATCGTAAGAGAAATTCAACATTTTTTAAAACAGCGTAATTGAAAAATATTCTTATGTTCTGAGAATTCAATGAAGGATTAAATTTGTTTATTTGAATGTAAAAATATTAAATAAAAAAAGGTTTAACTAACAAAAATACTTACAGAAATTTATTTTAATTAGATTCTATTTTAGAATATTAGATTTTTATCGTAATTTAAAATATGAATTGAAGAAAGATTTAGCCACATTACAACAAATTTTGTTAGTTAATAAGCATTGAAAAGTAATTTAATCCAATCATTTCTTACGCTCTTATAATATGTAATGAAACAATGTAATGTAAAATTTAAATTTATTGGTTTCATAGATGAAAAAATATATATTTCAAACATTTTTATTAACATTGTTCTCGTGAAATAATTATTTTAATAAAGCTTCTAGAGTATCTTCATAAAATAACTTTACAGTTTTTTGCATTAAATTATATTTTGAAGCCGTTTAATCCTTATAGATCAGAATAAAAAATATCTAATTACATATAATGAAATGTAGAAAGATATCGTGTAACTAAAAACAGCATTGTTTAATCCGTTATTGTAGAAACACTTAAAGATACCTATAAGACTAAGTTTATTTTGTGTGCTTGAGGAAAATGCACTTACACAAGATTTTTAAAGATTTGAAAGGAAACCAAAAAAAAAAAAAAAAAAAAAAAAAATTAGAAGTTAGAGGAAAAGCAAGTTTTTCATCTTTACAAGTTTTGATGTTCTGCAAAAAGGAATACTCGCATTAATAATATATTTATATTATTATATATTTATGCTTTGCATATTTTTTGCATAAATTTATAACTTAGTAGTAAGTCTGAAATTCTCTGGGCGTAAATAATAAAGTATGGTCCACCAGTCACTGTTGAACAAAAAGCGGTGGATAATATATATTTTGAAAATGTATATATTTCTTTTTGAAAATATATATTTTTTCATCTATAAAACCAATAATTTAAAATTTTAAAATACATTGTGATGAATCCTTGAAAGTTTCTTTCCATTTTTTCATTATTATGCATGAATATGGCATAAAACTGTTAAAAATTATCCTTGCAAAAATTCACAATATGGTATTAAAAATGTCTTCCAGCAACTATTAGCAATAGGATTCTAAGCAACGTTCTTTCAGAAAAAAGCATGTATATTAACAATATTATAGTTAAAAGCTACACACTGTATCAATTTTATTTAAAATTTTATCACACATTTATTATGTTAAAAATAAAAATCAGTAAAATTCGTGATACATTTATTTTTGTTGAAAATGTTTTTATTACTGTGGATTAAAAATTTCAAAAATAAACATGTCCGTTCAGAAAAATGTAAAAACTTTTTTTTGGTAGAGTGTTTCTTTCAATGGATACAGTTTTCGTTTTTTTCCAAGCGTTTTGAAATAAACAGATCCATTCTATTGATTAAGCCCATAGAAAATTGCTTTAAATACTGTTTTAAACTACAAAAAAAGTCAATGAAAGACAACCAAAAATACAAAATTCCAATTAAAGGTCAATTAAAAAGGAGACTTTTAGAAGGAAAAACTTTCAACACACTGAAATATGCATTCAGTTCTTCATTAAACTTGATTAAAAAATTTTTAAATTGTCCGCGAAAGTAAATCAAAATAAAATGTTTGTTTCTGAAAGCATTTTAAAAATACTAATAACATATTGCTAATTAGTGATTTAAAATGTAATATTTTTTTCATAAAATTTAGTTAATGTGTATACAAAACTAATTTCCTAGATAAATACAATTCCTTCCCATACTAGTACATGAATGTTCTTCACTTCAATAGGCTCGATTTTTATCTGGGGTATGTTTAAACTCTCGATTTCAAAAAGCAACCGAAGGTGGAAAAACAAAATTAGGCATAATAGAATTTTTATTACAGTTTTTAATGAGTTTATTTATTAAAAATAGAATATCTTTATTAATATTATGGTGAATATGCATAACATTTCCTTGAATAATATAATATTATTAATATTCTATTATTCCCTGATATTTGCTGATTCATTTTTGTTAACAAATATTCACTGATTCACTTCAAAATGTCTGTTTTACTATAAAAGAGTTCTAGTAGACTACTTTGAATGATTTAAAAATAAATCTTTCTCATAAAATAAACCTTATAATTAAATAAGCTCTTATAAAATTAAGAAAAATATTAATATATTGAAAAAACGTAAGGTTTGAAATAAAATGTAATCATGTTACTGCAAAACTACTCTAAATAAATATTTATTATTTTATTTGAACTTATTTCTCTTTAACTACCTTTGAATTTATCATCTGATTTCTTGTAATTTACATATTACCTTAAAATAATTACTTTTTACGTTATTCAGAGAATCTTGACATTTTGACATTTCTATTAGTTTTCTATATTAATTGCATTTTTATTATTTACTTATATATATGCAGATTAGTTAAACGCAGATTACCTTTAAGATAATTAATATAAACTAACAGTCAATATCTTTTCAAGTGTATAAATGTAAAAAAATTAATCAATTAAAATTAATCATTCATTAATATTTGTTAATATCAAAATATTCTGATAATGATTAAAAACAATTTGATTAAAATAAAAAAGAATGGATTTCTGTAGCTTTAAGTTTTTTTATTTATATACATTCAATATACTTCTCGTTTTAATGGAATATTAAAAAGAATAAATTTTTCAATTATAAAAAGGTTTAAAAATAACATCTTTTTTCTTTTCTTTTTTTTACTTCCCCTATTCACTTTTCCAGAAAATATTTGTCAGCACAAAATCGCTTAAGAATAGTGGCTATGGGTACAACAAAGTGGAATACAAGAAAACCTTTCTGTAACTGACATGCATCTAGTCAGACGTACACCTGGGTGACAAGTAATTCGCCACTAGTCACCAAAAGGGATTTTAATATAAAATGTCATAGAATTTCATATTATACTATTTCGTAATCTATTTTTATATATTGAATAGAGAAAAGTTTACGGAATATGACACATCACCTTTATTAATAATTCAATAGGCATTGAAACTCCAAATATTATTTAAAATTTATAATGTAATTTTATACGGAAAAAGACAAAATCGATAAAAGGCAACACATTGACTGCTATTACTTTGGCTGATGCTTATTCTAAAGTTACTTATTTTTGAATAGATTAAAGTTTTTTTGTAATTTTAAGTACATATAAATAATTCTAAAGGTACAATGAAATGAAAAAAAAAACTAGTCATTAATTATTAAGAGGTAATGAAAGATTGATAGTTTCAGACACTATTTAAATTTTTGGAAAAATAATTTTTCTTTTAACATATTTTTTCACATTAGAATGTATATTTTAGACGTAGTATATTTTAGATGTATACTTTAGATTATTTACTTAATTTTATGTCCAGCTATTTTCATGTTTGTTTTAAAAAAGTAATCTAATATTTTAACTATATCGTTCAAAGATTTAAAATTAGTTTCACATTTTACAACGTGCATTTTCAGGATTGCTTTGAAAAAGGATTTACTCATTTGTGAGGATTTAAAGCAAATAGTATTTTCAGTAAAAAGTTTTTGGCGTTGTTCAAATATATATATGATTGTTTAGTATTTATCTATTAAAGATTGTAATTTCTCCATATAGAATTTTATAAAAAAAATAGATTTTTATTTATATTACACTCATTTTTTCAAAGCTTTTAAATCTGAAACTGCATAAACTTTTATAAATAAAAATAGTATATATAATTTTTTTGCTTAACTTCAACTAATTCAAAGATTTTTGCTTTTTTGTAAGACTTTATATAAATGGATACATCAGCCAAGTTTTTAATTACATGCGATATTTTAACAAGTTGTTTTACACCAAAAATTTCTTAATACAGTAACTAAATCAAATAATAGTTTAGACATTTTTAAACAGAAAATTGCTTAACCTCCATACATTTTAGATTCTTTCATTATAAATATAAACTACCAGGCTTTAAAATTTATCCATTTCTGAAAATTCCAAAGTACCTGACATTATACTTATGATTTCATGAAATCGAATATTGCGAAATGTCTTGCCTCACATTATGCTTTTAACTCTAAATCCCAGTTCTGAGTAACATCAAAACACTATTCGCTTAAATATTTTCAAACAACATTTTATACTGTTTCCTAATATATTTCCTGTGAGCTTATGAGATTCATTTTGTTAGAGTTTTAAGGTTTTATTGAGAAGTTTTCTAATTCTTATTTTTATCTTAACAAAATGAAATGGTGTTTTGAAAGACATATTGCAATCTCATTTATCAGGAAGAAACGTGAAATATTAGATTGAACATTTTATATATTTTATAGGAATTTGTTGAAGAAATCAAATCCAAACTTAAACTTTTCACGTACATTTTAAAGTATATATTTATTTTTGCGTTTTGTAACATGTGTTGTTATTATTAGATTAAAAGAGAATTTTAAGTTTAAAATTTATTTTAAAAAGATGTAAGCATGAGCTACATAAAACACTTTCATCACATTATTGTATTTCCTGTTACATGAATTAATAAATATGATTATCTGCGAAAATGTGAGAAATATTTTGTTTCGTTAAATAAAGGGACAATATTATGGTATATTTATTAAGAAAAATTGGTTGGGAATTATTTTTAAAAAATGACGAATCTTACAGAATTTTGAAACATTTTATTAGAACATGAAGCAAACTAACATGATTTACTTACATAATTTAAGTCGTGCACTTCAATTTTTATTTGTAAATTTTCATTTCTTTGCTGCTAAATTTACTTTCCTTACTCTTTATCGTAGAAAGAAAAATATTAAATATGATTTTTTATTTTTCTTGATTTTCCCACCTTAAGACGTAGAACCAGTGGTGATGTAATTGCATTTTGAATAAAAATAATGATCCTTTCTATCAATAAAACTTTCCTTCTAATGGATTTGCTCAAACAGCGTTTCTGGTTACCACGCCTTTTACAAAAAAAAAATGGATTTTCGATCAAGACAAAATGCTCCTGTAAGTCGATGAGGCACATGTTTTACTTTTTAGGAAAATAATTTTACTTATCTTAAAATATAAAGCGTAAAAATATTTAATCACCTTATCAGATTTATATCTTCCAGTTCTCCAAAGGATACAGTAACTAAGCAATTTTTAAGAAAATGAAATTTTTTAAAACTAAAATAAGATGAAAATATATGCGCCCTGACAACACAAGTTATTCATTTATAAAAGTAAAATTATGATATTCGAGAAATCTGTTTGAAATACTTAATTAAACACTGCTTAAAGTTACTAAATATTTTTTAAAAATATTTAAGAAAATAAATCATATGGCGCTTTTTAATATTAAATTCAAAACTTTAAGAATAATAAAGTTTTAGATATTTACTTATTTTCTGTTTATATGTTTATTTGATTAAAATGTGTGTATTTCAAAAATATATTTTTGTATCTTTATGAATTCTTATAGTTAAATTTCTAACTTTGAGTTTGTTGATTCTAAATAATTATTTTTCTACAAATATTTTACATAGATGCATCTCAAATTAAATATTTAAATTATTTCAAATTAATTTTGCCATGTTATAATGCTTAGATGAATTCAGATATGTGACTGTAAACAGTTCATTTTTTTTTCACAAATTATCTTGATTAAATTTTTTCATTTTTTAACCATTATCCTCTTTGCTAAATTTTTATAATGTTTAATAATAGATCTATTTTTTAATTAGTCACATAAATTACCTTTTTTAATTTTCTTAATATTATAATTAATTGTAAGAAAATTTCTATGATTTTTCAATTTTAGAAGATTTTGGAAAGCAAATATTTAACGCAGTAAGGAAGGAATAATGTTTTTAAAGATTTTCAAATAATTTTATAATGATAAGCTTAAAATGATATTTATGTGACTGACTTTTTTATTCTGGTTTCTAAGTATTATTCATAAAATTCTGTGTACTTAGTAAAACTTTCTTTCAGGCATTAAGGTAATAAATCTATTTTTAAGGAAAACGACAATTCAGATTTATAACAAATATCTTATTTATTTTTAACTTAAGTAAGGAACGTACTTTTAGGAGCTTAATAATTTTTTTCTTAAAGGAGAACACAGAGAATCGACCGATAAAAGTAATATACTTTCATAACTATTTTTTCTTTTGTTTTTTATTGTTTTTCCATTCACTATTATCTTTAAAAGAATACAAATTTTGTTCAAACAGAAAAACAATTCTTATGTCACTGATTGCATAGAAAGTTTGATGTATATTATTTGATTTCGATTATAACCTAAGAAAAGAAGATAGAGTATTGCGAATTAAATTTCAAGGTAATAAAACGTTCCAAAAGAAAGGAATTGGTTTAAATCATTCCCATTTTTATAGAAACAATTATCCAAAATATGCATTTTAAATAAGTCTTTCAGGATTAAAATATCTAACGATTTTTATTTTAGAATGAATTACTAAATTTCATAAATAGTGTTACAATTATTTAAATTTAATATTATTAAAAGTTTATTTTATATAATTAAAAGTTAAATTACAATAGTGTTTATTTACAAAAAATAGATTTATCTTTATAAGTTATTCAGGATATTTTCAGAAAAGAATTCAATTTGGGTATTATTACAGGAAATGTTAGTTTGCTACTTATACGTATGTTACTTACACTAGTTACTTATGAGATTTTGATAATATTGTATAAAGATTAATACTTATAATAAACGTTAGTTCTAATAAGATTTTAGATTTAAAATATTTAAGCAGTTTGTGTTTAATTTATTATCCATGGCCTAATTCAGTTGTTAAACCCCAATTTTTATCATCATTTAAATAAACTAAACTTTTTAAATGATTCAGAAATGAAAATCCAATTATGTAATTTTAGTTGTTATAGAATTTACTCTAGTTTATTTGAAGTATAAAATTAATAAAATTTGAATTAGAATTCCTTACTAATTTATTTGCTTATTTATTCTTAACGGCTATAATCTAACACTTTTAAAAAGTCTGCCAGTATCAAATGAGGAAAAATTAAAATACAATCTTAAAATATTAATAGAGAAAATTTTCTCTTAAATTATTCTCTATGAAACTTAAAGAAACACTTTAAGGTTTCTAAAGCTCTTAAACGATTTTTTTTTATAAAATGTTTGCTTATATTTTAAAATTGTTTCTTTTTTGAAAAAAATTGATTTTTATTTCTTGAATTAATTCTCTTTCTTTTTTAAGCTGTAAGAGGAAGAAAAATTTAAAGAGATTCACCAATCAGGAATCAGACAAATCCCCATTTTAAAATAGTATCTAAATAAATCATTTACTGATTTCCAATATCGTATATGCAATTCTCGTCAACATCTAAGGTATTGTAAAAATAAGCAATTAAGTTATTCCATTTATATAACTATATTTATCATTATAATTAATTAAGTAGATAATTTTTCATAAAGTTATTAATTTATGTAAGTTAGAAATGAATTTTTAATTTCAAAATCAATACAATTATCATAAAATATATGTTAAAGAATTAAGTCATTAAATTTTTTAAAAAAGTAAAGTTTCAGTACCTTTTTAGAAAGTATCTCAAATGTTGATTAGAGATTTTTTAAATTTAAAATTATATTACTTTAGTGAAATTGATTTTCCATTCGTAAACCTTATCATTTAAACTTTTAAAAAACATGAACTCCATAAACAAGTGTATTTAATTGGTTGAAATTCTCTTATGAGTGAGTATTTTATGATTGAAATGGTGAGAGAAATTGGGGTTTTTAAACGTTTAAAAATAAATAATCTTTAAAGTGTTTCAATATAAGTATTAAAACGTTAGTCAGTCATCATTATCTTTAGTCAAACGTTAGTCAGAAAGCATGATTAATTAGTTTTTATTTATTTATTACTTTTATTAAATTTAATAGAAAACAATAACAGTTTTAAATATTCATAAAATTTTTTATGTTGTTTGTGAGTTATTTCAACACCACTACTAATTATTATTATTATTATTATTTTTACCATTTTACAAAAAGAAAGATGGCAGTTGAGATAAAAATCTTGATGAGCTATTTTTAATTAGTTTAAAGAGAATAATAAAATATAAAATTGTCATTTACTTTGTTGAAAATTGGTAGTTTTTTATACGCAAAAATAATATACAAGCTCCCGTGTGACAACTATAACAATACATAAAAGACACTAAGAAATTTGCCGTGAGCCGAAAAAATAAAATTATTTTGGTTCAAATGCTGAAAGGAAATATATTTTCATTTTAGGAAAGTAATTTAAAAACCTATTGAGGAACTTTTTATTCACAACGAAATTATAAAAGAATTATTAAAGCTAACATTTACTCTGTTCTAATAACATTTTATTTTAATATATGAGCTGCTTTATCTGTTATCTGAAACATGTGAGGAATGTTTTTCTCACTTATTCTTCTTAAAAATATTTCTACATTTTTAATAATTACTCATGTACATTCAAATTCTTTTCCTTTATATATGTTTATATGATTTCCTGAATACAAATGAATAGTTTTTATAAATATATGATTAAGTGGTTACGTGAGGTACACGCATTTCCTATTACAAGAAGGGAAAATTGATTAGAATATAAAAATGAATTTAATTTAAACTTAGGTCGGAGATTAAAATCAATTTAAACTGTCATTTTATCAAAAATGAAAATTGTTTTGGGTCTAATTAAAGTGCAAGTTATTTGCAATTAGCACTCTCAAATTCAATAACCACTTCACAAGAATTTTCCCTAAATAAACAAATTGAAGCTTACTCTGAAGATGTGAAATAGATGGATAGTGGGAAATTATAAGATACACAAAAGCTCTGTATTAGAAAATGATTGATATGATCTTTGATTATTTTCATAGATAACCGAAGATTGTTTCGTATTTTCCTCTCAAATTTGTTAAATTATTTATCAATCAAGAACAGTTATTTGAAACATAAAGATTACAGATATTCATCAAGCAAATTTTATTTTTTCTTTATTTTTAAGGAGTAGTAATTTTAGAATTTTGTTTAAAGAATTAAAAGCTTAATAACCACAGCTAATGTTTTATTTATCAGTGAGATTTATCAATGAAATATTTTCTTAAAAATATATACTCTTAATTTCCTTACAATAAATTTATTTTAATAATGAATAATAAAAATGACAAATTTAAAGTATTTTACAGGAAAAAATCTTAAATCAGATTGTATGTAAAAGATACGAATTTGCATTAATAAAATGATACAAGTTTTGTGCTTAGTAAAAATAATTATAAAAATTAAGAGAGTAAAATTTACAGCCGATAAAAATGGGTCTATTAAAGTTTGTAACATCGTTCAAAACTGAATAAATAATAAAAAAATTTCGAAAGCATGAGCATAAAATCTGGATGTAGCTCTAGGATTTTAAATATTTTTCAGTAAATTTATGTCTATGCATTCTTAACAATAATCGAATTCGTAATTACGTAATTCGATAAAGCATGTAATATAAATGGAAATATTGAAGAATAATAAATTATAAACTGATTGAATCAGCTAAAGAATCGTAATACTTACAGTTTAAAGTGAAAAATATTTATTTTTTTCATTTTTTTTTTTGTTGTGCTTATAATAATATACACAATAATGTCTGGTGTTAAATTCATATTAAAATATATATATGAAACGTTATTATTATTTAAATAAAGTACATATTATCTATAATTAACATCTATGTTTTTTGTAACTCACACTCTAAACATCATTAAAGAAATTTCCAAAGGATCTGAAACTTGTAACTAATTATAAATTTGATTCTTAATAATGTACAATATTTTGATGTAGATTTTTCTATGAAATAAAATTAATTAGTATTTTAACAACTTGTCTGTTTTTTAAAATAATACAAAATTGTGATGCTTTTTCCGTGTAACTGAATATATATATATTTGTAAAAAGAAAATAATTTGAAGTTACTGTAGTTTCTTATTTAAAGTTTATCACATGCATTATAATCAAACGTTTTGACAATGGAACTTTTATGATCAATTGTTTCTTGATAGTTCACGGAATTTTATCTAAAATGTAATATCGTAGAAGAACAAATTTTAGATAAGATAATAATAATCCTCAAATGAAATTTATAGTGAAATATTAGAAAAAAAAGAATGCTTAAAGATATTGCATTAGTAAAAGCTGTTTTAAATGCGTTTTATTTTTCAGACAATTGTTTCTACAAATATAGTCAACGCAATGACTTGAATGTAAGTATAAGAACTTTCGATAAAAAAATCGCAATCAAATGCGAAGAAATAAAGTTTATTTTGAATATTTATAACCTATGTTTTGAAATGTTAATATTTTGAAATTATTTTCACAATACTAATGTTAGTTTACTTGGGTTTATAAAATAAGGATTTAGTATTAAGTTATACTTTTTTTATGTATACACGAGATTTTATAAATTTTGATATTTCATTGTGAATTTCCACTTATATACCATTAAATTCCTTTTCACATTTTCTAAAAACTCGTTAATTATTTTGGTATATTGTGTATTTTGAGTCAAGTAATAAATAAAATTAAAGTGACATTAATACAAATCATTGCACTTATTATGAATTGTGAAAAATATATTATATTATATTATGATTCGAGGAACTAATGCAAAGTCACAATTATATACTTAATTATGTTATGTCGTGAAATCCATATATTTCGATTGTTATTTCAATTTATATTGCGATTAAGTGAAGTATAAAATATATTTAATATAATTTCTGAAAACAAAATTGTTTTCTTTTTTGTCTAACCAATAACTTATATTGGACATTTTATACGACAATAAATAACTTTTAATTTCAAAATGCACGTAACTCACTATTTCTTTCATCGCTGCACTGAAATGAAGAATAACATTATTGAAATTGAAAAAATTCTGGAAACTGTAATTAGAAAAGTTATAGAAACGAAATAATTTTGAGCATAAATACGCTTTTAAATCGCTTTGAAATTAAAATGCTACAAAAATATAAAAGTGAAAGAATATGATGCTTGCAAATTAGTTTCCATTCAGCTTTTCGGAAGTTGATACCAACGCTTACGATTTCAATAGAATAATATGCTAATGAGATTCATTAAAAGTGTGTTTCCACGATTTTAATCACAAGAGATTATTTAGGTCACATAATCTCTCATAAGTAAAAGTGAAGTAATTTACAAAATAATTCTTATAATAAAAGTACCAAATGAAAACTTGTATTTCACTTTCAATGAAGTACTGTTTAAAAACTTTCATTTCAAAAGATCTATTTTAAAAGATTTTTTCAATCTCCTGCACGTGAAATGATACCATTTTAGATGAATTATAATCGTTTAATAAATTATATTATTTAGGATTATATGATATTTTATAAATGATTTTGAGACACAAAATGTCATCATTAAATCAATGTTTCGTTAAACTTTGTCATTAATTCAAAATGTTAAATGTATAAGAATGATTAAAATATTTTTCTCATAAATATTATATAAGGTTTTAACACTGTACAGTCTTAATTTTAATAAAAACACTTGGAAATGTTTGCATTAAAGGTAAATTAACAGAATTTCCATAAAATATTAAGAATAAATAATTACTAATTAATAAATCAGATTTTACACACACCAAAATTAATTCCAAAAGAAGTTTTATCTTCTTTTAAGGTAAAGAGTGGTGAAATTCTTAATTAAATCGCAAGATAATGATTTGGAGGAAACTTATGTAATTCAGAAATTTTAATTTATGTTAAATCACCACAGATATTTTATCTTTAACTAAAAGTTAAATGTGTGTGATCATAGTGAACTTGAATTTTTAATATTTCTTAATTAAATTCCCCGCTTTATGATTTTGGATTGAATAAATTCTAAATTTTAATTATCCTTGAATTCAATGAAACATAAATTATTAATTACTCAGCTATTTAATTAATTCAAAATTGATATCCACATGCTGTGTAATTATTTCAATATTCAAAGCCATGATAGAAATATATGAATTGCAGTAATAATTAAATAATAATTCAAACAGTTTAATTAACAAGTTAATCATTTACTGTTCATAAGTTTTAAAATTTAAACAAATCTGCTGTAAACTCTAATTTCAACTGACTGAGGTAGCAGCTAACTTAATATAAGAAATCAAACTGAAACATTTGAATGTAGACTGTGATAATAATAAGAATATAATTGATTCAAACAATTCTTCAGTTACGAAAAATTTGGATTATTAAATACAAGTAAGTTTAAAAATATTTTCTTATAGAACTTTGAGAAAGCCAAAGTTCTTTAGATAAATACCATAAAAAGTTCTCTCAAGTAACAAACATTCCTATAATAAATATATTTTGATTTATATGATGTATATTTTTGAAGGTATATACATTCTCAACACATTATAAATCAAGATAGACCAAAGTTTTTTAATTAGATTTTTAAACCTTATTTATTTTAAATTTTATGAAGAAAATATGTTTTAAAGGAATATGCAATCTTTAATACTAGTTTTTTAAGCACATAAAATTAAAATTATATTTAAAAATTTAAAAACCATCTGAAGTTATATTTAATGCATTACTGTTGTAATTTGTTTCTTTTTCTAAAAATATTGTTCATAATATCGATGTAAATTTTATTAATATCAAAATTGAATTACAAATTATTTCCTTCATTTAAAGATTCGCTTTTTAAATCATTAATATTTTCATGTAAAAGCATTACTTTATTAAATCTATAATTTAAATTGGAATTCCTTTAAAATTATGATAGACAGTCAATAATTTATTTATTAGCATTATTATGCTTCTCAGTTAATTTTTAATTTTCCTTCAAACTTAATTTCCATTTCTTCTGTAAAATCTTACATTGACTTATATGGAAAACTAATTTGAAAATATTTTTTCTTCTTGTTTTGTTTAGATTTATTATCTATTTTAATAATGCAGAAACTAATGTATATTATTAACATAATTAATGTATCTGTAAGTAAAAATAACTTTTCGGCACTACTAAACATTTAATAATATATGCTGATAATATTTAAAATGCCTGCGCATTGCCTTGTTTAAGAATTATTTTATCTTTATCAAAAGAACAATCGGTAAATCATTTATTAAATATTATAAAATTTATTTCAAATAAAATACGTATTCAAGTTATCAGTATGAATCACATGAGGTTTGAATTTTCGATATGAATAGGAAAGTTATGTAATTGAAATTCTTTCATGATGACAAACAAATATATATATTTATGATTAATTTGAATTCCTCTAAATGATAAAACTGTTCATTTTGAATTAAAAAGGTTTCTATTCATACATTGCACAACAGCAATGATTTATTTTTTAAATAATTGCAAATATTCTTTAGAGCAGAAATTGAAGGAAAAAAACGTTAATTTTCATAAAATAATTTTATCGATAAAATGAAAAATAAACTCTTTCACCATATTTCAATTTTTAGGGATAAAAAGTCCTTGATAAATTTTCAATGTTGCGAAAAAAAAAGATATTTTCATATATTTTTAAACAGTAGTTTCTCCACTTTTATCATTTTCTTTTATTTTAAGTATTTATATCAGAATATTTTAAGGATGTTTGACTTATATCAATCTTTTAGATTAATTTATTTAAAAAATTATCGACTAAATTTTTAATTACTTTCAACAATACTTTCAAAAAATTTTAATGTACTAATTTTGATTAATTTTTAATATTATTGTTACAGATTTAATCATCCTTTTTTTATGTATAAAGGCATTAGTAAAAAATGATGCAATGCGCATTTAAAATTACAAAATTTTTTTCAAATTTATTGAGGAAGTTTTAATGTAACTGGAAAGACCATTGGTGCATCAAGATTTATCGGCTATCTTTTTTAATTACAAATATATAGCGTTTGTTAATAAATCATATGTATTTTGGTGCCTTTATGTAAGCATTAATAGTTAGAGCAAGGAAGATAGCGTTATTAGTATTTCATTGCAAGACTGTTAGTATTTTATTTAAAAACTATTAGTAATCTGAATTTTTCTTTACACTTTAATTTAATTTTAATTCATTATTAATAAAAAATATAATATAAAAATATAAAATCATTTCTTTATTCAATTAATCTAAAACAAGAATGAAAAGTATTAATGTTCAATGATATTATGCAGTAAACAATTAAATATTAAAGTTGAAATTTCCAAATAAAATATCAATGATTTTCAATCGCTGAATGATAAAATATGAAAATTCGCTGCAGCACTATATGTTACGTATTAATTTATATAAATATTATTAATGATGTATAGGTTACATATATATATATATATATATATATATATATATTAAATGTTGTCTATGAAATGCACATTTTTTTCAAGAAACGTAAAGAATATATGGAAATTACTAAGATTATTAGAATAAACTATAGCTCCATTCAATGTAAACCTATGAAAAAATGTTTCTAACATTTATTCTTTTGAAATTACTGTCAAACTTTTAATGAAAAATTTTGAATATTAAGCTTCAGAATGATGGCAACTTTGACTTATTAAACATTCCATATCAACATGAATCAAAATTAATTCAAACTTCTTCAAATAAATAAAAATGTTTGCTTAGATTTTAAATATTTTCAATTTAACTATACTGCAGACAGCAAGTATATTGCTATTTGTGTGCTTCTAATTTTGAAATCAAAATATTTTTAACAAGATGCTTAATACGTTTTCCATTTCATTTTCTTTTGTCTTAAATTAATTTTGAATAAAGCAGAACTTTCATTTCACGAAACCAAATTTTTTCACATTTTCTTTTTCGCTATTTTTTCAGCTGAGTCAAACTGTATTTAACATGCAAGGATTGTAAAGAATTCCGGATATAAATTAACGAAATTTTTTATGCCGTTAAAAAAGTTAAACAAATTAGTGCGACTCTAAAAATGCAAATTAAAAACTGAAATGCAATAAAAGTGAAATAACTTGAATTTTAATGACGGGAATGTTTTTCTGCTAAAATTGTTTATTATGTTTTTAACATTTAATTCTAATCTCAACATTTGAAAAACAAAAGTAGGAAATAGAACATAATTGAAATTCTTTCAATGTCATCATTTGGAGTTATTAATTACTAATATTGACTATCATTTAAATAAGAGTGATTGATATATCATTTAAATAAGAGTGTAAATAATTAAAGCAAAATATAAAATGTTAATTAATATTAAATTAAAATTAAACCTGAACTTATAAAATCAAAATATATTTCGATTCTGGTTTCTAATAATATTATATATAATTGTTAATCAGCAATTTTTATTAAAAATAATCCTTAAGAGTAAAAATGAGATGACTAGTATTTTGGAAAGGCTACTTTTATTTTATTTTAAAAGAAATTATAATGGATATTTAATTTAGCATTTAACTTAATAAATGAATCTTTTATCTTTGGAATTTATTCCATTGTTTACGCAATCATTAAATTCCAAAGAAAAAGTTTTTTTCTCTCAGAATACAGTGCATAAATATAGATAAAATTGAATTTACAATTATCTAGATAAGAAAATCGATATGCTTAATTTTTTCCGAGCAACGAACTATATTTGCATTTGAATGTATTTTCCTATACTAGTAATTTTATGTTTTCACATGCATATGGATGCCTTTGTGGGAATTTTATCAGCTGTATTCATATTTAAATGTAATGCAAATCTAGGCAAAAGTTTTATCTTTTCCTGACGCAACTAGTAAATCATATAATATTTTTACCGGAGAACTAAGCATTCTATATTTTAAATAGTTTCAAGAATTCTTAGAAAAACAAGAAAAAGTCATTTTAAATGAAATTTATTTTTAAGTTAATATATTTATATAATATTCAAAATTACCCAGATTTTTAAAAGGTATAACAAGTGATCCATTCAGGGAAGCAAATAATTGAATAAATGTTCCTTAAAAATTAATTTATTTTGATTTGTTTATCAGTGTGTATTCCAATCGAGTAAATATGTGAACCACATTACTTTGCTAGTTACAATCTTTGATTATGAATATCTTAGTTTTTTATTATTGAAATATGATACACATTACTGTGATTCTGTTACATAATCTATTCCAAGCCGCGCCTGGGTTGTTAAGGCGTCGTTCTCCTTACGGGAAGGCAGTGGGTTGGTATCCCAGGTTAACCGAAAATCCGTCGTGTTCACTAAAGGTGAATGGGGCACGTTAAATATGTCATGGTTGCAATTTCCTCCAAGAGAAATGATAACTCTCAGGGTGGCAGGTCAAGTATTCGGGAGTCTTCTGTTTGGTCTCTGCTTCTAAATTATAAAGACTCCCACCCGGCTGCTTCCATCTAAATGGTAGAGCCCAACTCAGGGTTAGGTACAGGGAAGCATGCTTGTGCAACAACAAAATCTATTCCAATATCCAGTTTTAGCCCATTTATCTAATTACATTATTATATAGATTTCATTTTGTAAAGTAGAGTTTTTAAAAGTAAATTAATTAGGAATTATAAATTTTCCGAGAAAATTCATAATTCCCTCATTCTTCATTGTTTAAGACATTTACTATATTAATATTAAAATTAATACATGAATCTTAAAAAAACAAGAAGAAGACCTTTGGAGTTAAGTTTTTTTCTTAATAATGAAATGCTTTTATTTCCCTTATAGAAAACAAAAAGTTGTTTTTCCTATATCCGTGTATAATATATCCGAGCAGTATAAAGCATTTTTTTTTGTATAAACCAAACATTATATTTATTCAACACGCTTATAATTTTCATAACTTTGCATTTTAAGGAATAACATGAAATTGAGTCAAAATAAATTTGAATAATATTCCTCATGTGTTTGCCAATTTTACCTGAATATTTGTTTGAAAACTATTTTTTTTAAAAAAGTTAATATTTTCTAGAAGTTCCATACACAGTTATTTGAATTATATAAAATAAAATCTATAAGATTTATATTAATATGTACTTGTTGTCCAATAAGCAACTTTTATTGAATTAATTTACCGTAATAGCTAATTTTTAACATTCATGAGAAGGGGAATAGTTCCTTGAAGTCCTTTATCCAACAGGCATCAAATTAAGATTAATGATGATAACAAAGAAAATATTGAAAATAAGCATTAAGACTGAATTACATCACTGTAGGGTACTGTCGCCTTTTGATAGCAATTTCTTCTACAGTAATGGATTATTTATTAACAATGGACTGATAATAGAAGAAGGGAACATAAGTAAACTAGAGAAAATGAGGTCAGAAAGACAGTGTGTCTGGAATTATTCGAATAATCGCAATAGATAACTGAATTTCAAGTTAGAAACCATCTGCTTGGATTAACAATTCCATTTGCCAGTCGTGAAAATTTCTCTCTCAACTGAAAAGTAACTTTGTTCATGGGAAATTAGATTATTTTAATTTATTCTTCACTTGATAAAGTAATTAAAAGTTCTAAATTTGATTTTTCAAATAAGGCAACGAGATTTAAGGAATATTTTTCAAACCATTTCTTTTTCTACTATAAGCTTCTTATTTACTTCATTTTTAAACGCAACATTACACCAATGAAATGTTAAATTCTTCAGGCGCACTCAGTCATTTCCTTTTCAGTCTTACACCAAAAACGATGATACCACAGAATTGTTTTTTACTTTTTGCATCATTTTAAACGAAGGAGAAGTAAAAGTTTCTTTTCGAATGAGCTAAATTTCTACGATTAAACTACATTTTGTAAGAAAAAGATTACTCTTCACTTGAATGAAATATTTACTTTGACGAATTTAAATAATGCATTATTTTTAATAATAAATAATTGAAAAAATTAAAAATTTTGAAATTTTATCCAATAAAATTTTGTTTAATGACTTTTATATTTGATGTAACTTTAATATTTGATCTATAAATTAATAAAAACTAAAAATTTTTCATTATATAAAATAATATCCCAACCACACAATATCATTTTACTCATTAAATATGAAAAAGTTGATAATATAAATTGATGTTATAAGTGAATTTATTTTTTACAACATCGTGTTATAACAGATCATTTAGCTTTAAAAGTGTAAAAATTTCCCCTTAAAATAAATTTAAGTTAACAATTCTGGCATTGGGTATTTAAAATACTTAAACTTAGAGAAGCATAAATATTAATATTTTGGATAATCTGGTTAAACTAAATAAAAAAGTTAATTTTTTCGTACTTTAAGATATTTTATAAAAATGCAATTATATTTTCTCAAAAATATTTCAATAACAAAAACGCAAGAGGCTTATATCGATAGAATTACTAACGAAGTAAAAGCTGAACTTGAAAAGACGAGGGATTTTTAAATAAGAAATTTTTATGATTAGCAGAAAAAGGATTTTTGATTTCACGTGAGAGGTATAAATATCATAGAATGCGTTTCTCTTTTTATTTAATTGAAAAATTTGAATAGTTTTATGACATAACTAATAAATTTTTTAATTCTTTCTTTGTTTTTTAAAAAGTAATAGTTGGACTCAATGTTATTCAATCAAAATGGTATTCAATTAGAAACTTAAAATTTTAAATAAAAAGTTAAAATTATCCATGCTTTTATATCATATTTAATAACCTAATGACTGAAATAGTATTGTAAGGCTTTTTAATAGGAGAAGAATATAAAATATTGTTACCGTATGGGAGGTATTTTTTTAGATACAGTGCCGTATTCATGTATCACAAGGAAGAAAACCTGGAAAATTCCCAACAATCCACCTCGAGAAATATGCATTTAGGAAGCACAAATGTATCACCCACATCTCTCGCTCTCTCTCTCTTTTATTTATATATATATATATATATTCTATCTTATAATGTATTCTATCTTTTATTACAATTTATTCGAACACAGTACCTTTCACTTCGAAGAGCACAAGTCCTAGAACTAAGCTATGCTGAGCTAAACATCCTTATTTACAATTTTACAATATGGCTTATTTATAAACTTATTGAACAGCAAAAATAAATAAAAAGAATGGGAAAACTAGTTATTAAATAATAAATGCTTTTCCGTTATATTATTAAAAGATATGGTTTTCCAATCAAAAACTGAAAATAAGTTTACCTCTTAAATGTTTGAGATCCCAATAATATCTTTAATTAAATCTCATAAGGAATCCAGTCACATTTTTATTTTATTTTTTTTAGAAAAATCATCGCTATTCTTCTAAAAAAAGGTAGTAATCCCGTATGATGGTGAAAAGTTTAATTATTGTTATTATAGCTCGCTATCAACATTCCAAGTGTTCTCATAAAATTTCTCATATTGAGCACAAAGTTTTGGTCAATCTGCTACTTTCTCCCTCGTGTTTCAAAACAAAGCTTGAACAGCTCGTACGTTTCGCACAAGAACACGATCCCGTTTAAATAAGAAATTACTTTAACTGTTGTTCGATTGTGTTGAGGGCATGTAATTGTTCAAAAGAAAATATTTGACTTTATACAGTTTATATTCTGCTCATCAACCATGAAAAAATATTCGAAATTTTCGAAGTTCATCTAACAATATTCCAAATAATTGGAATGTTGAAAGCGAGCTGTTGATCTGACGATTACTTGATTACCAAATTATGAAAGAAAAAGTATTCTGTCATTGGTTCCTGTGCTATAAAAAATTAAATTACTCCTTTGTCATATTTTCCCAACTATATTGTGTGTTTTATTGAACTTAAAAAAATGATAAATTGAATAAAAAAGTACATGCAAAAGATATCTACGTTTTATAAGTTTCTAAAAATAAATATTTATAAAGCTATGAAAATCAGGGTGTGTAAGTAATACAGATACATCTCGGATATATATATATATATATATATATATATATATATATATATATATATATATATATATATATATAATTGGTCAATATAATTCAATTTCTTAGCTATTAATCATTTTGACTGCAAACAAATAATACATTGTCTATTTTTGCTCATTCCATAGTTGCTGTCATAATTAACACATTTCAGAAAAATTCGAGAAATACAATTTATAATTTATATGGTTTTTGAAGATTTAATGCATTCCAGATACTGTACACACTGTTTAAAACTGAAAATGCTAAAATGTTTTTAATTAGATTCTTTGACTGTGATGTTCTACAATTCTGTGCTTAATTTGTTTAAATATTTTCCTAAAAATAAACTAATAGAAATATTTTATTTTAAAATTTTTAAAATTAGTTTAATTGGAATTTTAATATATTCTTAACTAAGTTTGATGAAAAATGTTTAAAATTTTAATATGCAATAATTGGGATGCTTTTAATCACAGACGCAGAAGTATGTTACTCAGGCTTGATGCACGAATTTTTTTATGGGCGAATTATTTATTTTTGTTTTCATAGTGAAACGTATAATAAAATTACCTCTACATGATTTTCAATTCGTAGGTTATAAGTATTTTGTTCTTTTTAATATAGTAAACTATGTAGTTTTGTAGTTTGAACTAAGTACGCAAATACTACATGCAAAAAAAAAATCAAAAATGAACTGAATTCAAGTGATAAGATGTCCTCAATATTGTATTGAAGAATACAATTATGATACACAATATAAGAAAAATTTTGAAAAGATTACAATTGAATATTTTTAATTTTCGAATAATTAAATTTCGAATATGTTTTTTTTATTTTTTAGCTTGAGATAGAGTAATAGAATATAAAAAAATAAATGAAGTTATTGTTTTGGGTAAACAGTATATTGGTAGAACTGTTTTAGACTCAATCGTGGTCTATTAATAGAAAATTATAATGGAATATAAATTTTACTTGTTAATCTTACACATAAATTTCAAATTAATCTTTAATGTTTTGGCTTAGGAAAATTTTCCATTTTACATAAATTATTATTTTACTCAAACTACCATTTTAATAAAATTAATAAAATGAGTGAGTAGAATGCTTTGAACATTAATTTTTTAGAATATTTCTGGATTTTTGTAAACATTTCTAACAAATACTTATAATTTTTAATACTTAAGAGAAATTACTTTAATACATACTTTCTTTCGTATAAAAAAATTTAAATAATTTAATGCGAAATTTCCATTTTATTATAAAAGCTTCCTACTTTTCTTAGTTTAAATAAATTAAATTGAAAAATGAAACACATTTATTATGAGTTGGAAGTTTTTTTTAAATATCCGAAGTTTAAAAATATTTTATAAAAGACAAAATCTTGGCTTTCTTTTCAGTATGTAAAGAACAGAAACCTATATTCATGAGGGTTACTCTCGACATAGCAAACTGTCGATATTAGTTTTTCAGAAGGATGAAGAAACTCGATAACAACTACTAATATTTTCAGATTTTTTCAACAGTTGAAAAAATCTTCCTTTGTTCTTAGATACTCAAAATAATAAAGCGGATTTTAAATCCAAAGAACACATACGTGCTTAAGTTAAAAAAAATTATAATTTAAAGCAAAAATTTTTATGTTCTTCAAATATGAATATTGTGTATTATCTAGTATCTTTAAGAGAAATCAACAAATCAAGATAAAATAAAGGGAATTCAAAATTTCCAATCTTATTCGAATATTTTTTTAACTTTGCATTACATTTTAAACTACTTGGAAACGAAACTCGTTGAATTTATTTGCATGCTTCATGAAAAACACAGCGTTTTTTAAATATTTCTGGTAAGAAATTTCTTAAAAATAAAATGAATTTAGAAAAAAATAATACATTGAAGAATAGCTTTAATATTTGCTTAAATATATTTCAGGCATTTTTCCGCCTTTTTTGACTTTGCTAAATATTTATAAATATGAAATATATGTGCATACATCAAGCTTAACGCTAACTTTCAAAAAAGGGTAAAAATACTTTAAATGAAAAACATGGAAATAGGAAAAATTCTTCAAATGGATTTAAATGTGTTTTTAGTGTAAAACCTTTTAGTTCAAAGCAAGTTAGTTTAGTTTACAATTTTCAACAATGCATGTTGAAGGAGATCCATCAGGATTTCCCTAAAGCGAATTAAATATAAATAAAATCAAAGGTAATAAAACTCTTTCTTAATAATAAAGCTAAGAAATTGTGTGTATGTATTTAACAATATTTACATTGGTTCACAACAGGATCGTGTACTTGTACACAAATCACGAGCTGTTCAGGTTTGGTTTTAAAACATGTGAATAGAATAATCAGGTTGTCTTAAGTTTAGAATCCATTGTATATCCTTAAAATTTGTTCACATAATTTTTAATTGCTATCTTAGATTTAACATCAAAGATGGCAATTAAAAATTATCTTTGAAATTTATTGTAATGTTTATTCCCGAAAATTCATTGAAAAATTTTGCCCAATTTTAACATAAAAAAAATGTGGGCAAATTTATCAGGTAGAACATATATGAAACATACATATCAAGTAGAAAATACGATTTACCTTATTACAAGAATAATCAAAATTAAAAATTTTACCGTTCATTTAGAAATATTCTATAGTTAAAGTTAATTTATTTTTTAGTCATTTGAAAGAAAGAATTTTTTTTTTTTGAATCTGAATTAAATATTTTTCATTTTGCTATTTTACTTCTAAAGTGGACAATTATTTTGCTTTTTGAGGAAAGTTAATTTGTTACCGATAGTTGCACTCTTATGTTTATAATACAGGAAGGGAACACAAGTACTCATAGTTGGAATTATGAGTACTGGTGTTGGTAAGAATTACCAACAGTTATAAGCATTTAAAAATGTTTCTCAACTATCAAATCAGAAAAATAGAAAAAATCTTAAGTTTTATTGTTTAATTATGCCCAAAAATAAATAAAAATTTACTTTTTTGGTTAAAGTTATTGTATTGAAATCCAGATTCTTATTGTCTATCTGAAGTGAAATTTTAGCAGAATATTAATTAAAAAAACGCATATTTTACAAATTATATCTTATCTCTTAATGCAAATTTTTGAAGAAATTAAATATATAGTGGATAAAAGTATAGTGGAAGTATAGTGGATAAAAGTGTATTGCCACTGTGAATAGTCGTAATTACAATGCATATATTTTATTCTAAATTGCATAGTAATAGTAAATTATTGAATATTCTTAATTTTTTGTAAAAAAAATCAAATAATGAAAAGTAAATTATTTAACTATTCCTCAAATTGTGTTGCTGAAATGTTTCTTTTCTAAAATTTAACTAATTACATGTTAAAATTTGCATTGCAAGAAAATTTTCCCTTATATTTTTAAATATTTTATTTATGTAAGAAACTTCTTTCTTAGTGCGTTTTCACTATTTTTATTCCTATTTTAAATTAGATAGTGGTACTGAATCTAAATATATTTTTTTATTTCTAACTTTTTCGTTCCAAAAACTAATGTACAAATATACCCTAACTTGTGACTAATTGTTCACACTAAAATGAATTAATAAAAATGTGTATGTTCTTTTAATTGTATTTTTTCATTCTTATATACCATATTTTTTTTATTTTGAACTATTAAAATATTTCAGAGAAACTAGACTCAATTATTCTTTTTAGATCACAGGAAATCAACTCAGATATGTTAGAACTTATTCTGCATAGAATAACTGATTATTAAAAAAAACATTTCAACAGGAATGAGTTTCATAAACGTGTTTTTTTTTGCATTTAACGGTAAAGTATTTTTCTTGAGGGAGATGAATGTGCTTAGGCAGCATCTAATTACTCACTTCATAAATTTCTCAAAAATACTTCAGCTTTTAGTAACCTTTTATATACTGGTTATCATGAATTAAAGAAAAATCACAAAAATGATAACGCAAAAATTTATGCGTGGAATTTAATAAAACTTATTATACAATAAATAAGAAGTTAGAAATAGCATAAAAAGAAATCACCAAACAATTATGGTGCTGTAAATGCATATGTATACAATGAACAAATAGGAGATGTAAGTTTGGTATAGGTGAAGTACCGTTGATATTTGATATGATCTCCCAGAGAAGCAATACAGAACATGCACCGATGAGTGATGTTCTCAATTAATTGTGTAGGAAGTGCCAGACATTGCTCTTCTAAAGCAGTTGAAAGCGTAACTATGGTGCTTGGAGGTGGATTGAAAGCAGCTACACGTCATCCTAGAGCGTACCAAACATGCTCGATTGGGTTAAAGTCTAATGACGAAGCTCGAAACAGAATGAGCTCAATTGTTCCCTGCTCAAGATAAGCAACCATAATTAGAGCCCTGTGTGATTTCGCTTTATCAGGAAAGCATCACTGATTGCCCCGGCATAAGGGCGCACATAAGCATCTAGGTTGGTATATCTATACATGTAAACATTAACACTTCGACGCGAAAAGACATGAAAGTCTGTGCATCCAACCAAAGAGATACCACACCTAACACAGACTTTGTCTGATCCGTATACATTTCTTTCACAGATGTTTGATGGATGAAAAACGAGTTCCACGTTCTCCTTGAAAATGCGCCTACTATCGCTTTCGAGGTTAAACCTAGGCTCATCCGTAAAGAGGACAGCCTCCTCCATTGATCACGCGTCCAGTGGACATGTTGACGTTTTCATTGCAAACGTTTCCGCCTAGAGCTTGACGAGAGTGGGAAGCAAATGACTGATCGCCTCTCATAAGGACAGCGTTCGTAAAACCATCGACTCACGGTTGATCTGGGTACCAACCTTCCGTAGCTTCCAGGGAAGGAGTATCTGAGTTCAGCCGAAGATGTGGGTAATGTCAAATATCGGACATTGACACTCGTGGTAGAGCGTGGCCGTCCTTGGCTGAAACTCCTAGATTTGGAATCCGTGGTTAGAAATTGTTGCCAGAGTCTATAAATCACATACGGGCTCACATTCAGCCATCAAGCCACTTCTATCTGTCTTTGTAATACCTCTAGTATCCCAAAGCCGTACCAATGAAATTGTTCGGTTAAATTATGCCAGACTGTCATTGTTACAATTTGTCTACAACAGACTTCACGCAGTAATATTTCTTTGAGATATCTATTTTCAGGCTTCTCGCAAATGACGTATTCTGACATCAGCAACACTATTTTGCATAATGTCATATTGTCAAGCTCCTTTAACTTGCCATCTTATTCAAATCTCAATGATATGCTTATAGTGGGAGAGTTATCGCTCCTTTGTGACTTTTTGTTAATTTTTGGTAACAAATGTATTTAACTTTTATTAAATAATGTAATTATTAAATGTCTTAAATAATATTTTTTTAAATTTTTTAGCATATTTATATAAAAACAATGTGTATTTTCAAAAAAGAACAAGATCATATCGCAATCATGAGTTCATTTAATAATATCTCTCTTAAGTAGAAAGATAATATTCAGAACTTTTGGTATTCATACATATCAAGGTGACCCTTAGATGGAAGTAGGTATGCTGTGGAACAATATACTTCAACTATATTATCACTTCGAAACTATTCTTTAACTATTCTATAGACAGAAAAATATTGATTTTATATATTACAAAATACTTAATTAGAATTCTATTAGCAAAAATATAAGTAATACATTTCAAAGGGATTTTCGATAGACACAACCTAATCTTTTGCCTTAAAATACTTGTTTTTAAAAATAAAATTACTTACACTTTATGTAGAAAAGTTAGATAAGATGAAGAACGAAAAATTCAACATATTTTAATGGATTGATTTATATAATATAACAGTAATAATAAAAACTAATCGCAGAGAAAAACTTGAAAGATAATTGGAAAATGTTGTTAGCATACTTAATTCATTTAGTCACATATTATATGAAATGGTTCAAATTACAAATTTCCATCAATTAAGCATGATAATGCGCTTTAGATTTTTCCATTGATTTGTCATCTTACTAATCATCTTTTAATAAAGTGAGAAGTTTAAATTATTTATTTACATTAAAATAATTTTCTGTGATAATTTACTTATGTTATAAAAAATATTTTTTTTACAAAAAGATAAATACATTTAACTGTTAACAATAATTAAAAACTTATAAATTATGTTTACTAGTTAATTTTGTACTATAAGGACTCGAAAATATTTTATTTAAACCAAAATAATAGTGAATAAGGGACATAATAATGCATTGGAAATACAATACCATTAATTCCCTCCTTTTAATACGGTATCTGCTTCCATGTAATAGTTATTGTGTTACAAGATTTAATTTGTAACCAAATTACTACCCATTGTAACATTCACAGTGATAAATTTCTAATACAAGGATTCCCACAATTGTTACATTTCAGAGTTACAGAGTAATATGAGAGTTATACACATTATGTATGTATAATATTAATATTTTATATTTAATCTTTAATTTTATCAATGTTTAATGAGTTAACAATTGCTAATTAAATAATGAACTATTGAATGTTTAATGAATTCCTTTTTTACATTATTATTATATATTTTTAAGTTATTAATAGTACAATCTTTATTGTATTTAGCTTTATTGTATTCAAAGTATGGCATTATTAGATCTATCCTAATGAAAATAAGGTTCAAGTATTAAGTAGAAAAATTTTATAACCTATTGTACTATGAATATCAAGGGCAATACTAAATAGAAATTTACGATAGTTTCTTTTAAAATTTACTAAACAGAAACGAAAGTGCATGTAAGACAATTCATTTTCCTACCTTTTATTGAAAATTTATTAAAAGTAAAACACTATTTTTCTTACTAATAAGAATAAAATAGTAATAAGAAAAATGGAAATGTTCACCCTTAAACATATGTGTTGTTTGCAAATTTTTAAATTTAATTAGATATCTTACTTTCTGCTAGTGAGTATTAAATTGGATATCATAAATTGTATCAAATAAATTATCGACCAATTATTTAAATTCAAATTTCATAGAAAAAATTATTCATTTCATCATTAAATTTATTATA
>JAPDSC010012740.1:0-17690 GCA_026290005.1 Latrodectus geometricus | reverse complement strand
ATTTGCATAATACAAAGTAATAATCTACCCTTTTTAATTATTTACCTGCCTTTTAACATACTCCACATACCTCAAAATAACAAAAACAATCAATATTAATTTGCTTATCATGACTATTTCCTATACTTACGTGGTCAAAAATGGAGACTTTCTGGACTTGTAACACTCTTGAATTTTTCAAGCAGTTAAAGTAAAACATCATGGTAAGCGAAAAAAGTCAGCCAACAATAACAGAAGCTATGGTGGCCAAGTCTTGTTGGAAAAGTTCGCCAAGTGGGGCATGAGTGATAGATGGCTGCTAAAGATGTGACACTGTACACCTCCTGGAGTTTTTATTTAATTTCATTTCTCTTTTTCTTTTCCAAAAGTTCCAAACAAGTTCTACACGTCTGCTTGTTTCAAATAGCCGCAAATTCCCAAACATGCAAAGATCCGCAGGATTTTCTTCACGAAAATTCCCTTTGGCGGAATTATGGTGAATTTGAACTCCCCGGAATTTGATGGATGAAGAGAGAATTTTCTAAAATTGAGAGAAAAAAAGGAATAATCTTCTCGTTTAATTGGACATTTTAATGATTTTTAGGATCTTACAAAAGTACGTCATAGCTTTCGTTAAGACGAAGGATGAAATTTATATTAGGGCACAGAGATTTTTAAATCCAGAGAAACTCTTTTAAAATGCAGGGACTTTTTAAGATCTTTTCAGAACTTAACGAGGCTTTGCATTTGATAAGCTGATACCAAATGAATTATTTTAGAATTATAGCAACTAAATTTTGACGTTGGTAATTCCTTTCTAAAATGAATAAATCTGAAGTATTTTCAAGAATATACGATTGAATTTAAATATATAAATATTAAATTTACACTCAATACTATCAGTTCAAATATTTTAAATATGCCTTTATCCAAAAGGTTTATGACTGCTTAATATATTTTAATTTCTAGAAGTCTAATTAAGTCGTCACTTAAGAACAGGTATGCAGATAGCACAAATGACACTTTTATTTTGATGACAATACGGATATTCTTTAGGAACAAGTTATTGAATATATTAGATTTTATCTGAAGGAAGCAATATATATTTATTTAAAAGGGAGATAGTTACCATTTCAATGTTTAAATATTTATTTACGTAAACTGTTTTTAAAAATGTAAAACGTATTTTCAAAGAGAAAATGTTTAACGGTTCATTTGAAATTAAACATAAATAAAAAAATATTTTAGAATAACCTCATAATATTAAAATTCTACTTAAATTTTCTTTAATTCTTACGATAAATAATTATGAACTTACAAAACATGAATCTCTTTTAATTATTAGTTTATATCAAAATTGCAACATCTTGATAGTAAAAGTGTTGAAATTAATTGTTGAAATGCTTGAAAAAAAATTGTTAATTATTAAAAAAGATACTTATTGCTATCATTTTAAAAAATAACAACTATGAAACATAAAAAAATTGATTTTTAAAGGAATTTAACTACCAAGAAACGCGTAATTTAATTTCATAAAACATCAAGTAACACTATCAAACATATAATCATTAATCTTATAATTAAAGTAAATATTTGGAAATATATTCATTTTACATTTAAGTAAATGCAAATTTTTTCCGTGAACGTACATTCATAGTTCACTGTAATTGATAGGAATTATATTCTAAATTAAAATTTAAATGGTACATGTAAATTTTAATCGTCAGTTAAAAAATTAAATACTTACCCCGTCTATTTAAATTAAAAACAAATATCTAATCCCTTTGAAATGTTTCAAATAAATATTTTGGGTCGAAAATGTTTGATGGCTTAATAATTATGTAACTTTCTACTCATTTCATAGAAATATACTGTTCCACATTTAAATACGGTTTTTACGTTTTTATATTTACTTTAGTAATTTTTTTTTTAATTTCATGAAGTATATATGTAGTGAGAAGTATATCTGTAGAAGAACTACATATGTAGTGAGGAATCATTTTATATCTCATCTCATACAAATAAAAATTAATAATTAGTTTAATACTTTAAATTATTTGCTGTTATAATTTTTTAAGACTTCATAAAAATCTGTTTAAATATGTTTAATCAAACGACACCGTAAATGTGAAATTCGTATCTTATATAACTGATGTATTTGTACATGAATCTAGAATAAATCCATAATCATCACCTATAGCTTAATGTTTGAATTAAGAACAGACTCGTCAATTTTTTATAATTGCTATCAATCTAAAAATCCAATGGAAATTCAACCACTAAAAAAGTTATTTTTAGTAGTTTATTTAAACATTAAATATAAAAATATTTGTATTCTTTTTAATCTTTTCTTTTTAAATTTCTGATTTTTCAGATATAAACGCACTCAAACCTTTATTTCAAGCTAAAATGACTGATTTAATTGACAGTAAATAATTCAGATAAGTATATAATAATGGAATTATTATAGCATAATGGCTAAGAGCGGGTAAAATATATTTTTAACATACATCAGTGTTGAACATTTAGTCATGCTTAAAATATACTTAATTTAAAAAAGAATCACAAAACAGTAATTTATAAAGTTGCTTTAATTATAATATATAAAATATCAAGATTTGCTTTTAATGATCATATGTACATAGTAATTACTCACAAATAACTCAACTGTTTATTTCGAATTTATTTATAGCACATAAATTTTGTGATGTTTCAAAAATTGAATGAAAAAATGTAAAACCATTTATATAAAGTTTAGATCATACAGATATGTTATTATAAAAAAAAGGAAAATTTGTCTTTGTAGAACATAAAAAACTCCTTTTTTTGTAACCTTAAAAACATGAAATTTTTAACCATTCAATAGTTTTCAAATAAGTGTGTGTAACCAACAGGCAAATAATAAAAATTTATTTTCAAGAAAAAATTACGGAAGGGTTGCTCAAAAGGACAACTGAATGTAGTATGACGTTTTGCCTCGTCATTTTATGCTTTAGTTTCTACAGATCGATTATTAGTTATATGTATTAATTCCTAATGAAAAAATATAAACTGTTTAATTAATATCTAAAAAAATTACACTAACTGTAAATGTTATCACAAAATTGTAATTTTAATATTTGAATCTAGAAAATTCTTTAACTACCTTTTAAAATGTGCCAAAATTTTTTGTTGAAAAAGAACAAAAGGCACAAAAACAGATTACGTGGAAAAAGAAAAGTTCCAAGTAGTGGGAATATAAAAAAGCGCCTATGGAAATGGCAAATATTAGCAACTTTTAAAAAACATATTGTTATAATATAATCAATAAGAATGGTTCAGTTTTCCATTTTAGAGAAAAAGTTATTTTTAATTTAAAAACAGCATGTTAAGATATGCTGTTACTTTAGAATTTATTATATGAAAATTAATTTTCTTAAAATTGTATCAAAAATTATTTTTTAAAATAAAAATGATAAAAGCTGAAATATTATTCTCTTATTTAAATATTATATTTCGAGAAAATTAATAAAAAATAAATAAAACATATTTACATCATTAAGATCAGCATATAATGTGATCTCTTCATTCTTTTGCATCTTTTTGTTTTTGACATTTATTGCATTAAGAAACAAGTTTTAATGCTCTAGTTGCTTGATAAAAATTTATCGCTTACTTAACATGAAGCATCGTTTTGTTGCCACTCAAAATAATACAAAAACAACTGAAACTTCTTTTAGAATTATAGCTCCGTCATTTATAAGGACAAACCAGTAATCATCATTTGCAAAGCTTAATTCTACCACATTTTGGTAACTAGATCCTTTTACTATAAAAAATTTTTAATGAAAAAGTAAAAAAATTAAAATAGAACACATTTTCGGTTTATTATTTTATTCGCTTAATGTTTTGTTTTCACCGTACAATGATTTTATTGAAATCTCAAGGGAGTCATTTTGTCCCTTTTTTGTCATGGTTTGTAAATTATTAAAAGGAACATAACAGTGCATTATAGCTGTATTCAATATTTCCTTTTTGTAAAAGAAATAATTTTAACTGTTTCCCTTTGCAATATAGGAAATAGTATTTTAATTTAAATATTCCAAAACAAATTGTTTTTCAAAATATTGTTTTACAAAATTACGCACTGAAAAACTTTTAATAATACTTCTGTTTCTTTTGTAGAATATTTTTTATGAAGTGATAAAATTTAATCGATTTTTGACTTTTTTAATTCTGGAAACACTTTCTGTTCACGAGACTCGTTTGAACACAGACTCCATAAAATCATGCGAATATCATAAATTATGCAGATTATTTACAACACACGTCAGAATTTTTTTCTTTTTATAAAATTTCTTAATAGATTTTTATAAATTAATTCCTATGTTAAAAGAATTTTATTTGTAATTTTTTATTTAAAAAATTTGCTTAGAATTTTATAAATACAATCATAAAAAAATTATGTTTATGAAATTCAAAGATCATGGTCAGGCATGATCACATTTTGCACATGAGATTAGTTTGAACAAGACCTCTATTAAATTATTTAAATACCATCATTCATCCTAATTATTTAAACCCATGTGTAATGCTTTTAATAAAAAAAAATTTTGATATATTTTGTAAATTAACTCCATATTTTATATGTTAAAAAAAACTTATTTGCATTCTTTTATAAAAAAAATTTATTTTGAATTTTCACAAATACAATCACAATAAAAATTGTAATTTCAATAATAAGAATAAATTTCAATACATTTTTATTATTACCTTTTTATTTTCTTATTTAAAATTTATCTATGGAATAATAAAATTAAACAAATTCCGTTCATCCACCATGACTTACATAATTGACGTCATTTAAAGTGGACTATTTCTCACTCTTTTCATCGAAAAGTACAGTTTTATTAATAAAATCTATGATCCTTTATAGAAAATCGAAATTTATCGATAATTGTTTCAATAACTATTCATTAATTTTATTAGCTAAAAGAAAATTTTTAAAAGGTAAACATTAGTAACTGGTTTTTCTTAATGCTGATAAATATGTTTATTAATAACCATTCCCAATCTGTTCATTTTCATTTATCGGTAATATAATCGTAATATTTCTAATTGACAAACGGGAGAAGTTACACTAATAAAACATACCCAACTAACTTTATAACTTTTTATTCAAACACATATCTCTAAAAATAAATGAATTTAATATAGAACTGTTTTCGGGAAACACATTTATTCGTATTTCATAAGCAAAATTAAGATAGACAAAATAATTTTTAAGGTTATATTATCTCCAAAAAGAACTTTGCTGATAAAAGACCTCAATTCCCAAGCGGTGTGAGGAAAAAAACTTTATTAATTGAAAACCCAAAATGTAACGGATCAGCGTAATGCTATTATGAACCAGACGTTTGGGGAAATAATATTAAAAGTAAAATGCGACAGAAGAGTAACAAATGATGAAAAAAAATTTTTTTCACTGAAAGGCATAAGTATTTTCCCTCTTTTTCCCTCCATATGTATAAAAACATGACACCGGGCGTTAATAAGCCAGTCTTTCCCCGTCTTCCTCATTAAAATCCCTAATTAATGAATTTAGGGAAATCCACCGTTTTTTTTTTTTTTTTTTAACCCTGAACTCAAAATCTGTAAAAGAGAATCAACTAAAAAATAATTTCAGAATTCACAGACGATTTTTTCCTCGTTTTCTAATTCGAGTGCATCTTTTTAAAAAGAAAAGAAGTGAAGTGAGGGGAAGTAATGCCAGCATGAAAGAGAGAGTGCTTCATTTACACCACCTGGCGAATTCGAATAACAGTACGCGAGGAACTCTTGTCTCTTCCGATTGTTTTCTACCCTCCCTCAACTTCGAAATTTATTAACGTTTCTTTCTCCATCTTCTTTTTTGCTTCTATTAGATGCTTGGGTAGGCATCTAATTGGGTGAATTCTGGATGCATCTGTGTATTTTTTAAAAGGATTTCCTTGTATCCTTCAGAATGTGCGGTGTGCATAAATTTAGAAAGTGTAAGATAATTGGAAGGTTTTAATGGGTTTCATGGTGGTCTGCGTAGCGCGGTGGATTATGGGATTAACTTTGAAATATTTTATTCACATTAGTCATGCATGATAAATACTGTATATGATATGGATTAAAAAATGTTTTATAGTGCTCAAAGTATTTTTGAAGCATAATACAACTATAAAAACATGTTCTGCTTTTAATTAAAAGGTGTTTTCACAATTTCAATAATAGCATGATAAGAAAATTTACTATTGTTGAAAGATTTACAAACAAACAATCGTTAAGATTATTTAAGAATGTTTTTTTATATGATTGGTAATTAAAAAGGCGCTTATTTTTTAACATTTTGTGTTTCCAATAAAAATTCTCTTTCTTAATTATAAATACAAGCAAACGTGAAATAATAAATAAAATATTTATGCACATTTAATAAATAATTAGTTTTTATTTTGGCACACACAAATATTCAGATACTTAATTATATTTGTGTCAATTTAGAGTGTTTTCTATTGAAGAAAATAAAATAAATTTAAAAGTTATTAATATCATTATTTTTATTTATAATCTAACTCTATTTTCAGTTCAAAATTTGAGATACATGAAAATTAATATAAATATTTTAATTAAAATGGTATTAATGTATGTTTATTTTAATAAACTATGGGTAAATCTAAAACAATTATTTTCAAGTATTATAAATTACATCGTATCAACCATATTTTTAATTTGTTATAGAATTTTTTTTTAGAAGTTTTTAAAAACTTCGAAAATTTTGTGAATTTTTTAATTCTAACTCGCAATTCTCATTTTAATCAATGCTTACATTGATTATGAAAGTTTTATATGTCGTCAAACGCGTGAAAACAAACTCCATGTGAAAGTCTACAAGCAACACAACTTTCCACTGTTGGAAGTTGATGGATTATGAATTAAATCGCATATTAATGCATTTTAGTATATGTTATAAGAAACTCCTCAAAATTAAGACAACATAACCATAATCCAATTTTTATTTTTAAAATTATGATTACATTATTATTCTGATAGCTTATTTTTCCATCGATGAACTTAATCGGTCTCAGCCAACCACCAAGTAATTTTCCACCTGTTTATGTGACGTCATCCAAATCTGAGACCTGCCACTAAAATCAAAACATTTTTTTCATATTAGAGTAAAAGCATTAATTCTGAAGTTTAAACTTACATACACCCTCTCAAATTAAGAATCGAATACTTAGGTATCAAACTCACAATCTTCTAGATGCGAAATAGGCCGTAATTCAGTAAGCTAATGTTTGAAAAAAGAATACTCTCTAATTTCGTAGATTTCAGTCTACAAAATTTGATTTTTTGCTTCATTATTGGGTATCATTTTTGAACTTCCGGATATCTAAATTTTTTTTAATTTTGAAGTGTGTAAATTTATGGTTAAGTACTTATGAATCTTTTCAAAAATGCCAAATAAGTAATTCGGAAAAGCAGCTTCATGCTCAAAAGTCTAAATCATTATGTAAAAAAATTGCATAAGAAAAATGTGATTGTATATGTTTTATTTTATTTTGTTCGAGCAGACTAATTGTGAGATACGAAGATATGTCATTACAATTTATAACTCGAATATTTTGCTATTTATATTAGTTTGGGGGAAAAGAAATCCATTATTTTTACGTGAACTTTTTGTAACTTCTTTCAGATTCGCTTTGTAAAAAGGTTTAAAACAGATTTCATGTAGATTTTTAGGTCTTGTACGAAGCTACTACTGCTGACATGCTGTCAAGTTTGATAATTTTTGATACTTTATAGACATTCTCGACGATGTTGTATCCATGCGAGGTGCATACCTTCGGCATCCAAATACCCAAACGGAATCGACGAAACCAAAATTGTTTGTAACTGGTTGTTACAGTCATATATAGGACGATAAACATCTTTCACAATTTTAGCCACCTGGTTAGCATTTTCGCCATTATAAAAGAAAAACTAAAATGTATCGAATTTTGTGTTTGTTGTCTTCTATTTTTAAAACCTTGTACTCATAACTGAATGAATCAAACAAAAAACCGCAAGAGAATATTTTAGTGTCAAATGTCACCTTTCCAATGAGCATAAATTTGAAATTGTTTGATAGATACCTCACGAGATAGCGATCACTACAGTCGTCTACCGAAAAAATAATGTATAACTTTTTCCCCAAACAAATATATTAAAAAACACAAAAGGAAAAACAAGATTACATTTAAATATCTGTGTCTGAACATAAGATATCTAATAGAAAAAATTGAAATGTTACAATATTAAAGCAATTATTTTTTTAGAGTTTCATTTAAATTGATTTCAGATAATCTTCCTATGACGATTTCGAGTGTCATATTTAGCCTAAAATATTATTTTATAAGGCAATTATTGAAAAAAAAATCCATACATCAGATTATACCATTTTCTCAAAATTACCTTTCGTTGAAAGCAGGGAATGGCAGATCGGATTTTTAGAACTTAAGTGCCTCCTAAAAATCAATCAACCAATAAATCAAACAATGATCGCTCGCTTTACCCAAAACGATTGAAATTTCGGTTTTAAGTGCCCGGTTAAATTCATATCTTGCATAAAGCCGTTTACACAGAAATTCAATTTATTACTCTTAAAAGAAAACTGCACTTTTCAGTCATAAAAGTGGAGGATCCCTGGTCTTGTGTTTATCTTCCGCTCTAGTAAGCGGAGCTGGCTGAATGGTGGAGCTTCTCAATAATTTACTTGATATCTTGGCCCTTTCTTTATTTTTACTCCTTCGCATTCATAAATCGGAATTTATGTAGAAACGAAGGGAATAAAGTTTATTCGCTCGGCCATTGTTCTATATTCGAATTTTCTCCTCAAAAGAGCTACATCTGAATTTATTCTGCGAGACCAGTCTTAAGGGTTAAAAATCAATATACCCATTAAAGTTAATGCTCCGATTATGGCATCGATTTTTCCTGCAGAGTTGTTTGCTCTATAAATTCCACCAGTCCTAACTATTATTAACCAGCCTTCCGATGTTTATTTTCTGAAGTGAAAATTCAAAAGAGATTTTCGTCAAAAGAGGATTTGCTGTTTTAAGTGGTTCCGATAGCAACGTCTCGCTCTCAAGGAAGAGTGTTGTTATCTTGAGGATTTGCAGCATATTCTAATAATAGAATTTCTTTCGGAAGAGCTTGGAAAATCCAAAGAATATTTTCGTTCAATTTTGTTCCGATCTAATGGATAAAAGAGACCAAAACAAACAAAATCACTAGTAAACTTTGAGAAAAACAATAACTTTAACTGCCCTTTTTTGGTAGTAATGTTAAAAAGAATAATGCATTTTTATGTACATACTGATTCTCATATAGTTTTAAAATGAACATTAGGCTGGATTGAACATTAATAAAAATAAAAATGAACATTTCATCAATTTATTCTTTCGGAACAATTTTAGGTAATGAATCTCTTATTATTTTAGGTTATAAAATCAGGGCATTAAATCTCTTGGAAAGAAAGCTGTGTGTCGCAGAGAAGACATCTTTCTACAATTACAATATTCCACTTGCCGCCTAACCTAGTGGTTAGCGTAACTGACTACGGATAGGGAGGACATGGGTTCGAATCCCGGCTCAGGAATGGATGTACGATAGAGAGAAAGAGAGATTTCTCTCTCTCTCTCTCTCTGATTCTTGTCCTTTCCTCAGATGATGGATGAATGTGGCCTGCCCTATAAATGGGTTTGTGGTGGTGTGGTGTGGGCGATGCTACTCGTACCTCCGTGACTTGGTTCACTGGTGCCCACCGGGTAACGATAAAATGAGTAGCAGTTTCCGGTCTTGTTGCGGCAAATGGCTAATGTACTTACTTGCTCAAGTGTGCCCGCCATTAGAAATAAAAAAAAACAATATTCTTCTTTAACTTCTTAAACCATATTTTAAGTAAAAATTAGCATCTTCATTAATATATTCCTATAAAAACCTATGTAAATTTTTATACCCCAGGGAATAATTGTTTTGGAAGAGAAGGAGGAAATCTATTGAATAATGCAAAAATATGCAAAAAATTTTCGTTAAACAGCTTCAATTGATTTTAATTTTTAACTAATTTTGTTTTCTTAGTTAAACTTAATAATTGATAATTAACATAATTACATAACATCATCTCATGAAATTATATGAATTTAGGAACAGATATTGACTATCAATATTTGCATTAAAGCTTGAGAGCCAGTTCACGATCTTGACTGATTTGTTTGGGTTACTGGCTTCTTCTTGCTCACAAAAGATAATTCAACCTGTAAACGCCTACAAACATCCAAACCGAGTAGAATCCAACCCATGAACTGTTAAACAAAACTCTAGAAGATTAGTAGAGCACAGTCATAAACTACATTATTAAATATTATGTGAATTTTTTTCCATTCCATTTGTGTAAACTTTCACATGAATTGAAATAGTAAAATCAACTTCATCAACAATATAAAGTTAATTTTTCAAATTTCATTGATATATTTAATAAGTTTATACAGTTACAGCTAAAAACAAATTTAATTTTAAAAATAATTTTTAATATGTTACTATACACGATTTTTAATTAAATTTAAGAATTATATTTTGTTTTCTTAACATGAATGATTAGCTTAGATTCGATTGATTGATTATCATTTTAGTGTTTGTTTTGAGAATTTAAAGGATTTAAATTTCTTAGGTAATAAGAATTAGTTTTTTTTAATCTTTTTTTTATTTAAGGCAAATAGCTTTTTTAAGATAAGCTTTCTCGCGCAGAAACTTCCAAGTAATATCAGGTTGAAGCGCGTTCTATTGAAGACTATTCGTTTTGCCACATCTTACCTGAAGCATTCCATAGAGAGAGAATCTTAAATCATTTCTAAAAGCCAAGTTAAGTAAAATCCTAGAGAAAAAAAAGATATTGCAATACCAATGGCCCTAATTCTCACAGAACGGAAAGGAAAGGAATTGTTACTCCCCCTCAATATTTACGAGCCCCCAGGGGCTACTTTACCCCCTTTTTATCTCAAAACCATTTCTCTTGTACCAAGTCCGGAGCTCTGACGGAGGTTTCTAATACTGAGGCCCAAAATATCTTTTCTTACTTTACCGCGGCGGCCAATTTTTTTTGTTCTTCCGTCCACCTCTTGTATACCACTTTCATTTTCTGAGAGAAAAGAACGGAGCATCCTTCTTTTTGTTTTTGTTGCGTTTAGCTGTTCTCTTCCTTCTCCGTGCCAGTTCGATTTCGCGACCAAAGCTGAATTTTATGGGACTCTATTTCTCTTCATTTTCGATCAACAGCTACCAGTTGGCGCGTTTCTTTCTATATTCTTTTTCTCGTCTTGTCTCTTTTGTTGAGGTTTTTTGCTCTTTTTTTCTCACCACTATTCTTTCTCCTTTGTCTGTTCTTTTTTTTTTTATCCATCTTTACTTTTTTTGCCTCCAGGAGGCATTGGTACGGATAGAAATCTGCTTGAACCAGTGAGCCTTGGTCACTTTGAATCCTGAAATGGGCCTTTTTGTTAATACCACAAAGAATGTTAGCTTAGTTGAGTGTCGTAAAAATTGGTTAAAAGGGAAGGATGAAAATGTCAAGGGCTTACTGAGATTTCGTTTATTTATTTCACAGCATTTTAAGAAAATTCTTCTTCTATAAACTTCTAATAATCAATATCTCAAATTGCAATTGATGTGAATTCCTCATGACATGAAACAGAGAAAAATATGTCTGCATGCATAATTGGAGGATTTTTGAATATTGATTAATAATTATATTAATGATATCTAAATCATGTGATTGGCAACACTGTATTCGACATATTATTAATTTATATTCGAAATATCTTCTTAGTGGGGGATTTACTCTTTGTAAAATTGTATATCTGTGGTTAATGTTTCATAAAAAAAATTAAAGGCATTGAATTGGCATTAAGCATGAAATTGAAAATGTAATTTATTATTCCATTAAAAAATATTAGTAATTCATTTGTAATTGCAATAAACAATGCTATAATCCAAAAGATAATTCGAAAATAATGACTGCATAAAGGTATAAGTGGTTTCAAACAAATAATTTTCAGTCATAAATTATAGAAATTGATCAAGGTACATTGATCCAGGTTGATCATTAGTTAAAAATTTCAATATTTTCCTTAACTGTTTTCTAATGTATTCATTTATTACTGGCATTTTAATTTTTTAGAAAATAAATTTATATCCTAGTCATACTTAAGGACAGCAAGAATTTGTGGCTTAAATCCTATAGAAATACATAAAAACTTTGTTATTTTTAAGCACATTTCTTTTTTTAATCATAATTAGAAATTAAATGATGCTTCTACATTTAAAATTATAAAGATATGAACAACTTTCTTGCTCTAAACTGTTATTACTTAAACATTGATACAACACGGATGCACTGATATTTAAAAAATAAATTTATATGAAAAATAGGAAATTCCTTATGGTACAAGCACTTACTTTCATTAACTCACAAATATTTTTGTAGTTAAGTATTTCTTGTCCGTAGTTTAAAAAATGATGCTTGTAATCATCACAGAATATAAGAAGACAGTAAAAAATATTGGCATCTTAAAAAAACATATGAGAAATCAGTTTAAATATGTACCAAGTTTGAAAACCTTCAACAAAATATAAGCACAAGATTGTACTTTATTTGTCATAAATGTTCTTTTTTTAGTCATCTAAATTTCAGATACAATTAATAAATGAGTATCGATCATCAAAGTACATGGATATAATAAACTGCCTCTCTTGTAAAATCTGGTGAGGAATCAGTTAAAATTAAATTTATACCTAGCTCAAAAATCTTTTATAAAATATAAACATTTATGTTTTTCACTGTTTTAAATATTTCTTTTAGATCTACGTGTTCCTATAAATGTTAATTTAAGCACACACAAATGAAAAAAATATCATACAACTATTTTTTAATAATATTCTTATTGGTTATTTTTTAAGCTGATGACACATGAAAACATATTGCTGAATGAGAATACATGCTGCTTCCAAAGTATACTTAGCCAGTGCTTCAAAAATAAGCATCAATCCAACATTCTACATTAGAGACAAAATCGATAATATAAAACATTATTTTCCCATATCATCGGATATCTAACAATGTATAAAAGATCATCAAGAATGAGCATCATTCTCATATCAGAAGAAGAGCATTTTTCGATTATTTTTCGAGTTCAATTATTTTTTGAAGGAGAATATTAAAAAATTAACATTACCTTAATTCTCTAATTTATTTATCTGGTTTTTAGTATAATGAAATGGATCATATCTGAAAAGAATCTTTAGAAACGTAGTCATCTCTAAGCAAGAAATACCATTTTTTTTTTCATTAAAACAAATTAAACCTACACTAAACTCTGTTGCACGACATCCTGTTGAGGGGCCAAGGATAACAGTATTCATACCTGTTTTTTTAGTAAGGGCACGAGAGTGCGAAGCATATAGTCTGGTTAGATGATCAACCAAAAGTGAAACCCCCCAGTGTTTATTTCCCAAGCATGCTTGGTACTCAGCTTTATAGACCCACTGAAGGGATGAAATACTGAACCAACCTTGTCTAGCCAGAGGATAGAACCTCGGACATATGGTAGGGGTCAAACACTACTGAGTTTCAAAAATAAAGGTGGTCGTGGTGGCCTGGTATGTTAGGGCGTCATTCTTGTTATTGGAAGGTAGTAAGTTTGAATCCCGGCTTAGCCAAAGCTCCATCGTATTCACTAAAGGTGACTGGGGCACCTAAAATATGTCGGGTCGTAATGCCCTCTATGTTCCCATTTTAAATTAATACCAATGGGTCTTCTGTGGTTTCCATCTTTAAATTGGAAGAGACAGATGGAGGTGCTGCCATCTATGAGCCTAAAGTCGTACTTCCACCTTTCTATGAGGGTGCTCTATTCAAAAAAGAAAGACGTTCATTCTGATTTCATTCGCCCAGTCTCTAAAGGGTGGGCTTGGAGTTGCCAAGTGTCATTAGCAACAACAGCATAAAAATAAATGAAACGAAAAGATATGATGTCATGGATGGTGTTATTTGATGTTAAGAATTTTTATAAATTTATTTTGCATTAATTTTTCCTCGGTAAGTGCAATGAGCCAAATTTCCTCCCACGGCCATATATTGACAACAAGTTATCAATATTTTCGTTGATTGAAGTCTCTAAGATAATTAAAAGTAAAAATTTCTCATGTGAAAATACAGGAATTTGAAAATCAAGAAGAAACAGATAACATGATTGTGTAATAAAATAGATCAATAAATAATACCTTGAAATGAATTTTGTTTTTCATGTACTGAATTTCTCAATTCATTTTTAAAACATCACAACAAAATAATGAATGTTTAATATGAATCACATATGAATTAAGCAAATATTTCGATACCTCTTGATTTATTCTCTTTTCTTATTGATACCTCTATTCTTGATTTGTTTTTCAAATTCCTCAATAGAAGTACAGAAAACAAAAATTTCATCGCTTACATTATACATTTCAATATGTAAACACTCATATTTATAAAATACATGTAATATGATTTAAGTATTTTACATAAATATTTGTTTGTAGAAAGCTTCTCTTAATAATTCTATTAATTATAAATTTTAAATAATTATAATTTAATTATAAATTTAATACTATATATATCTAAACCAAATATTCTACATTTCTAAAAGAATATGTAAAATCTCATTTATCTAAAATTAGTTAGAAAGCAAATAAATATATATTTGAAAGATGATATAAATTTTCACACACATTTAAAAACTGAATTAAAATTTCAATTTTTAGCATGCTTACGCATTCATAAAATAAAACTCATATTTCAAAATAGAAGAAATTTCCACGTGCGTTTATGCGAAAGTTTTATTTCATTTTCTTTATAAATATATAATTTGTGTTACACGCTTTCTTTTCCAAAATGTATTTTCTGAAATTAAATTTAAGGGGTTTCCCCTACAGATGGCATAGCACAGAAAGATTACAGGTATATTGTTATTGAATTTTAAACCACTTTTCCTTACTCTTATGACACATTTCCCCCGTCTTTCTTCGATTCATTTTAAAAATATTTTTTTGCCATCCTCATATTTCTTCGCCAAGCTTTCTATCTTATGTAATGAAAATACAAACATTTACATATATACAGCTTTGAATTTTTTTCGTACTTTTTTTTTTTCAAAATTTTTTCCATCGCAATATCCATGGTAATGCCCTATATTAAAGTAATAACTTTTGTTAGGTGGAAGGGGGCAGAAAGTTGGCGACTTTTTTTTCCGCATAACGTTTTTAAAGTGGGTTATGTCGCCAACTTTAAAAGATAACGGAGTTTTGAGTTTGGAAATGGAGAAGTTTCTCTCATTTTCCCGGAATAAAACATTAGGAAGAAGTAATTTAAGATATTCCCCATTCCCGGACTCTTCGATATACTTCTGAAAAGTTATGAGTGTGGACTCGAAATAAATACTTTAATGATTTTATTTAGTTTGAGATGAAAATTTTAACTTCAATATATATATATAACTTCGTTTTATTCCTAAACTTATAATTGAATTTATTTTGAATGTTTAACCTTGTGATTTTAAACAAGTTAAAATTTATAGAAGTTATTATTAGACAAAGGTTATTTAAAACAATACAGCTTAAATTACTTATAAAAGCTGAAGCAACTGATTAAATGAATTTTGTAAAAGCATGTACATATATAGATATATATGATAATTACATGCTTATTTGTATCATGGTTTTGTTTATTTTACACCATTCTTGTGAACTTAATTTAAGTTACTATATGAGTCTCGTATGATTCATGATGGTGATGTTAGTCATCCATGACGTCATTCGTTATGACGTCATTTGTTTCACAATGACTTTAGTCATCATTGTGAACTGATTGACCACTTTATTTATAAAAACTTATTAAAAAATGTATTTTGATTTAGTACTTATTATGAATCTTTTTTCCTTTTTTACAAAAGTACTATTTCGGTCAAGTATTGCCATCCAGAGAGCTTAAATAAAATTATTTTGTCACGAATTATTAAATCTTATTTTTAATTTAATTTTTAAGTAAACAAAGCTTGGAAAGATTTATATTAAATAAACATTCCCTGTACTAATTCTTATTCATTGCCTTATGGAATTTATATAAGTTGGTATAAAATAAGAGGACAACAGAAAATTATGCATATGAGATTCAGAAATGTTTTAATGTTTAAAACTCAGCAACATGTGCATGAAATATATATAATAAAGAATTAAAATTAATAACGTTGAAAGTCTAAAATGAAGTTGCTGTTAGAAATCACAGTAAATAGCCTTAGTAATAGACAGAATAAGGACATTTTATTCATCATGAAGTCAATTGTTTGGGAAAAATAATTATGTAAGTACAATTCTCAGAAGATAATATTTACAATTTATTCTATGAAATAATCATAAAAAACTAAAATGTTAATATGGACGACAAATTATGATGGTAAACCAGGAATACAACACTATAAATTTTATAATTGATACGAATATAAAAATTCTAGATAAATGATCATACCAATAGACCCTAAGATTAATGAAACTATTTTATTAATTTTCCCTGATTATTTTATTTATTTTTTTTAATTTTGTTTTCATGAAAAGAAGGTATGTTTTGAATTATCGAAAAAGATACCCTTGAAAACTGGAACTTCCCACTGGAAGATTAATTAAGTCATTAAATCTCCAAAAAAAGAAATAAATTTATTAAAGATTCCATTAGCTATATGGAACAAAATCTTAAAACTTAAAATCCTGATTAAATTTTAAGAACGGTGTATATAAGAATGCCACAAAATAATTGAAAAATCAACTTTGTTTTGTAAAGATAATTTTCTAAGAAAATAGTTTAATCGCATTAACCCATTACTTTAAAAATTGAAACAGTTTAACAATAAAAAAAGCTATATACAATTTTATTTCTTTCAAAATTTATTTTCTGAAAAATGAAAGTAAGAAACCTTAATAACATAATTCCCTTTTGAACTTTGGTAATAGAAAGTTGAAAAATGAATTTTCCTGTTTTGAAACATTTATTTTGTTTCATTTCGTTTAGAAAATTGTTGTATTTGTCTTTTTTATGATTTAAAATTAATCTTTTTTTCTAAAAAGCAAACTATATAAAAATGTTATAAAAAATAAAACCTTCAATTAAATTTCCGACAGATAAAATTTTACTTTGTAGTTTTCACATGAATTTTAGTGTACTAATAGATTGTAGATGAAATCAAACATATTTTAATTTTAAGAAGTGTAAAAATGTTGGGAATAAGTAAACATAAATGTGATAATGCTATTAAATTTATAATTACAACAATAATTTTCTGTAATTTTGGAATGTTTGGGTAATAATAATGCTGCCATACTTCTATGCATAAATTTGGCCTTTTTCTAATTTTTAAACATCAAATACACAAATTTTACACTCCAATGTAAAAGTGAAAAGTGCAACTACTATAACCCAAATTGCAAAACCAAGAAAGATAAGAGATATTACAACAAAATTTATTTGTGGATAACATGTTGACCAAGTATCAAATGATTAAATTTACAGACTTTTGTGAAATGTGGCTCCTGCCACAATCAGTAGCCAGAATAGCCGTCATTGTTGGAGATCACCGCTG